>JAWWML010000032.1:6676823-6699338 GCA_035047165.1 Ormyrus rosae
GAATATTGGCACCTGCACAACGAAAACTGCAGAGCACAATAATTATCGTAGCGAGCGATTGTACTTACATTTTCTAGTGTGTTTAACGAGACACCCATTGCTATTGACAAAAGCAACTTCTTCTTCCTCTCGAGACTCTCCCTCAGCTCTGGCAAAACTTTCGATATGACTTGCGGCTTCACCGCCACAACCAGTACGTCGCCGTGATTGGCCACCTCGTTGTTCGAGAAGACGGCTTTTGAACCTATTTCCTGGAATTGAAAGTTTTCGATTAAACGACTTAAGCGCATCATTCTTAATTAGTTTCGTCATTTATTCTTAAGCTTTTTTACTAAGACATTATACTTGTTGCTCGAAACATTTTTTCAAGCTTTCCAATATTTTTAAACGATTCTCGTAAACTTCCCGATTCCCAATCCACGAGAGCTTTTATAACGAGACGCAAACAATAATCTTAAAATAGCTTCCATTGCAAGTGCGTTCACTCGCTCGAATAAAAAGAACCGATAAGCTCCGAGAGAGGTCGAAGATGTGCATTATCAGGACAAACACGACCTCGAGCCCCGACCTTTACTCGCGCTGAAATTACCTTCGCCCTCGAGAGCGAGATGCAAACACGCCGATAACGAGGGGGGATGCTGCCACGCATCGTTTTCCATCGCTATAGATCGCGAATTCCACGAAGAACGAAATCGCGCCAGCTGACCCAGAAACTCGCCCAGCGGCACGTGCACTCGGCAGGCAGAAGCCTCCCCTCTCTCTCTCTCTCTCTCGCTTTGTTATTATCGGCGCAAACAACGCCGACGCCGGACCTTCTCGATAAGCCGCGGCGATTATCGCATTAATATTGCGGCCGTAATTTTCCGCGCGGTCTCGTGCGCCCAGAAAATTCTGTACATCGAGAGGGGGGGAGGGAGCTCTCGAGCGAGATCGATATCGCCCCGATGGATCGCGAGCGAAGATTGGCCGGCGTCTATTTTGTTTATCGTGGCCTATTGTTGTCTGGACTTTCGACGGTTGCAACATCCTCGCCTGCCTGTTGTTGTTTGCGATGAGTAGATCGGAGATCTACTCGGCTGTTTACGGAATGCGGCGGATTTTGCATGAGCCGAGGGAGATATCGGCGGTCGCGGAAATTTTTTTTACCTTCGCAAAGGTATATAGATAGTGTAGATTTTTAAGAGTAGAGTCATAGTTTTAGAGCTCGGCGATTAGAGCGTCGAAGCTTGAAATATTTTACGTAGCTTTTTTAGTGGATTGCTGATCTAATTGAACTTTCTAATAATGGATTGGAAGAAAGACACTTTAGATTTTAAATTTAGAGATAAGATTTAAATGTTTTAACCATCTCTGCAGAGGTGATGAAGGGGTTAATACAGTGAAAATAATATCCCCTTCAGCGTTTAGAGATTCAGTAAAATTGGCATTTTTGAAAGATAATTTGTTGCAAATGTTTCGGGTTTTCAAAATTTTTTTTTTAACTTTTAGAGGTCCAAGATATGAGTCACGAATTTCGCGAAGAAAAAAGCTCGTTTAATTTTTTCAGATAATTGAAGCAGCACATTTTTTTCAACGTATACACTCCCTTTTTTTTAAAGATATTTACCTGCAACCCTTGAATACTCATTTCATCTGACGGAAGACAGCTGGCAACTATCAGTTCACCTTTTGACAGACCTGTAAAATATAAATTTTTCATAAAATACTTGCATCCAATTTATTTTAAGTGCAATAATTGTACGGCTGGTTATTATCAAGTTTATTATTGATTAAATGTTTCAATTTTAAATAATCTATCATTTTTATGTTCAAAAGGTTCGTTAACAAACGCGTTAAATTTTTCAAAAAATTTTGTGTATGAACCGCATTTATTTTACAATTTTCACAGTTATTTATAAAGTTCATAAATTGACAATATTAAATTCGAAGAACAGAAAAATAAAAAAAAACTGAATCTGTAAATATTCTCGCTGTACTCCTCGTCGGTCGGTAAAAAAATTTTTTATCAAACCTGCATACAGCTGCACTCCGAACTCGATAGCAACATTCTATCGCCTACTCGACCCGAAGCACTCAAATGCCAAGGACGATTCGCGAGCAATCAACCTCTCCGAGAGTAGACGCGAGAGCAGTCTCGTGCGAGGCTCTTACGCAATCCGAGCTCTCTCTCTTATCAGTCGTCGAAAAAAAAAAAAAAAAAAAAAAAAAAATGAACGATAGTCGTCGCTCCCGCAGCACTCACCTGCCTTGATGAAGCCTTTGGCGAGCGCCTGGGCCATTTTGCCACCGCCGACGAAGCCGATTTTCAACATCTCCCCGGTCCCAGATTCCTCTCCTCGAACTGAAACAAGAATGCCCGCCTCGGGTTAGTGTAGGTCCGCACGTGCCACGGGGGAGAGAGACACTCCGTCGACTCGGAGAAACGAGCGAGTGCAGCGTAGGTGCAGCGCGAAAGTTTGTAAATAATGGATGATTGTTCCAGCGCATCGATGACCGAGCCTTCGGAAATGTTTAGAAAAGTGCGGCCGGTGGAAAATTTTTCGGTCAACGCGAGCGGGAGGTTTCCGAGTAGGGAAGGTCGCCGGTGGAAAGTTTTCTATCTTTGACGGTTAAGTACACAGCTATCGCGGACCTTTGCGTGCGTTTGATCACGTTTCCGATTAATTTCTGTTTCTTGTCGAATAGTCGCGAAAAGTCGAATAATGTATTGTTCGGAGGAGCTCGGTGCTCGCGGTAAACAAATAAAAAAAGGAACATTCTTTACGAGGAGCAACAATGGAGCGATAAAAGAAGTATTATTTGAATCTTTATTAAAACGATCGATGTATAAGTAAAGACCTTTGCGGAGCGTTTCGACGCACATTACGAGCAACAAACAAGAATTTTTACAAACAAGGCAATCACTGAGGCTACATAATACAGATAAGACAAGCTCCGACAGACCACGAACACACAAAGTACAAAACCGGCCTGCGTGAAACTTGGCGAAGCACTGGAACCGCCTGTCCCCCCAAAGAACCCTTAAGCGAAACCCTTGCACACTTACAAAAAAGTTAAATTCGAAGGTAGCGCGACTCGCAGGGTAAATAAGCGGAAGGCGCGCGCACACGATGCGACGCCGAGCGATGCACAGACGGACTGAAGTGCGGGCCTGACACGCGGCGGCTACTTATACCTAATATTTAGTTTGGCCGATCGCGGCAGCGCCGAACGATACGCGGAAAGGGTTGCCCGCCGAGGCGCAAAAAATAATCGGTGGAGCGGGACGTCCTTGGCGAGAGTTTACGATTCGTTTGTTTTTTGCTGGAGAATGTTGTTTTTTTGGGGAAAAGACGCGTAAGGAGATTTTGTGGTAATTGTATTATGCGTTTGGGGGATTGAATTAACAAACAAGTATTCTCGCGTCTGATTTACTTCGTGTTTCACTGTTCTAGATACAGGTATACTCAAGAGCTGATACGGAAGATTATAAACGTGCATATAAACAATTGGGCGCCTTGTCGACGGCATGTAGATCCTTAGAAAATCCGCAGTTATCTGTCGGGGAATGCATCGTTAAAAGGTAATTAGACGGATTCGTGTTGGTGAGTGATTATGAGAAGAGGAAAAAAAAAAGATTTATTTATTAACAAAGCCGTCAAATTTCAGAAACAAATTTCAGAGTAAAATCATTTTGAGAGTAACGAGGAATTTATTTAAGGTGTGTTTATAAAAATATTGAAAGAAGGCTGCAGAATGTTTCAAGATTTTTTGTGCTTTTAATTGTTTAGTCTACCTAGTTTCTCTAAAACAGATATAAAATGTATCATTATTTATTCCTCTCGCGTCACAATGCAAGATTAAGCTGTTGCAAAAGCTATCAGGCTTTTTTGTTACTTTATATGGTTTGTATCATCTTCAGTTGGTAAAAGTATTTCATGCCTATAACTGTCGAAAATTCTTGCAATTGAACAAATTACATTATACATTGTTTTGAAGGAAATAGAAATATTTATTCTTTTGGCGATGCGCCTGAATTACTGCAACTACGTACATGTAGTTCTGCAATCTGCATATTTTTAGATAAAAAAATTTTATATACTTTTACAGCCAAATTCGTGTAAGGTACGTATTTTTTATCGAGAAAGACACGAGAATACAATTTTTAAGTTCTAAGTTCAATATGATATACAATCAGTGTCAACATATTCAAAAAACAGATAACTTATACATGATAATAAGCAGCTTTGATCGCAACTGTAAATCGGAATTAAAGGATTATCAAAATTGGCCAAATACATCAAGATGGTAATAGCATTTTACGAGCAATTAAGACTTTTAAATTATAATTTAATCGCTTATTATTTCTGATAATTTTTTATTATTGTACATTTCTTAATTGATTCTCGGATAGAAAGTGGTATTAATCAGTAATTCGAAACGTGATATGAAACGTGACGTGCTCATGTTAGTAGCAGCTTAAATTACTGTAAAAATCGCTTTGCTATTTTCAGTTTTAACATCGTTTTTTATACAATATTTCTCTAACATTTTTGTTGGAAAAATTTTTGTTTTTAGATCCGTTTACCCTTTTTCTATTCACAATCTCTTGTATAAACGTAGAACACAAATTTTTTGTTAATAATAAAAAGTTTTAAATTTCATTCGAAAGTAATTTCTTGACTTCACTTAACCCGGTGATTATTTGCGGATGGCAGACTCACAATAAAAAGTATGATAACCCGAGTTTATAACGTAAATAAATTTTTTATAAAGCAAAGAAATCATATCATACGTGTAATTATAATGTATTATATAATATTTTTCATAAAATATTATTTGCCAGTAATATTTACTGAATTAATTCATTTGCTGCACACTTCGAAATCAAGTTTGTTCAGTACTTCAACTACAACTAATTTGTACTATTTTATCGATTAATTTTAATTTCTCTCCAAAAAATCAACAGATTATTGTTTCACTTTTCGTAGGTTATCAGTTAGTCATGACCTGAGCGATGGTACAGCATTAAGAAACTTTGTTTACGAAGTGGATTTTTATTTTTTATAAAAGTAAATTGTAAAAATTTTCTTACCAGTACTTCTAATAACGGAAGTCTTTCATATTTGGGTCGTAGATTTTGTTTCAACTTTAGGGTATGGTTTCTATAATAAAAATGTGGTCCTTTCGATTTCAAAACGGTATTCGAAAATCTTTATTTGTTCAAAAAATTTGTTGTTTTTATGATGCGTCGATGAACTTTTGTAAATTCACACAATTATGGATAAGATCTGATTTCAACTAAAATATTATACAATTAATTTTTATAAATTATTTGTAAATGATTTTTCTTATATTTTAGATAGATGCGCGCTTAACTTTATAGAAAAATTGAGCGATAGACTGAACGAACATGGTTTCTTTCATCTTCTTTCATTATAAGACATTACTAATATAGTAACTGTCGCGCTGTGTTTGTTTCAAATTCAAGAATATTTATTTTCCCTAATTCATATTTAATAAAAAAAATAAATGTATTACTTATTAGTAAGTATTTAAAAAATGAAGCGATAAAAAATAAAAAATACATCATAAAAGTTGAATGTTTATAGATTTACACTGTTTGTGTAAAATGATAGTACGTATTTGTAATGGTATACAAATTTAAGTAAATTTTTACAATATTTTAATACTATGAAAGATAGCTAACGTCGGAGGCCGTAAAAAGTTTTTAAACCTGATAAGTCTTATCTAATGGATAAAAGTTTTTCAACTTTGCTTTGTGCTAGAAAACATTTTACGGTCTTTTTTATTATCGTTTTAATATCTCGCTTTTTTTACAGACGAAAAAAGTAGTTATCATCTACTAATGTAAACGATATGTTTTTAATGGAAACTTTGGTTCACCTCACCAAAATTTATATTTATACAATATTTAAATTTAATTGATAATACTCACCTTAATCTTAAACATTCTATGACAAAGAAATTTAAATAACTTATAAACTTTTTTTCAAAATTATCAAATTATTTATAAGTTGTCAATTATTGATTCTTTATTTTCAAATTACTTATAAAAATAGCTTTACATTTATATTCTCTGGGTCAAATCACACTAAAGTAAAGATGCTTTGGTTTAAGGCACTTGTTTGAAGTGCATTAATGCGCGATTATAACGATTTAAAGTATAAAATACTCGTCTAAGAAGTAAGTATAGACAGATAACTCGAATTGAAGATAAAACCCTAAATTTCGTGATCATTAAATTCGATAAGATTAAATCGTTGCTGCACGAGACTGTACGGTCATTCTATCTCTTCAACTTTTATTTAATACCTAGACTAAAAATCATTCTTTTTAACAATAAATATGGCTCTCGAAAAAGAAGCATAAACTTCTTAAGTATAATCGCACCTATAAACTAGTAATATGTAGCAATTATTTTTGTCTAAACGAAGATACAAAACGTTTATATATCTTTTTTCTAACAAAATGTTTAAAAATACAATAAAAAAAAAAGAAAAAACTATCGATTACGATTGCACTGCTCGTCTCTCGCAGTGAATCACCAGTAGCATATCGCTGAGATTATCTGCCGATCAGCGATTCTTTGATCTTCTGATCGATCCACTTCCGGTAGTGCGCGATACGAACGTAGACTCCAGGCTTATTTGCCCTTCCGCAATGCTGACCCCAGCTCGTCAATCCGTACAGAGTGAAGGCGCCTGTAAAAAAAAAAACATTTCCAATTGAAAGACGGGAAAATTGTCTTCCGTGCGCGCTTTTTAATTATTAGGCTTACCGTTGAAAGGACAAGCCAGAGGACCACCGGAGTCTCCGTCGCAAGTGTCCGGTCCCCCGTCCAAGTGTCCCGCGCAGATCATTCCTTCGGTGATGGATCCTTGACCGTAGACGTAATCGGCCTTGCAGATCGATTGGTCCAGAAGGGGCACCCAGCCGAATCTCAGCTTTCGGGAGTGAGCTGGAAGTGACATAGTTAAATATTTTTAACGGTTGTTCTCGTTTTTTTTTTTTTTTTAGAATTCATTCGGTGACTAATACGTTTTACTCTAACAGTACGTATCCGAAGTGGGTAAAATTTTAAAAAGTAGATTGTAAAAATTAGCAGCTGCAAGAGTAATGACACGCGATCATATACTACCCACATTAAAATTTTTACCAGCCAGACTGGTAAAAATCGGGTGTCTTTTGATAATCCGCGAACGTAGTCGGTAATTTTTATCAACTGAATAATAATTTTAACTCTGCACTCGGTTTCTCAGTGCATCGAAATCTCTGACGGAATTTCCAACCCTGAGAATGGCCAGGAAAATAGTTAATAGATAAGTCCCGTGGCTATTTAATAGGTCACGTTGAAACGCTTTTTTTCACATGATTTCGCTATTAAATAGGCTGATCATTTTCTTTCTAATTGACATTGGCTAGTAAATAGCTAAGAAAGTTATTGTTGTAATATGAAATATATCCTAATGTAGCAAGATTAGTTTTACCTTGTAAATACGTAAGAAAAAATTCCACATTTTAAATTGCTAAAAAATTTGATTTTAATATCTAATAACAGCTATATTATCAGCTTTCAAAACTTTAATTATAAATCTTTCTTTATGTTTCATTATAGAACATTAAAAGTAAATAAACTAATATAAAATTAAAATAAACCTAAATGTAGTATATAATTTGTTTTTCTTATGTAGACGGACAATCGGTAAAATTTTTTTCTATTGTAACATTGAGTGTGACGAGGTTACATAGCCTTACTTCTTTAGAACATTTAGATTAGCTACTTAATACCTTAAAAATGGATTAAAGCTTTTATTCTATTAAATGTTTAGTTCATGTGATAAAAAAAGTTTCATGCTAGGAAATTATATTCTAAAAAGATTAGCTTGTTCCTACTTAATCTTTTCTTTTGCTACCTATTTCCTAGGTAAGAAATGTTTTCCACGATGATTTTTCGATAATTCACGCTGAAAAAGAGAGACCGATATACTCACTCGAGGATCCAGCTTCGACGCTACCAAATCCACTGATCGTGCAATTCAGTCCCGAGGGATACTCGATATCCTCGTGCGGTAGGCATATCGGCATGACGTTCCTGCCCAGCGGTATCCCCCTGCCCTTCAGCAGCACCACGGCGATGTCGTTGTTAAGCCTGTGCCCCTTCCTGAATTCCTCGTGCACGTAGTAATCCTCGATGTTCGCCTCCTCCTCGGTCCCCTCCTCCACCTAGTCGGCCCGTGAGACAAAAGTAAAAATAAAAAATTCCGTGAGACAATTTTCGGAACTCTCGGCCGTTACGATCGCCAGATGGCCTATTATCTGGAGGAGACATCGGGCACGCGTCGCTACTGTAAACGTCCGAAAGATTTCCGCATTCGATGACCGTTTCTGCAATTCTCGCCCGATCGATATTAATGAGCGATAAGGGGGGAATTGGGAGTTATCGTCTGGATCGGCTTTATCTGGCTGGAAATTACTGATACGACCAGTAATCATTGGCCGTCTGCGAAGGGAGGACCGGAACGTCGAAAGCGGTGATGCAACCGGCGGCTCGTGGAAATGTTGCGACGCGGTGACGAATCCCGCTGCCAAAGTCCGCTTTCTGACTTTCGGTTATCGGTAATTCACGCTCTGCGGTAACCGAAATGTTTGCTCTTTTGTTCGGCAATATAGCTTTTCATTGTTAGGAAGATCGATTTTGTTGATAAGTTGTGATTTTAGAGAAACCTTTGAGAAAAATTATTTTACGTTTTTAAGATTTGGTAATTAATTTTCATTTTAACATTTTATATTAGACGAAAATTCGAGCTGCGGTGTCGACAGTGCAAATTGTTGAAGTATAAATGAATTAATTGTTCTATCGTTAATATTTTTTTATAACATTTGTTAATGTAGGTAAATATTTTAACGAGCTAATTTCACTTGCAAATAAAATAGTATGCGTAATTCATAAAATTTAGACGTATACTTGAATGAATTGTCAATATTCTACATGCAAAAAACTAAACTTCAAATAGGTGAAATAACATCAATTGTCAGAATACAGCCAATCCACATTTTATTTTTAAAATATTGTGCTAATTTTTATGCAGGTTGTAATTGATTAATAGAACACTATATTTTAATATTTGCAACAAATTTACACTGAAAACATTTTTTTTTAAATTATAGACGAGAATGCAAGAAATTAAATTAATCTTAGATTTCTGAAAAAAAAATATTTTTTTACAAAAACAGAAATATTTTGTTATAAAACAGAAAAATAAAACTATTTTACAAAAATAATTATTATTTAATGTTTAAAACAATAGATAGTTCGAGCTAAAACAATTTTGAACAAAGTTTTAAATAGATTTATAACGCAATTTCAGCAATCAACGAAATTCACTTTTATCGCTCAGCGTATCAAAATTTACGAGACACCTGATGGAATAAGCAAGTTATTTTCATTTGTCGAAGTACCTACGTAATGAACATTATCAACATCTTTATTATTGCAAGTAAAGGATAACAAAAACAACGTTCGCAATTAACATTAACATAATAATCACTGTTCGAAAAAAAAAAAATCATGCAAAATCAGTTACTAATGTTGTATCCGTTTAATTCACACATAAGCAAATAGCAACATAACACACAAACGCGTCGCAACGGATGATTATCCCATTTTGTCCAGCGCGCTTCTCAAGTTACTGTCCTGGTCCTGGTCCTGGAACCTGATGTCGATGTCGAATTCACCGTTGTACCTGCAGTCGACGTTGTAAGGCCAATCGCAGACGCGGCTCTTGGGGTTGAAGACGGTTCCGGGTCCGCATTGTTGCACAAAAGCTTGGCCGTTCCAGCAATTGATGAAGAACGAACAGTTCGGAGGGTAGCGGAACTGGCCGGTCGCGTAGTCGGATGGGCAGCGGACTTGGTAGGTGTAGGGATCATTGTACTGGAATGAAAATTGCTTTTAGTGACTTATTTGACAGAGGTTCGGCTGGGTTGTCGCGTGCGATTCTTTCAAATTTATTAGCTGAACTCGAATTTGAATGCAACGAAAACAAAGATACGATGATGATTCAAAACTTACGCCGTTGTTTTGCGCGAAGGGAAGAGCTGCTGCGTGGATGACGAAGAGTGCAATGATTGCGAGCAAGTACTTCATCTGTAATAAATGAAGAATAATGTCGAATTAATCAAATCCGAATGTCCGGGTTCGTAAGTTGGCGTGTTACTTACTTTGGAAGAAGTGTTTGAATGTATAGCCAAGTTGCGAATGCTCCGTAAACTTGAGTTTTTCGGTCGATATAGTTTCTATAAAAGGTATTCAAATATATACCGCAAATTTGTTTATTTAAGCGGCAAAAAGCTTTCCTTTATCACTCATGTTATCTCAGCATTTGCAAACACGTCATTTTTTTTTCTACATCCGACACCTTTCAACGCCTCTTTTCGAAAAACGCTCGAACATTGAACGTCGGTTTTACGACCGAGAGTCGCGAGGAAAATTAGTTTTAATGCTTACATAAGGCAGAAAACATTCATTTTCAGCCGAGTTCCATGAACTAATGAGGAATAAATTAGAGGTAAGGACAGCCTTGTCTGCTATCTGAACGTCTTTTTTTATTGTTATACACTCATTACACACTGGTTTTATTACAATTGCGTGACACTAAACAACGAGTTTAAAACTTGTCCTTCATTTTTTTTATTACTTGTTTTAGCAGCTCCTCTTTCTTAGACTTCTTCGGGGATTCGGTGGTCGTTGTTGTTGTCGTTGTTGTGGGTTTGGGTGTTGGAGCCGGCTTTTTCGGCTTCTTGGTCTTCGTCGGTGGTGCTAGTATGCACTCCTTTTCTTTAATCTGAGGCTTCTGGTAAATATATTTATAATAGACGCGAGGAGGCTGCAGAGTATTAGAGATTAAGATGATGTAAGATAAATATTTAGCAAAAATTTTTTGGAAATAAAGGAAATATTTACCGTTCTGTAATGATGGTAATCTGGCTGTGGCGGGTAATTCTTATGATGATGAGACTGTTTATAAAATAAAAGATTTTTAAATACTTATTATCGAAGTTAATTACCTTTAAGGGGGGTCTTGCACGAAACTATTTAAGGTTTGCTAATGTGATTACGGGTCATATACGTTTCCTACGAACCGAATAAAAATTTAGAAGCTGTAAATATCATTTAGCAAATGCAGATATAGTTCATTAAAAAAATAATCATTTAAAACATGGGAATGTTTTTTTGTGTTTCATTCAATTTTAATTTGGAAGGTTTCATTTTCTTCCTTATTCAATTTCAGGAGAGTTACTAATGCAAAAACTAAGGTATTTTCAAAACCGGTTATGTTATATTCACTTGTTTATAGATTTCTCGTCAAATTTCATAGATTTATCGAAGATTCAACGATAATATAAATAAATGAATATAACTTTACCGGTTCTGAAAATACCCCAGTTTTTGCATTGGTAACTCTCCCTGAAATTGAATAAGAAAGAAAATGAAACCTTCCAAATTAAAATTGAATGAAAAACAAAAAACATTCCCATGTTTTAAACCATTATTTTTTTAATGAACTATATCTGCATTTGTCGAATGATATTTACAGCTCTTAAATTTTTATTCGGTTCGTAGGGAACACCTCTGTAACATATATTCCCAATCACATTATTAAATAGTTGAAATATAAAATTAGCAAATGTAGTCATATTTCGCGCAAGATTCCCCTTAAACGCGCATTAAACTCTGCAACTTACCGATCCGTAATTGTAATGCCCGTAGTCTGGAGCTGCCAAAACAGTTGCTACTATAGTAACGACTATTATAGTAAGTAAAGAAAACAGGTGCTTCATCTCTAATGAAGAGTAATTTGTATGCAATGTACGGAAATCCTTTTATTCTATGTTAAATTTGCAGTATTAATTTACTTACTTTTAGATTTGTAAAGAACACTTCTTAAACAGACTTCCGTTTGCAGAGGTTTGTTTAAACAACTTTTCAATCTCACTACACTTGTTTTATACTTTCAAAAGCTGCATATTTTTAAAGAAAGACGTAAGTACAGGAGAAAATTTACGAACATGTCGACCCATAAATCCTATCCTTCGCTAATCACTTAAAAAACGTTACTTCTGCGCAGCAACTAAAAACAAACTAAAACACATAAACAAATAAAATCGACGTATATCTTAAGCAGCTTAATACTAAGTGGTAGCTCTCATCATAATATTCATTAATCCCCGCGCATTCTTACAGCGCGTTTAAAAAAACCTTTTCAAAATGACATTACACGCTTAGTTCGACTTAGTCCTCCTTCCCACCGCAGAGCGAAAAGTATATAAATTCCCAATTCCACTCTCCGAACAGTAGGTCTATTTATAAAAGCTGAGCAGAACTCACCTCGGTGTTGTAGTCGCCGGCACGTACGAAGTACGTGCCCTTATTGTAGCCCTCCAAGCAGTGGGCGGCGGTGAGGACGTGAAGTGGCGAGAGAATAACGGCGCCGCACCAGTGACTCGATCTGCTGTGTCCCCTCACTCGAATGCTCGCCTTTGCATTTTACAATCAAGTTTTTATACTTTAACGCTGCGCCGCTCAAATTACTTAAGTTAGGAAAGTAGGTGCAGCGGGATGTATATACATTTAATTACAACAGTGCGCAAGCAGTATGGTCTCTAGGTGCACGAGTGGTGAAAGTCAAGGTGCAATCAGACGGAGAAGGGGACCTACCTGCCAGGGGTAGGAGCCGCGCGGCGCCACGGAGCTGCGCACGACCTTCTCGAACATCAGCTCGTCGTCCTCGTCGAAGTCCTCGGGCCGCTTGCCGCACTCCGTCGGCAGCAGGTCGTTTACGTCGAGCTCCGGGAGCGCTGATCCCGGGGACGGGTTCTCTCCTCCGGAATTCTGTTTCGCAAATATAGAGAAAGACAGGACTGACTTTTCGGCTTTCTCCAGACGGGGTTTTCGGGCGGAGACGCCGAGATGGCGGACTCTCCTCAGGTTTTGGTGTACAGAGATTAATCGAATGAAACGTTAACGAGTGTCCTTGGGATTTGATTATTATCAGTTTGGCTTAAGATACCTTGTTTGTTATTGCAAAAAGCCATTTTTGAGAAAATTATTAAATAATTTTGATAAATAACGAAACAGGTGTCCTGATTATCTAAAAAAAACTATGCTTTATTTCATGAATCATCTCAAGTACAATAAATGCATTAAATATGGCACACACTTTTCTTCGACTATTACCTGTCGCCTACATGTCTAACTTACTCTACGAACTTACAAACTCCTTACGTTACGATTCTTCAAGCGCGCGTGGCGCGCTCGTATTACCTCGTATTCGGGGGGAATCGGCCCGGCGCTGCAGATCACCCCGGCGTCTTCGTTGTGATCGCAGTTGTGTCGGCCCCAGTGATCGTGCTCGCATTTGTACAGCTGAGTCTCGTTCCCGTAGCAGAAGACCTGCGATGTGGGCAAGGAAGTGGTTTTAGTCGTAGTAAAGTATAGAGAATATATTATACTGAGAAAATAAGATGTAAATTTTACTATTTAATACAATAGCACTCGTAGCGCGTTGAATATGATTATTTAAATTGAAAAATAAATTTCACTGAACTTTGAAATAAGATTATGAGAAGGCGAGTCTGTGCCTCGATTACAGTGAAAAATAAATAGCTTCACTCTTACCTCATCCAGCCAAATGGGACCCGTGCCGGAGCCAAAGAATCCATCTTTCTTAACCATAGCCGGACCTCCGAATCCCAGCGACCGGCAGATTACTTTGGCCGTGGCGTTGGAAAAGTCATCGTCGCAGACGGTGCCCCAGATTCCGTGGTGACGGATCTCTACCCTTCCCTCCATGTGGCTGCTACCGTTCACCAGACGCAACTCGAACGGAGCCTGCACAATTAGACGATTACAGCGTTGTTAATAGTTATCCAGAAGTGTGATACGCTACGAAAGGCACAACTCACGTCGCAATGCTGAGGACTTTCGTCAGAGCCGTCCGGACAGTCCGATACTTCGTCGCATATGAAGGGTGTCGGGATGCACATCGGCGAGTTGTCGCACTTCCATTGACCTTCTTGGCAGGTGTCAACGTCGGTTTTGCAGACCACGCCTACCGCTTCTTCTGGCTCGCAATTGTGCTTGCCCCAACTACCATTGGAAGATTCGAATAAGCGATACAACTTTACGCGAGAAATTCAATTCAACTTACCCCTCGAAATCGCAATCTCTGAGTGTGCTTTCGTTTCCTCGACACTTCAACTGGTCAACCATGAAAGCTTCCGGTGGATCGAGGTTTCCGTAGAAACCTCCTGGTCTTACTTCGAGAGCTCCGAGGCTGAAACCGAGCTCTCGGCAAATGACGCCGGCGTCGATTATGTCGAAGCTGTCGTCGCAGACTTGTCCCCATTTTCCCAAGACTGAATAAAAAAATAAGACATCGCCAATGTTACAATTAAAATTTGAATAATGTAGTAGCAAAGATTATACTTACTTTTAACTTCAATTCTGCCCTCGTGACTGGAGTTGGCTCCGGAAAGTCGAAGGCCGTAATCAAGATTCTCAGCGGTGCAGATTTTCTCATCTGATCGATCATTGCAGTCATTTTTACCGTCGCATACTTTGGTCTTGTTGACGCACTTCTGATTCGCGCAAACGAACATGTCATCACAGTCGAGAGTGTGATCTCTCATCTCGTAATAGTCGTGCTCGCTACTTTCTACCAATGCACCTGTCATGCCGATGTTACTGTCTGACAGGTAGCAAACGTTACCGTCCGCTCTGGAAACAAAATTTGATTCTTAAAGTATGGTTTTGTTATCTTTTTATATTGTCGAAAACGAATAACTTACTGGTGAGTAAAAGAACGACAAGTGAAGTCAGCTTCTTTACAGCGCAGAGCGCAAGTTTTGGCTGGGGTATTTAACCACTTCTCTACTTCGTATCCATCTAATTTATGCTTTGTAATTTTTTTGAAAAAATTTATGTGCGATGAACATTTTCGTTCATCAGCTCCGTTTGTACAGTCCTTAATTAGATGAATAAAAATCGTATAAGTATACAAATAAACTGTGTCATCAAAATATAAAGTAAATTGCATTCTTTACATACCTCTTCTCCATCGCAAACCCAAGGAGATGGAATGCATTCGCCAGGGGTACATTCGAAGTGCTTTGGTTTGCAGCTTCCAGTCAAATGAGATTTCTTTGATACTGTAAACATTACGCATTTCAGAAGCTATTTTACAAATTCAGATTTCTGGAAAAACTTACATATTCTGCCACAGTAAGGAATGTCACAGTATTCGTATTCGCCTCGAGGGCCAGTGAAACACCAAGGCCTCGATTCTTTATTTGGATTTGGATTTCGGCAGAAATTATGTGACTTTAATTTGTCTCTAGCTTCTTTATTTGGCACCTGAAAGCAAAGGTAAAGTATTTATTTAGCTAACTAAGAATGCAAAAATATTAAAATTATTCAAATTGTTGAATATGTACGAACTTTAGACATTAATGAACGAGTAACTTGGGTATCAGACCAATTTAAACATTGTCTTCCTGTAGCACTAACACTTGCATTCCCATAATATTGATTTCCGTTTCCGTATACACAACCTGTTAAAATTACAATTATACTTAATTCAATATTGTATAAATAATTAATTTAAATATATTCCGATAATTGAATTTCATATTAATTCTTACCGACATCATCGTAAGATCGTTCGCAGATAAACGAATGACCCTTGTTAGAGGTTGCACAATCCTCAACATCCCAGAAAAAGTAGTCTGCTTTACAGTGGCTTTCTGGACGATCATGGCACGGGAACTTTTTCTTCATTATGATACAGACTGGACGGGTGCCAGCAAAAGGTGAAGACTTCTTATCTTCAAACCAACCTGGCCACCATTTGGTGTACCTAAAGTAAATATTTATGTCGATAAATAAATATGAAACACCAATAGATGGCATTAGAACTACAATTAAACTCTGCCTACTTAAATTTGGCTACATTAGAATCCTCCCACATCCAAATAGTCCTATTCAAAGTGGTGAATCCAATACCAGAAGTCATGACAGAATCAGCCTGAGGCTGACTTTGCAGCAACATTTCCGAGATGAAGTCGTTTTCGCGCTGATCGATTATGTCCAGCAGTCGAGAGCCTCTATTGTGGCAATAATCGTGGGCTTCGGCATGATTCAGGGCCTGAGTTGGTTCTCCGAAGTAGTAGCATTGACCGTCGTGGGCCAGTTCGTCGTTGCGGCAGTGAGCGACTCGATGAGGAAGACAGCGGACGGCTATCGCATCGTATTCAACTTTGCATTCCTGCTTATGCGTGAATCTGGAAATGAAGTGGATTAAGATTATTTAGTTCTACCTATCAGCTACTTAAGGGTATAAGTATAATCAGATACTTAGGGGTATACTTACTTGCAAAACTGGAATTTGGTTTCATTTCCTGTGCATACAACCGTGTTTGCAGCAATCCAATTTGGCACTTGAGATGTCTTTGGACGACCTTGCCAAGCCAGTGCAGCACCTCTACGATATTAAAATGTTTATTTCATTGAATAAATTTGATAAATGAAGGCGCTTTAAACATTAAAAAGCGATTCTTACCGTCCGTATCCAAGTTGTTTGCAAACTACATGAGCTTCCTTTAGACTCCATTCACCTTCAGAATCACAGACAACTCCCCAACCTGGTTGCTTTCCTTGAACTTCTACGTATCCTTCAGATGGAACAGTTCCACCTCTAAGACGTATTACCTGTTGATTATTTTAAATTAAATGCATTACTATTCGGGAACTATACAATCAAACTTGTTAATTATAATTAAACCTTTGTCATTAACTTTTGTATAAAAAAATATTATCTTACCTGTCCGGCTAATGGCGTATGTTGACCTGGCTTAGGAGAATCGCGAACCAATGACGAGGATTTTATTGGCGGAGAATAGTGAACGGGGAAAGGTGGTTCATCTAAAAGTTTATAAACAAGTGTAAACAGAGTAAATGATATTACTTAAGATTATTATTTTTACAAAAGTAGTTAATAATTATCATATTATATTAAGCAAATTGATGCATGAAGTAGGAAAATCAAGAGAGCTAAAGCTTGTCGTGGAACTTAAAGCCGTAACAAAGCCTTCTCTTACCTGAGTAAGACTATAATTTTTTATTACATATATAAATAAGTAATATAGTAATAAAGCTCCAAATTTTATATTTTATTAATCTACTGTTTATAAGCTTTATCAACTAAAATTTACCATCTAAGAAAGGTCCGACCTCTACATCTGAAAGATAATTCGGTTTTTTGTTATTAACCCTCATTATGACTGATTTATCATCTTTTGGCTTTGATTTAGATTTGTCTGGAAAAACCAGTTGAGGTTTCCACTGATTATTTTCATCTGCAGTTTCTACTTCCACATTCAAATCTTCAATTTCGGTTGACTGTTGATTCTCGTCATTAGTTTCGAATTTCTTTTCTTTTGGAAACCGATTCCACCTTGGTTTATTTGTAGGTATTGGTACCGACGAATTCCAATCCTCTTCAAGCTCGATAGAAACTGTTGGTGAACTGGTATCAGCCGGAGTACGAACATAGACGAATTCTCTATTTCTTTCTTCTGAATTCAGAAGCTCCGGACTTTCGTTATTAGGCTGAACCTGACCAACACGAACTGCTGTTTCCTAAATTAATTAAAAACCATTGATATTCTTTTGAAAAAAGTGCACTTTTTAAATCACAATATTACTATTTATTTAAAGTATGTACCACTGTGATATTCATTTGATCAGGATAATTCGTTCGTGGAGCTTGAGTGGTAGTTCTTCGCAATGATGGAATAACCATCACGTACTGAGTTTCGCTTGGTGAAAGTTCCCTACCGACAGATACTCCTGAATCACCTCGTTGAGGCACTCCAGAATTTTGTTGTCTTGTTTTTGAATGTCCTTGATCTATAAGTACGTCTTTGGTGATAAAGTGTCCTCTTGTTCCGTTTGTATTACCATAGAATCTAGATGGCTGTAGGTTCGTTTTGTTATATGAAGGGTTGAGAGCTGACAATAACAATTTTTTTAAAATTAATAAATGTATCAATAATATTTGAAAATTTATCAAGGCATGGTTTTCTTTTACATTAATGTTAATTTAGTTAAATTCGTTTTCGCTCACCTAAACCTGATCTATTCGGAGCGCCTGTCGGATTTGTGTTCGGTGCCCATTGTCCGTTATTTGAATTATAAACGTTTGGATTTGTGGGTCTTTCGTATGGCTTATCGTTAGTGATTACAGTATTAGGGCCTAGACATTTAATTATCAATAAAAACTTACGTATTTATTTGCACTTTTTTACGTAATTTACATTCCCACCTTCTTTATTTCAATTAAAGAAGAACCCAGCTTCATTTGCGTTTATAATTGTTGCATTCAAGGATGAAATTTTACAAACGCAGCTTTAAATACCCAAGAAATATCTTCAAGTATAATTGGATACTTGAACATTTATGCTTTTATTGACGTGCAACATGCATTTTTTGCGGCGTTGCTTAAGCTGTAAGTCCATCACGATGCAAAAGCCGTGCATTCCCCTTCATGCATCAGTTTTAGAAATAAGTAAAATTTCATTAAGAAAAAAATTATTTTCTACAAATAATTCAAAGCAAAGTGACACATTTTCTTTCCACTATTATTTTAACTAACGCAACATGCAAATTTTAATATTTAGCAAACTATACGTTAACAAAAGATGAATGTTTTTGTAAATTTAAAAAATAAATGTTTACATGGTATTTAAGAAAATGTGAAAAATTGAGCTGTCTTATAAAAAATTCAAGCCTCCAAAATAGAGAACAAAACTTACCTCCAGTAGTAGGAACAGATTGTCCACGACTAGGATAACTTGGTCTTTGTTCAAATCCAGGTCCCATACCTCGCCAGGTACTTGGTTTGAAGGATCCAGTCTGTGGATTAGACGTTTCAGGAGCGCCCCACCTAACATCTATGTCGCTAATGTCATATTGCCCTTTATCATGTGTTCTGCTGTGATTACGCCTATCAATGGGAGCCCAGGTAGGTTTTCCAGATTGCGGTCCAGAAGTGGGAGGTCGACCTGCAGGTTCTGTCCAAGCATGTCCTTGGTTTGGCCCAGCGGAAGGATTTTCTTCCTCGCTTGATGCGTCTGAATCAGTTGGAAAGTTCATGGGCTTTGGTTGATTCTGATTGGGCCCTTGAGAATTGTAAGGGTAGCCATGGCCGTTGAAATTGTATCCTGGTTGAACTATTGGAAAATGTTATGGTTTTATAAAGTATTTAATAACGATTTGGTTTTACTTGAAATTTTATATTTTTACCTGGATGGTTATAACTTGAGTAAGAATCTTGGTTTTCCGGTTGTTGCCAAGGATGATGTGAATGTACTAGTCCACTTTGACCTTGTTGAGGAAAACCTTGTCCTGAAGTAGAATTTTCAACATCACCAGGATTACGGTGATGATGGGGATGATGATGGGTATGATGGGGATGATAGTGCTGGTTATAATGGTGCGAATGTTGGTGCTCGTGGTGCTGTTGATGAGTGTGGTTGTGCTCGTGATTTTCAGAACTTTGATTCTCTGTGTGTTTCCACGAACCTTGTGGTGGGTGTTGTGTATTGTGTGAAGAGCCCTGATATTGTGAATCTGGGTAAGTTCCTGTGGGCGAGCCATAATGACCGCTTCCTTGATTGTGCCAGTGATTTACTGGTCCACCAGAATAACCTTGCTGATTATGACTTTGGTGATTCAACGACGCGCCAGTTGGAGGGTTAGTTGGTAATCCTTGTTGATTGTGCCACTGGCTACCTTGAGAACTTCCTGCTGTTCCAAAGCTACCTTGTGGACTATGACCTTGTTGATTGGGCCACTGGTTACCTTGAGAACTTCCTGCTATTCCAAAACTACTTTGTGCACCATGACCTTGTTGATTATGCCACTGGTTACCTTGAGGCGACCAAGCAGCACCTTGATGACTTCCTTGCTGATTATAACCTTGTTGATTATTCCAAGAACTACCCTGATTGTTTGCTGCTGCATTAAAACCTCCTTGCTGAGCATGATGAGTAGTCCAAGTGCTATCCTGATTGCTTCCAGCTGCATTATACCCTCCTTGATTGTTTTGACCTTGGTATCCAGGTCCGTTCCAAGTGTGCGTTGGCCTAACATTCGAATTTGATTGTCCATGGCCTTGAGGAGTGTAAGTTGAACCTGTCGGATGTACGTTAGGTTTGCTTTGGAAGTTTGATTGTCCATAATTTGTTGGTTGATAACTCGGCGATGGATCAGGTGAAGTATTTTCTGCAATTGATTATTTATTAGTATTAATTCATTATTATTTTTATTACTTTTTCGAGAAAAATAATGATCAAAATAAAATAAAAATATATACAAAATTCATAAATTAATAATGCTATATAAAAATATTGTTTCGACTCACTGCCAGCACATCCAGGAACATTATACGGCCAGTCACAGACTGTTGTTAACGGATTGAAAACCGTTCCTGGGCCACAATTCATTATGTAGGTTTTTCCATTGGCACATTGTAAGAACTTTTCGCAAGTTTCTGGGTGAGGAAGCAGCCCGCTGTAATCTGGAGGGCATTCAATCGCCTTTGCAGTGCGTCGAGTACTCTGCGTAGGTTTTGGTGATCCGTGAAAATCAGCCGTTCCTGTGTAATCATATTCGGTATGAGGAACGTTAGGATTCGAATACTCGTCGTCATCATCGGTTCCAGGTCCTTCACTTGGTACTGCATCTAATAATAATAGTAATTTACATATCACTTATTGGAATAATTAAATAGTAATTGTAAGCTTAGTTTGACAGTGGTCAGTAAGTGAAGACGAACCTTCACAGCCT
This sequence comes from Ormyrus rosae, assembly GCA_035047165.1. Lineage (NCBI taxonomy): Eukaryota > Metazoa > Arthropoda > Insecta > Hymenoptera > Ormyridae > Ormyrus > Ormyrus rosae. Next base: position 6,697,735 of record JAWWML010000032.1, read on the forward strand.
GGAACATTTTGTGGCCAATCACAAATACTCAGCATGGGATTGAATACTGTACCATCACCGCAATCCATTATGTAGGTTTGACCATTTGCACATTGAAGAAACTTTGTGCAGTCCCATGGATGCGGCAATAAGCCACTCATACCGGGTGGACACGTGGGCTCCTAAAATTATTATTTACAAAGATTAAAACAAAAATAAGCATTTTTGAAAATTATTAAAATTTTTTCAAGGTATATTTAATCTCAAAAGTTGACTGTAGCGTATAAATTCAATACCTTCTGACTTTCATATCTGGCCGAATCCTGTGAAATCAGTGCCTCACTAACTCCATCGAAGTTGGAGCTGAAATCCGCAAGCTCACCTCCGTAGCACTTGACTTTATCAGGAAAGTCACACTCGAGACTGTCGGGACTGAAGAGAGTTCCAGGGGCGCAGGGCTGAACGAAAGCCCGACCGTTGTCGCAAGTTACGTAGAACTTGCAGTCCGGTGGGTAGACGAAGACACCTGTTGAGTCTGGGGTGGGACATTGCACTCCCGTTTTAGGATCGTATTTGGCTACTGTGTTGGAAGAATCAGCCGGTTTTGACGGGAGTTTCTCTTTGCGTGATTTCTAAAATGAGTAAGGAGAATTTATATGTATAATGCTGTTAAGATTAGATAAAAATTGGGTTCAAGTGTATTTTATGTTTGAAAATGAATCTAAAAGAATATTATTTAAGCACTTATTTGAAAGCACTTAGGTATGTAAAACCTCAGCACGGTTTGGTTTTGCAAAGGCGTCTAATTAATTTATCAGATTATTGCATTCTCGAATATCTGACAAGAATGAAGGTTTGTATTTAAAAAATGGAAGTTATAATATCCTACATTAAGCTACTTGGTCTAAAAAATTGATTTTGCGAAACTTTAATATACATATTCATTTTTTGAAAAGCCTTGTAAAGTAAATTTAAAGAACTGATGACTCTCTCTCCATACGTGTATATTAATATATTAATTCACTTTCAATATTTTGATCACCTTAAACTGAGCTCAGGCATTTGCACACAATAATTAAAAATCAGCAGCATACCGTGCTTTCACTGGAAATGCCTTCGTACCACTCATCCGCCTCCTTAGAATGGAAACCTTGACCGTTAAATTGATTGTGTCCTCTCGCAGGTTTCCATTTCGAATTTTCGTTCGGTTTTATCAACTGGCCTTGAGTTCGGTGACCTTGACCCGGAGTAAACTGAATGAACCAATCGGCGTCGAACGAAGCGTTTCGCTGCTGATTTAAATTTTTCTGGATTGGTGGTTCGCGAGTTGTAGGTACGGTGTTTCCGGACCCCTTTTGCTTTTGCGAGGAATCCCAGGTTACAATTCGTTTCTCGAGTCTGCGATTGTTTTCGCTTCCCTCGTTATCGAGATTCTCCTGTACGAAATTTTTAATTATTGTCTTTTTTACAAGCTTTTAGACGAGTATCAGTCACGATCAAGAAGTAACAAAAAAATATTATGTATTAGATTGTGATATAATTAAATACTTTTTGATGTAATTATAAACAACTAAATATTTTGTAATTATCTAGTGTTCTCGTTAATGCCAATGTCTTTGAATAAT
>JAWWML010000032.1:6707018-6735645 GCA_035047165.1 Ormyrus rosae
GCTATAACTTTTGAACAAATAAAGATTTTTTGATGTAATTTTTTTTAATCGATAGGATTTGATCTCACCTTTTGAATGCCGAGAGTTAAAATGTTCTACCATTAATAGTTGAAAAGCTACACGCGACTATACAAAAATCGATTTTTCTTAAATTTTTGATAAAAGAGCACACAACTTTTGAAAAATCGAGCGTCAGGCCGAACGGACACGGCTTTCTTTATATTTTAACATTAGAAAACGTATCCCAAAGTTACAGGAAAATTCATTACCCAAATGTCGTATACCCTCCTTGTAAATGCTGGACTTTTAGTGGTAGTGGAATGGGTTGGAGGACGGCAGTAAAACAATTTCACACTCGCAGTTTTAATTAGCACTTAACACACTTTTTATTATTCCTCCGATTTGCAATAAGCACACAAAACAAGAGGCGGTTATCCCGGGAGTAAGTGCGAGGATTGCGAGGCAGCGAGGCTTGGTGAGTTGGGCGCAGTTGCCTGAGCACCCGTGAGGTGGCACCTACTTCTCGATCCTGCTGTCGGCATAGCCGGGGCACGTGTTGGCTCAAATGGTTAAGTCGTCAGTTTTAATTGCTAGAGCGGTGGTTGGCTCAGGCGGTAAGACTCTTGCCTCCCAAGGCAAAAACATAGGGCGCTGGTTCGAATCCCGGTCACCTCGAATTTTTCGGAGACTTTTTCTCAAAAGAGAATCCGGAATTTTCGATGGCCGAGATCGAATCGAGAGGTCCGGGGAGTGGCTTGAGGCTATCGATGCGCCTGTTCTGCGTCTGGCTGTAGGCTATAATGACGGCGCTGAGCGCAGGAGTACCCACAGTCGGCAGTTACAGGCCTGCACGAGAACTTCGCCCTCCTATGAAATTAAAAAGTTAAGTCCCCCTGAGCAATTAAAACATGAATGGTGGCAACTCGGTCTCCAGAATAGAGTAACTGCAGGTTGCTAAAGGAGACCATAGCCAAAAGAACAGAACAGAACAGTCTTAATTGCTTGATACAATGCTGCCCAAGTGGGCTCGGATTCGACTCCTGATTAATGCGATTTTTTCGGAAGTCGTTTTTAATCAGTATTTCCAATTCGAGTCCGCGTCTTAGTTATCAATTAATTGATTCATATCAATTACCCTATTGAAACGATCTTATAAAATCTGATAAAAGTGTTCAGAAATCTGATAAACTTACTTGATTTTTGCACCAGAATCTATAAGATTTTATCGGTTTTTAACATATTGTTTTAACAGGGTAATTGATAAAAAATTGCGGTAGTTAAAAAGTCCTACATGGCACCGAGTTGTAATAAAGTCCGATCAGGCAAATTGTATGTGTAAACATATCGTATAGGTATAAGAATCTAAGCGTTGCGATGCTCTCTCCTCGTCTCTCTTAGTAACGAACTGTATTTAAATAAGCGAAGCGTGCGTTTAAATATGTAATATGTTGAAAAATGTATACTGAAATTATGTAATGGCGAAATAGACCTGTATCTAATGCCAATAAAAACCCTACTTAGTTTTTTTTTAGTCGGCATAGCCGGCAGCCGGCATGGAGCCAGGCTACGCCGACACTAAGAGATGATAATTTTTCTATTTACAAAACTAAGTATCAGCAAGATTAAATTTAAAGCAGACGAAAAATAATAAATGACAAATGTTGTGTATAATAATTAAAACAATGTACTCTGATCGCGTGCAAGATAAGAAAGCCACGTGTGTGTGTGTGCCTGTTTGCGAGCGTCAGATTAAAAAAAAAAGGGTCGAAGAGTAAATATTAAAAGATTAATAAAAAATGAAGTAAGTAACACAGCTAGTTCCCACCTCCTCGCTCCTCACGATTAGGTGACAAATTAACAAAGCTATACATATATACATACATTATTTAATATTTGGCATAATATATACATACGGTTTATTAAAGAGATATGATAGATGAGCGTAAAGTAAAAAAACGAGCGAAATAGCCTGACCGGGAGAAAGTAGTCAAAAATGTATACACTTGGCGGGACACGAATGAGAGGAAGGGAAAAGATCGAGGATGTTTTCAAACAGAAAAAAAAAGAAATGGAAAAGTGCTGATTGTCAGTCGTGGAAAAGTATGAAGCTATGTGATCTATTAAAACTAGTAGCTTTTAGCTGTAAAGACTTATACTTTATTTTGTAAATTTTGTTTATACAATGTTTGATCATTGCATAATACGATTGCATGTGAATACATAAGTTAATAAATGATTAACAACATGTGAAGTTAAAAGAAATTCATTGCTGTTTATAATTTACTTTAATCGTTTATTTACAGGTAAGTCTTTTTATTCCATTTATTTTTTGTAGAGAAGCTTGCTGGATAAAATAATTTTTTTTAAAGCTTCAGAAATCTTTTATGCTCTGGTATCACTTATCGGCAGTTAAAATTAATTTCCAAATTTAATAAATTTCTTTAAAAATATTCATCCATTGATTCAGATGGGCTAATTGTAGATATATGGATCTATTTATAAAATTGACAGAATTAGACGATTGGATTAAGAAGACTGTTTTAGATGCAGCTTATATAGGAAATATTGCGAAGTAGTTTTGTCGAGGAGTTTTGTCGGTGGCGTTCGACAACTGGTCGAATTTCCCATAGAAATCGAAGCAATCGGTCAGGCATTCTAATCTCAGAATCATTATGCGTGATAGGTATATATTATAAGTCCTACCCGTGGTCCTACCTAGCGACTCGATGTCTACAACTACAAGTGAGAAAAAGTAATCCAAGTGGCAACAGCGCGGCTCACAAGAAAAGGCGAAGGCGCGCGAGAGAGAAAGGCGTTGTTAGCTAAAGGGAGTACTGCAGGGAGCAAGAGCGAAAGAGAGAGAGAGAGAGAGAGAGAGATAGGCGCGTATAGAGCATTGTCAAAGCCGTGAGCTCAGGTATCTCTCTCTTTCGCTCTTTCCTCCTGTTCCTTACACAATATTCTCTTCGACTCCGTCTCCGCCGCTCCGTGGCGCGGAAAAATCAAGCCCGTCTCTTTCTCCCTCTGGCTGGTCAACGCCAGTTGGCACCTACGACCGACTACGGAGCTGTGCGCACGTGTGTGCGAAACCTATAGCCTTGTAGCCTGTACTGTACCCGCTCTCTCTTTCTCTCTCTCTCTCTTCCTCTTCCAACGCCTGCCATTGGAAGATGGGGCAATGCAGTCGTGCGCCGAGTCGATTTAAGTTGCTTCTCCACACTCTTGAAGCTTAATTGCCCTTGCTGGTTCTTACTTCGAAATTTATTTATTTATTGCAAATAGAACCAAGAAATTGAAAAAAATTTAATAATTCTATTCTCAACTATTATCTTCGCAGCTCTTCAATTTCAACTATAAAAATTGATCGCGAACTTTTGAAAAGTTTATGCCATATTATTTGACTCGGTTCGTGCAACTGTTTCATAAATAGGATAGTATTCTGAGATTCAAATTTTGTTTGTATTTTTTAGAGAAACTTTGTTCAATGGAAATTTGAAAATTGAACTGTTTCCAAACTATGAAAACAGTTATTTGTTTAGTCAGCTGTGATTCATAAAGAATAGCAGCGAGTCTTCTATAACGACCCGCAACACTCCATCAATAAACCACTTTGCATGTATACGCATCGGCTCTCTATTAGCGAGAGTCCTCCCACACATATTGCAATAATCGGCTTCGACGCAGTCGTACGTCCAGCATAACCTGGAAAACACACACACACATCTCTGCGCAGCCGAGCAGACTGCACAGCAGCTCTCTAGTTCTCTCTCTCTCTCTCTCTCTCTTTCTCTCTCCCTCGCTCGCGGTAGAGCCGACTGCACGGAGTAGAGCGCCAGTGTTCGAGTGGAGAGAAAACGGATACGTCACGCCAGTACAGCGCAGAGAGCTGAGTCGTCGCACAGACGTAGAAACACGCGATTCTGTGCAGCCCGGCAAAATAGCGAGGACACTTCGCGCTGCTGCTGCTCGTTGCGCGGCTCCTTCTTCCCTTTTATGCAGCGCGAGGAAGAAGCGGCGCCAGCGCTCAACCACGACGACAACCACGACGTCTGCCCTTCACGATGAGCTTCCTCTTGTAAGTCCGATCTGCCATGCTATTCCTCTCTCGCTTGCTCTCACGGTAAACAAACTGACTTTTTTACTTGGAGCCGAGAGCTCTAATGGCCACTGCTGCTTTGTGCACTCGCGACTTTCCCCTGTGCTCTCCGAAGGAGAACCCAACGTAATAATCGTTACGCGCCTTCGCCGTCTCTCTTTTTCTGTCTCGCTCTTTTAAGTACATCGCGACGATGAATCCGTCGTCTGCGATGAGTCGAGCAAACGGGTATTGTCGACGAGTTTTTTCTTCCTTCTCTCGCTGCTAGCTTGCGAAGTCTGCCTGATGCTCGCCTGTCTTTTATCTCACTCTCTTTGGGTTCTTGACCTGAGTTTACGTGCGCGCTCGATGTGAATTATATTCTCTTTTTCTTTCTCTTTCCTTTATATATATATATATATATATATATATATATATACACACACAAAGACGCATATATATACACACATATGCACACGTACACACGCGGATGTGAAAAAAGGTGCTTTCCCTACCACTAAAAATAGTTGCCTTTTTATTGTCTATTTTTTCTACCCAATTACTTTTATATTTATAGACTTCCTAGTCTATTTTTCCTTCTTCCACCTTGCTAGTCAGATTCATTGATACCATACGATTGATAATTGTGCATTGACAATGACTCAGTCAGACCTAACTTTCTCTGTTTTTTACTCTGCTTATTCAATTTTTCTGCTCTGAATCATTGCTTGATATCTTGTTTCGCTAGGTTTTATTTCATTGGATTACTAACGTTTGAGTTTATGCATAAATAAACAGAAAATATTTTTGATAAGTTTTTAATTCATTTATACTTGAAAGTATGTTTTTAAAATAATGCTATCATTTTGTTGTAACAGAATAGAGTCAGTGCGTATTTAAATGAAGTAATTACAACTATCTAATCTAAAAGTGATAAGTGTAATAGCTTCTCTAAACATAGTCTAATATAAAGTATGAGAAACTTTGATATTCATAAATTGTTTAAAACCAGTCTCATCAAGTCTCACTAAACTAAGTTTTAGTATATCTTGGCAATGCATTTATCATTTTTGTACCAATGGTGAGTCATAATTAATTTTCTTTTTTTGTTCCCTTCAAGGCTTTTGCTCCAAATCATAGTTTGATTTTAATTCCTTGCGTCTATGAATCATTAAAAGTTTCATAGAATTTAAAAGTAGCCTAATCAGTATAGAAAAAAAAAATCTTATACTTATTAATACTGTTAAACTTTTAATAAAAGTACATAAGTATTAAAACTTAATAATAGTAACAATCTTGTGCAATAAAAATAGGTCATCAGTTGATGTTATATAATTTGATATTTTGTTGCTGTAAATTAAAAAATAATTTAAAGAAAACTTTGTTAAATTTTATAACTTTTGTTCAAATAATTTTTAATACTTACAATTTTCTTTAATATTAAGAGTATTTTTATATGAACAAAATAATTAATCTTGACTAAGATCTTTTATTTAATTCATAGTTATTAGTTGTACAGTTTAATGTTTTGTATAGCGAAATTGATTTGAAAAAATATTTAATTGTTTTCTTAATATTATCTTTATTATGCCAGCATAAAACAGAGCAATTTTTTTCTTTTGATAAGCGAGAGAAAATAAGCACAAACACAATGCTTTTTCATCCAAGATTGTTTCACTCTTGGGAAGTTGATAACCTTCTTTAAAACTGAATCTCATGTCAGTAGGGCTTATGAAATCAGAGTTGCTGTGCGTGACTAGATTTGAGCCTCGCTTGCTTCTATATTCACTGTGTGAGACATGTTTTCTAAGATTCGTGACTTTATTTTGAACTGTTTGCGTTACAGATACTACATTCGGAATTTCTTTTATAAAAAAAATAAGGGCAGATACTTATTGAATGTCTAATGTATCTGGTAATGCTGAAACGCTTTGTTTTGCGTAGTGGAAGCCGTTCTTCAAAAACATTCAAGCCGAAGAAGAATATTCCAGAAGGAACTCATCAATATGATTTAATGAAACATGCAGCTGCTACATTGGGATCAGGAAATCTTCGTCTGGCTGTTATGCTTCCAGAAGGAGAAGACCTAAATGAGTGGGTTGCTGTTAACAGTAAGTAATTTTAAATTATTCTTTACAATTAAGAATACAGACAAACATATGTTACTAATAAATTTTAATATTTTGATTTTGTTTTATTACTTATTTATGAAATTTAATTATAATTTAATATACACTTAATTAATTGTAATAATTAAACATTTAATTTTTAAATATTAAAGAAAATTTATTATATTTTTGTTTTTCATTTTTTAATGGATACTTACAATTATATATGTTTTATTAAAATTGTAATGTTATTTTCAGCTGTTGATTTCTTCAATCAAATAAACATGTTATATGGAACCATCACAGAATTTTGTACCGAAGATAGCTGTCCCATAATGTCAGCTGGTCCAAAGTATGAGTACCATTGGGCTGATGGACATACAGTGAAAAAACCAATCAAATGTTCAGCTCCGAAGTATATTGATTATTTAATGACGTGGGTGCAAGATCAGCTAGATGATGAAACATTATTTCCCTCCAAAATTGGTAAAAAAACTTAAATGTTTTATTTAAAAATTATTTTATTACTTATTATTTTATAAATTAATAAAATTAATATTATATGATTCCTATTTTCAGGTGTACCCTTTCCCAAGAATTTTCTTTCAATTGCAAAGACAATATTGAAACGGCTTTTCCGTGTTTACGCACACATATACCACCAGCATTTCAGTGAAGTAGTTCAGCTTGGCGAAGAAGCACATTTAAACACCTCATTCAAGCACTTTATTTTCTTTGTGCAGGTATTTAAAAATTTAATTTTTACGTTAACAAAATAAATTTCGTTTAAATTAAAAATAGTAAGTTAAAAAGTTACAATAAAAAAATATATACAAATTTGAATAAAATTAAAAATACTTCTAAAAAATTTAAATCGCAGTAGTATTATATTGAGTGTTTTTTTAAATTTATACTTTGTTTTTAAATTTCTATATCCTAGTATACTTGGTAATACATTTTTTAGCATTATCATCTTTTTTTCATAAAATGTATATTTTGTTTTTGGTACACTGCTTAGTTTTACTCCCCAATAATATTTAAGTTGTCATTATATTGGGCATTCATGCCCATTTAATATAAATATATAAATAAATAATTTCTCATAAGTTCTTGTGAATGGAATAATTCAATTTTTTTATTAATCAATTTCTTTGACTAAATTTAAGTATAGGAGATGAGAATAAATTATTTAAATATTTACTATCGACATAGTATTTATATAGTATTTATAACAATTTTTATTCAAGTGAAAAAAAAAAATTAATACAATATTAGACAACGTAGATATATTCTTTTTGACACTCTGTGAGCGAATCGAGTACTATTTTACTATTTTATCCTATAAACTGTTCGATGCGCAAGCGAGAAAATAATTTTAACCTCGTGTTACCTTTTTACCTGTACTATTATTAATTGAAAAAAAATTGCTAATCATTTTAAATTTATCTTTTGTAAATCAAATAAAATATCTAATTTACAGGAATTCAACTTGATTGAACGACGGGAGCTGGCTCCCCTTCAGGAGCTTATAGAGAAGTTGACGGCGAAAGAAGCGCGATGAATATTCTTTGCTGCCGATAAAAAATAATAATAACAGCAACAACAACAAAGAAGAAATAACAGGAGAAGAATTAAGAAAAAATGAAACACTGTGAAACCCCTCCAAAGAATTTCTCATCTGCGTGCGTGTTTTGCCTATTATCGCTACGTAATTATACCGTCGTAACCACACGTATATTATTTAAAAAAACTAACCTTAACGGCTTTTTCTCGGTATGCACGTGTATTACTGTTGCTGACAGTTCTGTAGCATCATCCTTTACCGCGTTAAAATAATTCGTTCGTTTTCATATTTTTTCCTGTTTATATTTTTTCTTATTACGTCGCAATGCGACACTTCGGAGTGCACGTGTATTTAACACTGAAAGAGCAGCTTTCAAGTTTATTGAAAAGATTTGCAAGCAGATTTTTTTGAAAGCTGTTAACAAAGAAAGACTTAATTGTGCAAGGTTGATATAAGAATTTTTCGTATGAGTTTTGCTGTTGCTTAAAAAGAGCGAAATCACCATTGAGATAAACTGGCTAAGAGTATTCAAAAGTGATCATTGTTGAGTGAAACTTGCACGTTCTACGAAGGGTGAGATTGAAAATAGAGCGACGAGTGAAATATTGACGATTATGTTTATTCTAAGAGCAAAGCACGAAAAGGGTAGTCTCGATGATATATTTTTACCAGTTACTGTCTTTTCTTCAATTACTATTTCTTCTTTATTCGCATTTTTTAGCACTTTAACTTTATGTTTTATGCTCCAATGATATATTTAAGATTCTTTAAGGCTGAAGCATATGCAACAATGTCAAAAGACTTTATTACATGACAACTAGACATTCAATTTATCGAAAATATAGCTTTTTTCTTGAAAATTAATTTTTATCAATATTTTCAATTTTTTATTAAATAGCTATACTTTAACAAATTTTTGGTTGTTCCACGAGCTGTGATACGTAAATAATATTTTCTTAAAAGAAAAGCTATTTTTAAATTATAATTTTTAGTATTGTGAAGTAAAAAACTAATATTTGTTAATTGTTTCACTTTATTAAAAAGTATATTTAAAAAATTACTTTTCATTCAAGTTGAAAATTTTTTTAGATCAATTGAAAATTTGTTTTAGTAATTAATTTGGATTTAAATCAGAATAAGGCAGAAAAAGAAAGGAGATAAGATTTTGAAATTATCTTAGATTGAATATTTTTATTATATGCACATAAAAGTGTTCACAGAAGAAGCAAGGCATATTGCCTTGATATCGTTTATTAAGTGCATAGGCAGACTGAACATCATCAATTTTTGACTTTGTCGCTGTTATTTTATTTTTCCTATAGGAATCTATTGTAACAGCGTTTGGTATCATAAGGGTATTAGGATATACTATATTATTGTATTATTTTGCAACCTTATTATCGTACTTTTCATGAAAGTATTGTTCAGTGCTTTCACTGCTTTGCATTTTTCCAATTCTTTTCATTTATGAAAATTGGAAAATTAAATTTACTTTTTTTTAAAGTTTTCAAAGATTAACTAGTTGATCAAAAAGTACTAATCATTGCGCAACTTAAATACAATCTCAATTTAGCACGCATTTAATAATTAAAATTTTTATAAATGTCCATCTTTTCTTGATGAGGATTATACAATAAATACTTGTGAAGTTTTATGCGTGCGCACAAGTGTATAGGAACATAAATAATATACATTCATGACACTAACTTTAAGTTGAATGCAAATATAATAACTAAATAGAACAAGTTTTTCGCCAATAAGATAGCAGTTTCTTGAAATTTTTGTTAGTTAAAAGAAGTTTTGAAAAATTATTGCGAATTATTACTTGATATTGTATTTCATCGACAATTTTCTTATACATGTTAAAAAAATTGCTGGGAGCTCGTGTATTAACCGCGCTATAATAATAACAAAACTATTTTATCAATACAATAGAAACTTGTGTGTATTGGCATGCAAGTGTTGTATTTAAGCAAAGTCTCTCATTAACTTAGAGACTATAGAAATCGCTTGTTAGAAGGTCGATTGATGCCTTTACATAAAAACTTGTTGATCACGTAGAATTCACGCGCTACTAATACGGCTATCATCCATTTTTTAGTTTCACGTTCGCCTTCGAAAATCGTTAAACAACGGGAATAAAAAACGATTCTTTATTATACTCTATTAATGTGTATTTGAATATCGAAAGAACTGTTTGTTGTACGTCAGTTCGTTCGAAGTGACGTTGCCTTGAAAGAGGACCACTCGAAGATTCGTTTTTTATTCTAAGACAAAATGAAATTCAAAAATCAAGATAGATATTTTCAAAAAAACGGAAGATCGACTAATGAAAGTTCTTGTAATGACAGCGAATCGTTATACTATAAGCTGTCTATTTTATTAATCATGAAAATATAATGTTATTACTTTGAATGGACTTAATTTTTATAACAAAACAAAAAATACTTAGAATGAATTTTGAAATAATGATTTTTTAATGTTAAATCTTATTTATTGTACATTTTGAATAGCGTTTTTTTCTTTGTCGATTGTTTTATTTTCTACATGTTTTGTTCACAAATTCATGTAAGAATTATTTTTTTCCTTAAAAAAGTTAAAAATCGCATCTGCGAAAGAAGGGAGAAAAAAAGAATGTCCATTGCTGTTCTTTTTTTTAGCAAACATTCACTCTTAGTACTTAAAAGCATTAGAGGAGTAAAAAGAATAAAAAAACGAGAGAGACAAAAAGTTGAACAGCATTTGCTCATGATGAAGCTCCGATGTTTGGTATAAAGCAAAATTTGCTTTTAACATGAAAGAATTGTAAAATTTTTAAGTTTAAAATCAATTTAAAGCTTGTTTTATATTATAGTATTATATTACATTATATGATAATATATATTATATTATAATATTATAGTATTTATTACAATTTTCCATTGTATTAAAGTTCTTGAAAACTTGAAATGTTTTTTTACTATAAAAAAAATTCATGTTAAAATCAAATATCGCTGATCGTAATATCGTTGCTGTTTCAGATTTAGCGCTTTTATTTTCAATCCTCTTCGCGAGGTAAAAAAAAAAAGTGACCAAATTCGGCGGAACAAGAGCGAAGTCAGACCTGCCGCGTGTATTTTTCACCCGTCAATCGTCTATATTTTTCAATAAAACAAGAAGTATGTATTTGCTAAGATGTATAAACAAAGATAAAAAATAAACAAATGTGATCACCTCTTTGAATAGCTGAGCGATTTCAGAAAAACTAACAAAGTAAGAAATAAGGACATGAAAAATATTGTAAGCGTGAATAAGAATAAACAATTTAAAAGAGAACACGGAGGTCTGAGCACCTCTTTTGGTAAAAATGACGTTGCAGGTCGTCGCAGCATTTCTTGGGATTCACATACACACACAAATACATTGAAAGTTTTGTTCATTCGCTCGAGAGTCCCAAGAGTGCTGCGAACAATTAAAACTCGTGCCAGAGGCTCTGGTGATAAATCTGTGCAATGTAAATAGTATTTTTTCCAAATAAACGAAAGCTCGATGTAATCTTAAATGTGATGTCTTGTTAATTCTGCACAATACCTAATCTATTCTTCAAATCTTAAAAAAAAGAAGGCAAATTAGCGTTAATTACGCTTCATCTATTAAAAAACGTAAAGAGATAAGAAAATTTTTTAATTCGCTCAAAAATAATCCTTGCATGCTGTAAAATTTTAATATAATTTAAAAATATTTAAAAAATACATTTTTCATCTTATTAAGTTCAAAATTATTTAGCTTTCATTAAAATATACCAAAATACAACTCAAATACTCTACTGCAAGAAGTATAAACGATAAAACTTATCTTCTAGCTAAATTTAAATTTGTTTGATAAAAGTCACGAAACAATTGAGAATATGGTTCAATATTCTGCTTACAAGAGCATATTATGTAAGCAACTTTGTAATGCAAAAAAATATATAAAATTAAAAATTTTTGATAGTTTTTAAAACCTTCAGTGTAACAGCAGGCAGAAAACTTACCTTAACTTAAATTTCTTTTGTCAAAATTTTGCAGTGTGTAAATTGCATTAAAAACTATTTTTTATGCATATTTTTTAAATACTGTATGTTTAAATGATAGATTTTATTACGTGAAGATTTATAGTAATTTTTAAAGCTGCCCTTTTCGTAGCGTTAAATGTTCAAAATTAACCTTTAGACTGCCGATATTTGAGATGCCAAAACGGTATAAGGATAAAGAAAAAAAAATTTGAGTTCATCAAATTTTAAAGGAAGCGCATTGAGGGGTACCGAACAAGATGCTGATGTCATTTTTTGAAAATTACTACTCGTATTAAAAAAAATTTAAAAAAAAGACGGTAAATCATTTTGATTTTTAAACCCTCCAACTCCAATCGAGTTGCCCAAAGCTAACGTCGTGGTGTTTGGTTCATTTCAAAATGACTCCTATATTTGTATCATATGGGGCTGTCTAAATGTTATAAATGGATATATTTGGTACCCATAAACTTAATATGATTTTCTTTATATGGAACAAAATCATTTCCCCCGGCTTTTCGCCCTCGTTTCCAGCAGTCTAAAGGTTAAAGACATACCTACTAATATCTGGAATAAATTGTAAAAAAAAGAAGCCTTAAAAATTGGAGATAAGTACCAATAAAAGATCGTAAAAAAAATATTTTAAGAAATGTTTAATTTATAAACACGTATCAAATATTATTACAAAGTTGTACTACTAATGCTCGAGAATATTTTATTTTTCAAACGGTCTTCTCTTGTATCGGTACCAATAAACATTTAGATATCATGAAAATTACCACACAAGGATTCGAATTAAGCGTAAGCGATAATTTTACAAAAATTAAGTTTATTCATTCAATTTTATATAGATATACACCTGTTACGTAGAAAGTTTTTCACCGTTGTTTCTTTTTTTTTTTCAGTTTCGCATCGTTCTTGCAAAGAGAGCGCCTCGGCGACAACAACCGATGGTGCACTTATCGCGCGTCTCAAACGTATCGTATAAATGTCGAACCGCGCGCTCGTCGCTCATGTCCGATGACGCGCGCAATACAATAACCGCAAATAAGTTCAACGCGCAACGAGAGCGAGGTTCGAGGTTTAAAAGTAAACGGCAAATGTACAGAGAGAATTTATTATGTACGCGGTCGGCTTCGGAGGAAGCAACGAAGGGAGAGGGGAAAAAAGCACATATACAAACGGAGCTTGTATTAGACAGGCGCGGACAGGGTTTTGGACGTCGAGGCGCCCCCGATAAGGTTTCATCTTTTTTATTTTATCATTTTTGTATAATATATAACCGCTCGAGGCATTATATATATATATTTATAATTTTTCTCTTTATATTTTTTTTACCTTCGTTACTTTTCATTCATTTCTTTTATCTTTCTTACTATTTTATTAATAATCTTTCAATTTCTTCTTTTATCTGAGGGAAGGGCGAGTATTTAGAAACTCTAGTTATATATATATGTATATATATAACGTTATTCATAATTGTGTTACATCCTCGTAACTTTCATTTCTCTTAATACCTTCGAACATTTAAATATTTTTTCATTGTGAGTGTACATGTCGGTTTTGTTTTTGCAGTATACACGTTAAGTTTGTTTATTAATTTATTATGAACGAAGTGCGCGAGCAATTTCTCTGTCCTGATCTGTAACGATCATTGCTCGATTTCGTTGGCGCACAATTTTCAGGGCAATATTGTATTTTTTTTGTTTTTTCTTTTTTTTTGTTTTTGAACGAAAAAGATATACATTGGTTTTCGCGCGTAAATTTACTTTCTGGATTATTCGGTGTTTGGACAATATATTCTTGTTCTTGTTTAAACGTTCAACTATGGCAGTTAATGTATATTTATTAATAAGTACACTCAATAAATCCCGTGCAGTTATCGATTATTCAACAGAATTTCTTTAATGATGAAACTTTTTTCCACGATTAATTCTATAATAATCAATTTATATTTTTATTATATTTAAAATTATACTGTCCTCGTGGAAAAAGAAACTCTTGAATTATTTGTAATATATAATTAGCATGCAATTAAATTTAAATATAATTACTTGCTCAATGAAAATTTAAACAAAGCCAATAAAATCATGATCACAATGTTTGCATTTTTAATAACACTTAAAAATACTTTCATTTTTTAAGCTTTCCATTTGAAGAATAAAATTTCGTTCAGTTTATTGAAGATAATACTAATCACTTTTTAGAGACATTATTTTATTGCAGAATAATGTAGAATACAGAACTTTACACTTGTATATTTAAACAATTTTTTAATTTTAATACAAATGAAAAAACATCGAAAACAGTCTTTCTAAAAAGTTTTTCGATCATTTGTTCTTTTAAGAGTATTGAAAATTAGGATGTTGAAATTAGTGCTACAATTACACTGCTTTGTTTGCTTTCCACAAAGAGAGTATACTTTAAATATAATTTAAAAATTTGTTTGTTTGCCTTTTCATTAACGCCAGCGCAATGTTGTGTCTTCGTTGTAGTAATATGTCGTTTGAATTATTTTACCTATAAAGTGCTAATGGTTTCCTAAAACGTACGATATTATAGAGTACACAATAATTCTGCTAACGATTTCGATGTTGAAATCTGATTTTTCTCGAAAATTTCAACGTGATTTCTAAAAGCAATGCACCATATTTTATATATATAGTAGGTAGGTTGATCGCAATTATTCAGGTACAAAATCATCTCGTAAATTTATGAACAAAGCAAGTCTTGTTCATTAAATTCCTTCGAATAAAGTGAAATTAACAATTTAAAGTCATTGAAATTATATTACATTTAGTAATTTTTTTTGCTTCGAAATTACTTTATCAAAGAAAAAATGAATTTATTATACTTTGACCAGATATGTTAGGACATATGAACACGATTTAATTACTGTGTTAGACGCGGTTGCCCTGCCTTTTCGATAACTAAAAAAAGTATACGTGCAATGTTATTAAATTCCAGAATGTTATAAAAATAGAAAGAAAATATTTTTGAACATGTAGCTGTTTTTAATAATAAATACTAATGCGTTAGGTTAATTTTCACTTGTTCTTATTTCGTCATATTTTTAGTGAAAAATGCTCAATTTAAAAACACTTATTGTCCAAATGATATTATTAATGATTGGGATAGTCAAATTATAACCGTCAAATGTAATTTAAACTTTCTTTCCAAAAATCTGACGAAAATAAACAGTGCCTTTTGCGAATTGAAATAAAAAACGAATATCAGCGTTCGATACGTTTGTAAGTGTACATTTTGGAGCACCCTTTTATCCACGTGCTTTAACATTAATACTAATATATAATTATATTTTTATGTATAAATTACTTTAGTCCTTTATATCTTTTATTTTTAAATTTGTGAAAGGAAAGGCTTTTCTGTAAACTTCACGAGTTATTTTATAGGAATATCGTATGGTTTATTTTCTGTATCTACTCTCAGGATCGAGTTTTTTTCTGCCTCTGATCATTTAACATTTTTCACCATATTTTATCAATATATCTCTTTAACTCCAGTTTCGTTCGTTATCGTATATTTTAATAGCAAAGTAATGTATTTAAGAAGAAAATTAAAAGTTTTGGTCTTTTTGTCAAATTAAATGAATGTTTACCGAGAATGATTACCTTTTAAAATGAAACTTTTTCTAACTACGAAAAGATAAGTTTTAAAAAATAATTTCTCCTCAATCGAGTGTCAACTCATTGTATCGTTCCCCTCCATACTTTTAATGGGTTAATTATCCTCCGTTAATTATAAAAAATATTTGTAATTTCATTAGTTTCATTTTTTTTAGCAAATGGTTCCATCCCTTCAACCTATTCTCAGGTGTAAGCATTAGAATTGTTTACTTTTTCCTTTGAAAATGTTTGAAACATTACATTTTGCTTTGTGCGAATATCCGACGTACAAAAAGCAAGCAAAATTTTTCATATCCGATAGCTATTTCTCTATATAGATTTTTCTTTCTTTGCCTTTGTTTTTTTTTTTTCATTGTTGTGTATATTTTTTTGTATTTGTTAGAATGGCAGGGCGTTTTTATAAGCTCGGTACGTTTTAGGGAATTTTCGCGCGAAGTAAGGCCTTTCCCATGATGTCCCATTGTGTCGTTTTTAACTTTTTCGAAATTTTATAGTTTATAATTTATTTTAGTGTCGTTTAAATTAAATGGAAAGTATTAATGTGCTTTAGTTTATCGCAATGATTTTAATTGCATGTTATTTAATAAAGTTCGTTTTATATAAATAATAAGAGAACAATTAGATCGAGAGTAAGTTTCTAAATTTATCCATCAAGCACAATGTCAATATTATTTTGTTCCACTTTATTAAAAATAAAACAGAAGAGTTAGGACATATGAATTCGCCACTTCAACATGTTAGGATTGCGAAGTCGATTTTATTTTTTCCCTCCAATAATTCACAAAATCGAACTCCACTAATAAATCACTACCACGTAAATATTCGCTCCGATCTGTTTCATCTCGAAATGCCTTCGCCTTCCGCTTTTTACCTCGGATAAAATATATATATATATATATGTATTATTATAGTATACCTTATTTTCAATACTTCGTTTAAATGTTACTCATACCTTTATACTTATAATTTAGTGAACTATCACTGCTTTTTATACTTATATTTGTAAACATAGAATAATAATTATATTTTCCCTTATTATTTTCATTTGGATGAAATTCTCTGTTGCAGACGCGCTTCTATGTATATATTTATATACGTGTATATTGTAGTATTTAACATTTTCTCGCTTTCACTCTTACACAAAAAATGCCACTTATTTTCTTGCTTTTTCTGCTTGTTTTCTTAGAACACCGTAAAACGAGAGAAGAACCAATATTCGACGACAGTCGCACGACAAAATTATCGTTATCTAACTGAGATCTTTCAATTGTTTAGGTAAAGAACTAAAGATACGAGCAATCGTCGCTTATTTGTTTCAACAAAATGTTCTCTTCAATTGATTGTAAACGCTAAAAACTTTGATTAGTTTCGAGTTCTAAGTTCTGTCACTTTAATCGTTGTCGCTTTCAACTTTCGCTAAGTTAAAAAATTCAGTCAATGCTTGATCGTCATCAGGAAAATGAAAATACAAATAGATTATTTACACATCGGGAAAATCAACCGTTAAAGCATTACCATTTTTTGCGGCTTGAACGTCGAAGTACTATGTACTTCAAAGTAACAGATGTCGTACACAGTACACTGCTGTTTCACACAGAATATAACACTTTTAACGCTTATACGCTTACACCTTTACTTTACAATATTTTAGATTTCGGTTAACTCTGCTTACAACAATAATAATAATTATCTCTAAAATTGCAAAATCGACAACCTCTTTTGCGATTTTCGCGCAAAATTCGTTAATTTGTGATCGATAACAATTGTCTTCGTTTTAATTAAATCATTTGAACTTTATAACGACATTGAATAATTGCTATAATCAGGTCGGCTGATAATACAACGAAGTTAATTTAATCGGGAGATCAGTAAAACATCGTCTCGGAAATCTAAAATTAGTTACTTTGGCATGTGCGAATCAACGAACACAATATTTTTCTTCAAATTTTGGCAAATCGAAGGGGAAACGTGCCAAATAAAGGTACGCAAATTTTTCGACAGTCGACGTAACAGTCAATAACGACGTAACGGTCATTGAAATACATTTTATATTTTTTACCTTAAAACATGGCACTTATTATAAATCAGACACATTTCAAATATATTACAAATTCATTCGTAATGATTAATAATTTGCTTAATAATACTGATTAATTATTCACAAAAATTTCCGTATACTCAACTAACGAAGGACAACGAGTTTTTATTACGTCACAAACGATACATATTCCGTGGCATTTTAGCGGCGCAGCCTGAAATCGAAATTATACATTCTCGCGCTGCGTCCTGCTCGAAGACACCAGTTATTCGTACTCTTCAAAAAACAAAAAAACAAAAAAAAAAAACAAAAAGAAAGTTTATTCAGCTAACAAATTACAGCTAGATATACGTATATAGTATATGTATATTTGTAGCAATATATTATATGGCAATAAAAAGATTCGATATTTCTCTAACGTCATATTCTCCATCTTATTTAAAAAACGCAAACTCAATGGGAATTCCATTCGACGAGGAAGACCGTAAAGTATTGAAATGCACAGTGTGTGTACGTGTAGTATAATGTGTTCAATTGTTGGGTCGGGGCAATTACATAGCGATATTTTCATATAACAATTAATTAATATATATAATATATTTCGTCTTCCACGCACCGCACTCGCGCCATACACCTTTATTTTTCTCCTTACGATATAGAATTATTAAGTAGCCACGTAAATAGTTAGTGGTATGTTATGTGCACGACTTGGACGCTTAAACTGTTGTACACGGAGAAAAAGATTACTGATGTCGCCTTTCCGAAAATTCCAATTTAAAAAAAAAGAAAAAAGGGCCTCTCGTTCGCGCGCCGAACCTTTTAAAGCGATTCGACTCGATTGAGTATGTCCAATGTAGTACAATCTTTTTTTCAGTGTAGACCTTCAGTAGTAGTCGTGTCTCTACACGTAAAAATCACAAATCTAGAAGAGATGTTTAATTTACTTTTTTTCTATACATACTTGTATGTGTGTGTGTGTGTGTGTGTCTGCGCGCGACAGAGTTTACCTGTCCTTCTTGCCAGTGTCAGTGTTAGTGTTTCTCTTATTACAAACATATACCAGCAATAAAGTGTATATCGAGTGGTCGATTCTTCGCGATCTCGCACACTTTTTTTTTTTTTTCGAAAATGGACATAGACGATTAAACTTTACATGTCGATACAGATTTATTTAGAATTTCCATTACGCGCTTTAAACTTTCTCGACGTAGAGCAGTTTGCTTTTTTTTTTCTTTGACTTTACAACGCTTAAAACCTCCCGCATATCGTTTCTTAGAGAAAAAAATGTGGCCCCCTTTAACACAGGCTAGATGTTATAGTTTCTTTATTTTTTTTTTTCGTTCTTTTTTTTTGTTATTTTTTTTATTTTCTTTCTCGATTTTCAACATCGATCTCGATCGACGTTTCATCGTCGGTCTGACAATAAATGCTTTCCGCTTCCCGCCTCAAAAACTCGATCGTCCGTCGGTATCGTACGCGCGAAAATAAGGTTACGGTAATACAAATGAGTAGCTTAAAACGGGAGCATTCGTTGCACGCCCCACTTTCGGAACTAAAGGAACCGAATCCCGCCCCCTTTGTCAGCAATTAGCAAACATTCTTCTTCGCGAAATCCAGGAGCGAGCGAAAATCCCAAAAGGCGATTCCTTCCCCCCAAATGAACTGCTTTCACGCCTACGATACACTCCATAATCACGTTCATTCTTCGCGGGAGCCGCGCATTACCTCTACACTCGTGCTTCGTCGCGTATCCGAGGGGGAAAAAAATGACGACGGCGCGGCGCTTTACGGAACAATGAAATTTAAGCGGCGCCCCTTTTCAGACGGAGGATGTGTTATGTATAGATTTTCGGTCGGGAGAGAGATAAGTCAAAATTATGGAGCACTTTCGTTTCGAGAGAAACAAAAAAAAATAAAAAATAAAACGCGCGAAAAGCCTCGTCTGCGGGCGCAATAAATCGGAGGCCTACTCGCGCTGAAAAATTGAAGCGACGCGCGTTTTAGGGTCGAGCTCGCGGGAAAACGCGGTGGAGCAGTAAAAGGCGGCGCGAACGACTTGACGATCGACACATCTCTTTATCCGCGAGTGGCCTTCTCTCGCGGGTCGGGGCAGTAAAAGATGACGGTGGAACGGCGAGGGGCGGAAATATATATATAACCGCGGCGCTCTTCCCTCCAGAAATTCTCGAGGACTCGGCGTTTTACTGCGATTCGAGAGCCATTTAACGGGATCCCCCCGCGGGAAAGCGGAGGCAAACAATCGGACGAATCAAAGTGGGAGGCCAGCTAGAGAGCGGCGACGAGCGAAGAAGACGAGTAGTGGTGCTCGCTGTAGTAGTAGTAGTTGCGGGAATAGTTGTAGTAGTAGTAGTAGTAGTGTTGTCCCTCTCAGAGGGTCGTGACGATGTGCGGTTTGGCAGTGGTTGAGGCGATCTCGGAGAGTCGCACGTCGATGGGCAGTCGGTCGTCGTAGAGCGTCGGCGCCTGGAGGATGATGCCCGCCGTCCCGACCACCACCGCGAGGGTGAAGATCCAGAGGAACAGCCGGTCCAGAACCATCGCCACGAACTTCCAGTCCTCCTTCACCTAAGGACACGGAGAGTTCGAGTTAGCTTCCTGCGGCTATTATAGTATTACTTGTAATATATGTAATATCGATTATACTTCAAGTGTAATTATGCTGTATAATAATTACACGCGTGACGCTACGCGCGCTTAATTAATACTGTCACATTTAAAAACTTAAATAACGTAAAATGTAGTATACTTACAATTGTTTCTATTTAATTCGAATCATTTTTTATTATTAACTTCAAATTATTGATGTAACATTTAATGTTTTATTTGTTTTGAATTTAGTTTATAAAATAAATCAATGTTATTAATTACTTTAAAATACAACTTTCTTCGAGTACTATTAATTAATATATATATTATTATTCCCTATTTACGGTAATTCGAGTTTCAAATGTTCTATTTTTATAAATTAAATAGACCTGGACAAAATAATGATCAATAATCATAAACTAGTAAAATCCAACGCGCTTCGCGCATATTCTTTTCTTTTTTTCGGTTATAAGCACTGAAAATAAATGAACACTTACGTACAGTCACATAAACGAATTCTCATGTCAACTATTTTTCCGTCAATCAGATCACGAATAAACTGATCAGCCAATCACATTACGAATAAACTGACTTTACTTTTCAAATCATCAATTTTTTAAGGAAGGATAAAAAACCGTAGTAAAAAATTATTAGAAGAAATTACGTGTGAGGTATACTGTATTCTTTCGAAAATACAAATCTAGAAGCAAAACTTTAAATTTCTGCACTTCATTTCTTTTCGCGCTTTTTCATGCTTAACCAATCACAATGCTGGATGTCGGCGACTCATCATTTTTTTAAGGAAGGATTATAGTAATTAAATTATAATAATTATTATAGTAAACCTATAATAATTCCGTGGTATTATAAGTATTATCTATATATAATCAAGTACTATTGCCATCAAAATATTACTATAATCCTCACTTACATGTTGCAGTTGATATAGTCTAACACTACATTCTCCAAAATATTACTAAATTATCTACTACATGACTGCTTACTACATAAATAATAATTATTTGGAGAATGTAGTGTTAAACTATAATCTTAGACTATTATAATAAGGTACTACAGCCATGTGCTAAATACTGTAGTATTCTGGTTAATAGGAATCAACTATATATTGTGAATAAGTGAGGATTATAGTAATATTTTGGTGGCCATTGTACTTGACTATAATTGATACTTATAATAATTATAATAATTTAATAATTATAATAATTTAATAATTATAATAATTATAGGCTTAGTATAATAATTAATTATTCTGATTTAACTACAGTTGGACTATCATCTATATTATAGTAAGTTTTATAGTAACTACTTATACACAGACAAAATTTTCTATTCAAAATTACCGTGAAAATGACGATAATCTCGGGGCGAGATTGTCGTATTTGAATGTTTAATTGTACGATGACACCAATTTTATTAGTTTTTATATCGAAATTTTGTCATGCTACCGTGGTAAAATTTTATTCTTTACAAATTCGTATGATATTTACATAAAAAATACTTAAATGTTAGTATGATTGTTATCGCTGCTGGGTGTAAATTTTTACCATGAAAAACGTTAAAACGATAGTCGACCTATTCTACCTAACCTTAATTCAATTTTCAGTATAAAAAAAAATATTAACATATAATTTATTGATAAAAATGGAAAGTTATTAAATATAATTTATTTATTATGTTTTATTATCACTAATTTGAAAATTTACTGTACTTAATTCGATTTTGAATAAATAAATACGATTTTGACATTACTAGGATTGAGCTAATAATTTTGCTGTCGCGTTAAAATTTAATCTGATTTCAAATAATTTTTTTTGAGAAGGGAGTCCTGCCCCACGATCATCATGGTTCTCATGGTAATTTTGAATAGAAAATTTTGCCTGTGTACAATTGTTTTTCGAAAAGTCATCGCCGACGCTCACCCTGGTCGAGTCCTCCTCGCGCTTGGTGTGATCGGCGATGTAGCGTATGCCCTCGATGGCCTTGTCCAGCTCGGGGCAGTGGTGCCAGTGGTGGAGGCTGCGGCAGAGGGCCTCGACGCTGTCGTCGCTGGGCAGGCCCCGGGCCGCCGGGCTCGGCGCCGCCGGCGAGCCGTGGATACGGCACTGGTGCCCGAGGTTCACCGCCTCCAGTTCTCTGAAAAATTCGGCACCGGTCCCGAGGAGGACGCGGTTTCTAGTTAGTTTGCGTTATTGAGCAGTGTCGTAAGCCCCGGAGCATGCCAGCTCTCTCTCTCTTTCTCTCTCTCGCTCTCGTTCTCGCTATTCGAGTCTCGAGACAGCTACCTCCTGATGCAGAAGACGACGGTGCGTGCACGCTGCTTCGTACGTTTTTACCGTTTACATTTGCAATTGCTTCGACGCGCGCGGTTCAGTTTTTCTTACTAGTACAAACTCTTTTAATTAAAAGTACGATTTTTGTTTTTATTCTTTATACAGAGCTTTTGCGAATTAAAAGAGTTTGCTTGTCTTTTTCTATCTAGTAAATGCATCGGAACGAGCTTTTTTTTTGTATCACAGTCAGCACAAATACTTTGGTAACAACCCTACTTTAAAAAATTGTCAATTACTATACAGCAAATTTACATCTAACAATAACTTTGCCTTTTAACAATACTCAATTCTCAACATTGTCAACATTTATATTACTATTTTTAGTTTTTTTCTTTTATTTATGCTGCATGCATCGAGAAAAATATTTCGAATAATTATTTTGTGACTTCTTTACAAAATATAAATATTCAAATTCAAAATATAGTTTTCTCGGATGGTTATTATATAAATATAATTTTATTTTTAACGAGTTTTATTTTATTTTATTTTATTTTTTTATTTTTCATGCGGTTTTTCAAACAGATTTTATTCAGTACGTGGTAACTGAATTTATAATTGCACAGCACTATTTTAAACACAAGAATACCCACGCAATTCCATAAATGGCAAACAACCTTTCTCACTAACGCCACGTTGATAAAGAAAATTAAAGTGAAAAATGAGCTCTCGTCGGAGAAAAATAAAAAAGAAAACTAAAACCAAACGAAGCGTCTCAGCAATTTGACCAAAGGAACAAGAAACGATAATACTCTAACGTTCGTGTAAACCGCGTCAATAAGGTGCATATCATATTCTGAACGAAACCAAAAAAAAAAAAAAAAAAAAAGAGGCAATGCAAAGGCTCGCTCTCGATTCCGACCCCGACGGCAGGCCGTTTTGCCAGAGGTACATTCCGAGCGAGGCTTACCCACTCGCCTCGTCCCTCTCCCTAAGCAAAACCCGCCGTCGGTCAACGCAGCCTCTTAATAAAAAAACAAAAAAAGTACGGCAAAAAACAGATATATATATATATATATAAAGAAAACGGACAAGACACACGTCATAGAGAGATTGTCGCAGCGGTAATTACATGAACCTGGGATTGAGCTCGTCCCGCGAATCGAGACTCGGGAAAAGCACGGAGGACTCGAGCAGGTCCGAGGCCTCGGCCTCGGCGTAGAGGCTCGGCTCCCTGAGCTCGAGGCCGTTGCAGGTGCGCACCATCACCCGCTGGGAGCCGCCGCCGCCGACGACGCCGCCGGCGGCGGCGTGGTGCTGCTGGTGGTGATGGTGGTGCTGGTGACCGGAGGCGGCCAGCTGCTGGGAGCCGTCGCCGGTCAGGCTACGCTTGTCGATCTGGTACTGCGGCCTGGGAATGAAACTAGACGGGTTCATATCGTACGAAATTTATTATTAGTTTCTCAACTCCGAACTGGTCTCCTTGGAATTTTTTTTTTTTTTTTTTTTTCATTGTCTTATTCACAGGCTTGATTATTTAATGTTACTTTACAAAGGGCGAGGGCCGTTACTTCTGCTACTCTGAATTCCGGCTTTTGTACTCTTAAGAGCCTCGTTTCTCAGTGCGGGCTTGTATAAAGCTAATTTGCGGAATTTAGAGTCGATGTATACGTATATATATATATTGTATGCTATTGTGAAATTGCAGTTGTGCTAGCAGTAAGGAGTCGCGTACTCTAGAGACAAGGGTTCATTTCAACAACTGTATATGTACTTTTCGAGCGGTTCTGTGATTTGTAAGTTTGGTAGTTTGAGAAAATAATAAATTTTATGATATGATAAACGTTCGGCGGGAGATAATCGGAACGAGCGGATCTCTTTTCCACTGAATTCTGAAACTTTCTTATTTCTGTATGATTATTCTCTCTCCGAACGTCAATGATTATACACACATATATATTTAATTAAAGAAATGTGAAAATCACTTTTATATTGAAGCCTTCTTTGTGCGAAAGGGCGCTATGAGCTTTAAGAGTTCGCGCCGAACTGAAATTAGAAATGGGTTTAAGGCCGTAAAACTGGAAGAAGTTAGGGCGACCGTAAAGATTTTGACAGCTGATTAATTTTATTTTTCAAGTCGTAAAACTTGTGCTCATAATTTTTTTTTTTAAATTATAAATTTGATCATCACATGTCTTTTCAAAGAGTATATAAAATTTATAATATTTTTAAAAATTCTTAATATCGCAATGAAAAAGTGAATAATAAACCCAGAAACATATTATGTATTTTAATGCGTTAATTCGACTTTTTACAGGCCAGAAGCATTTGCAACCTTTCGGCTCGTCTGTTTATCATTCACTTTTTAAATAAAAATAATTGTTCAATCATGCAATAAAATATTGTAAACCAGAGAAAAATGTAACGCATACACTGAATTAATCAAGGAAAACGTTTGATCGTGAAATTTTTCATGAAAATAACAAAATAAACGTTTATTGTCTGTCATATTTGTTTAATCAACGGATTCATGCAGATACGCGGGACGTAAAAGCAGGTGGTATAGTCCAACATAAATATTCACTAATCAAGGAACAGAACTGTTAAAAGAAAAAAAAAAAAAAAAAAAGAAATACACACGCAAAAGAGAAAATATATAAATAGAGAGGATCAGAGCAAATTTCGAATACTGACCGGCGCATCACCAGCAATCTCGGCAGAACGTGAATGAAGACGCGACGTACCCAGGGCTTCATTACGTGAGTCTGCGGCGAACGGAAATGCACGTTCAGGACCGCCACCGTCACGCATATGCTGGAAGGAGCCGACCGCAGCTGTTAATTGCTCCGCTTATTTCCCAAGCTTACCCGATTACTTAAGGAGAGACGACGTCGTCGTTACCTGAGCGTGTCGAGGATCATCGTGAAGAGGACGAATTTCCCGAGCAGAGGCACCACCAGGGAGGTCGGCGGAATGATCTCGGCCAGCAGCAGGAAGAACACAGTCAGCGACAGCAGAATCGAAATTGACAGACTCACCTAGAGCGACAGACATAAAAGCTCGTTCAATTTTTCAAGTAGGCACGCTGCTTTTTTTCAGTAAACTTTCGGTAAAGAATGTCATTTAATGCGAGCCTCGTTTAAACCGCTGAATAATAGCGTATAATAGCCCGACGTAAACGCCGGGCTTACCGCCGCGCGGATTTTCCAGCCAAGTTTTTCTTTTCTCGCGCCGCGGAATTCATAAATGACGTGCTAAACCGCTTAAAAACGAGTTCAACGCGAAAAAAAGAGACGACGAGGAGGAGGAGGAGGAAAAAGCTTCGCCGCTGCATATCGCACGCACAAGGAGAGAGAGAGAGAGAGAGAGAGAGAGTGCGCGCGTAAAATGAGAAAATTCCCGGGTAATTAACAGGCCCTTGGCGTTCGTCTCGCGCGGACGTCGAGTGAGACGCGAGAGAGCCGCGGCGCGCCTAATGCGCGCGGGTGTAAAACTAAAGCGCAAAAGAGGGAACTCGCGGCTGACGCCGGGGAGTTTCGAAATTTAATTATTAGTCTTAATTCCCCCTTGCCCTCTTTTTCGTTTTGGACATAATTTCGTTTGAATCGCGGCGGAGCGTTTTTAAAATTCAATTAGAAATTCGAGCCCGCGGCTCTATTCTTATATATACCTTCGAACTTTAAATTTAACGTCCTATTCATTTACATGACGTGGGGATACGGTGGAATTTAAATTTTTTATCTCGCGCGAGATAAAGCGGAGACTCGACCCTGGTGGGGATGAAACGAATTAAATACCTATTATTTATAAGGTATTTCCAAATGTAAAACCTATAAAATAGGTACTTTTAATTCTTAGTTAACTAACTTTTGATGTAACGTTTTTTCGAATCATTCTCGCATCATTTTAATAGATTGAACATAACCTGGAAATATTCGAGTCAAGTTACATTTCGTTCTCAGTTATGCAATACAATATAAAAAAGATTTTAAATGCTATAGATAGCTTCCCAAAATAGTAATAAGAAGCATAAACATAACGTTTATTTATAATACTGCTTTGATAAAATTTTAAAGAAAACGTAAATTTCTTTCCTCTTTTCTGTCTCTTTCACTCACAACCAAGAATATCAAGCAAGTTTCTGAGGTAAGAAAAGTACCTACCGTAACAACTGTGTAAATACTGATAAATAAGTTTAAATTTAGTCAAACTAGTTTGAAAGTCCGCCGACCATGAAGAAACCGCTGCCGATTCATTGGTACTTAGCTTCCTCCTAACTGATTTACCGTTCGAATATTATCTCCGAGATTCATTAAAAACAATCGATTTTATAACAATATAACAATTACAAACTATTCTAGATTTAATAAATTATTTATTTTTGTATTATTATTTTATTTTTATACGTCTATTTTAGAATTTAATGAAAAGTAAACAAAATTTAAATAAAAATTTTATTATTGGAATATTTAGTCCTAAAAAATAGAATTTTTGTAACTCCATGCGCAAAGCTCGATTTGGCGCAAGCTTGGATAAAAATGCAAGGGCTAAATCAAGCTTTGCACAAGTCGTATAATAAAATAATTTTCAATACAAGAGCAAAAAGGTGATTTTAACCTAGTTTTACCTTTTCACACTATCTTCATTTTGAAGAAAATTGAAGAAAAATTTCAAGTACATTGAATTTTTTCTAGTAATTATTAGTCAAAGAAAGCAGATTTTTTTTATTTGATTTTAACTATATTGCTGAAACTAATAAAATATTAATAATAATAAAACTATAACTGTTCTATGTGATAATCAAGGTCAATCTATTAAAATGATGCGAGAATGATCCGAAAAAGCTTACATCAAAGTTAGTTAACTAAGAATTAAAAATACTTATTTTACACTTTCCTGGCTAGTTTTAATATTTTTACCTCTACCAGGGGAAAGTGAACTATATACATGTACATTTTGCTTTAGAGAGTAATAAAACAGTTTCGCGCGGTTTTAAACAACGCGTCGCAGTAGCCGACAATCAAACGGCGCGGCGCTAAAAACAAAAGTAAGCCGAGCGCTCGTTCGTTTCGTGCAGATTGCTCGCGCGACTAGAATAATTGCGATCCGCTTGCGAAAACGCGTTAGGTTTAAAGTTTTTCGCAAAGGTTCGATAACGACGTGTTCCTCGGGTTCACCCTTCGGATCGGAGGATCAAACGCAGCAGTCCGGGAAGAGGATCCGGGACAATAAAAGTCGTCGGCGAAAATCCCTTTGCACGTCGCTCGTGCGGTTATTGTCCGCCGCGCGCGGATCCGTCGATCCTCGAGCGTATGTCGCTCGGCTTTCTCCGTTTCAGCTGCTGCGAAGCCCCTTTTACTCTCCCGACAACTGATTAGCTCGAAAATTCAATATCGGCGTATTGAAAAAAGAAAAAAAACCAACTGTCGACGTTTTACAAGGCTCGTCGAACACGCGTCGAAATTCATCCGTAAACAGTTGTTTATTTCTCTCGAGCGTAGACGAGTAGCGAACGAGGCAGGAAGAGCCGAGGAAATGAAAAAGGCGCTTGTATTTTCCATTAGCCGCACCGAGTGGCAGATAAATTTTTTGCCGCGAGGGAGCATTCTTCCTCTATGCTTCCACGATTGGTCATCCCTCTCTCTCTCTCTCTCTCTCTCTAAAAAGAGTCGAGCTCTCCGGCGCTCGCGTGCAAAGTACCTGGGATTTCCGACGGATTCCCTGGGGATTTCGCGATTGGCATCGGGGCCGAAATGTAAAGCGAACACTGCTACCGGCGCGAGTGGAGTCCCCCATCCATTTTCTCCGATTTCACTCTTCGTTCCGTTCGCTCTAAGTCTCAATAGAAAGGGGGATATATAAATAGAAACGAAAGCAGAGCGCTCCCGTCGTTGTCCTTTCCTTTGCGCCTTTAGTTTTCTGCTTTGTCGCTGCCTCTTCTTTTCTCTTTATCTCGCCGGGCGAAAGAATCTCGAGAGATCGGAGGAGAAAGTGAATTGGTCGGGATTAGAGCTGGCTCGGGCTCATTACAATTTCTGCAGCGCGATAAGTGCGGGGATTCTTGGCTCTTCCGATTGAGGTGACTTGTGGCAAGGTAATTTCGAAAAATCTTAATTTCGGTCGAATCCTTGGAAATTAGATTTTTTGTAAAAAGTACGCGGGGAAAAGTTACTATATTTTGTTGTAATCGAGAAGCAAACTTGATTTATGTAGAATAATTACTATAACTAACGAAATTTACCTCGGTTGATAATAGTTTTGTTGAATTTT
>JAWWML010000032.1:6735745-6751224 GCA_035047165.1 Ormyrus rosae
TGTTCAGTACTATTTATCAAATATTTGTATTTCCTTTGTTAGATTGTTTACAGCTAGATCGCTACCAAACTGTACGTAAGGTGGTACTTTTGAATATTGCCGGGGAAGTACAGTGGTGAAGAAGCTATTAGTGTGGCTCTATAACCATGGCAGACTGAACAGGACATAATAATAAATTTTTAAGCATTGTTATAAAATGATGCATAAAATAGAAATAGAAGAAAATAAACGTTTAAGATTGGATACGTCTCAAAAGATATAAAAGTGTACTTTATCGGTGACAGCAATCACGATAAACATCGACATAACGAATCGAAGCAACATGTAATGAAGTAGCTGTTATATTTGTTGGCGAAGATGGTGAGCCCCCAGTGGATCGGGCATGTGTATTTATTCAAAGTTTGATAAACCAATTAGTATTCCATTTATAAATAAACACGTTCATCCTATGACTTATCCGATTATTTTTCCTAATGGAAAGTTTGGGTGGATGCCAAACATAAAAAGCATTGATGGTAAAAATAATATTATTACGTTGCAATTTTACAATTATAAATGTAGTGTTCGAAATAATTTTAGTTCATTTTTAAATTTAGGTAAATTAACACTACAGTTTGTTGTAGATGCTTGGGTAAAAGTTGAAGCATCAAGCATATTAAAAAAAAATCAACATTAATTAAGAACAAATTTAAATAAAGACGCTATGGATTATTTAAAAAAAAAAAACGAAAAAAATGAAAATGTAAATTTAAAAATTGGAAAAGTAGTTGATTATTGCGCGAGCATTAAAGCAAAATTGTATTGATTCAATAACAATTGTTCAAAAACAAGGTAAACCAGACTTATTTATAGAAACGCTGACTTGTAATCTTAAATGTAAAGATATAGTTGAAAATTTAGGCAAAAACGAAGAAACTATTGACACCTTATTATAGACATATTATAGTAAAAGTTTTTCGTCAAAAAGTTAAAAAATTTCTAGACGAAGTTGTTAAGGGGTATTTTTGGAAAATGCATTTTGCCTTCACATACATTATTGAATTTCAAACAAGAGGACTTCCACATATGCATATGCTACTATTTTTAGACTCTGAAAGTAAAATTCGTAATCCAGATGAAGTAGATACAATTATCAGTGCAGAAACTCCTAATAAAAATCAAAATCCAAAATTATTTTCTATTGTAAAACAACTTACGATACACGGACTGTGTGGCAATACCAACTTAATTATATCGTATATCAATAACAACTTTAAAAAATATTCAAAAAAATTTCCAAAGCCTTTTAATAACGTAACAAATTTCAATATAACTGGACATCCGATGTATCGACAAAGAAACGATGGTAAAATAATTGAATTTAAAGGAAAAAAAATATGCTGATAATATAGGTATGTTGTTCTATACTATGCATACCTATTATTAAAATTTAATTGCCATAACAATGTTGAAGTGTGTTCAATTATTCAATGCGTGAAATATTTATTCAAACATTGTTATAGAGGACATGACTACGCATTTATAAAAATGAGTGATATTGATGTGTCTTATAATAATATCGAAGAAAACGAAATTAAAAACTAAAGTAACGATTATGATGAAATCAAACAATATATTAATATCAGATATGTGTGTCCTCTAGAAGCAATGTATCGATTATTTGAATATCCAATGACTTGAAAATGAACAATTAATAAATAAAGATTTAAATACACATTAACTGCATGGTTTCAAGTTAACGAAAAAGATCCTAACGCTAGAAATTATTTATACGTAGATATACCTAATGCATACGTTTTTAATAAAAAAAATAAATTATGTACCGCGAGAAAAGAGTATGGAAACCAATTTTTAGTAGAATGTATTTTGTCCATCGAAAACATCGAGAACGATTTTATCTTAGATTGTTACTACACGTAAAAGGAGCTAAATCTTTTACAGAACTGAGAACAGCTGACAATATTACTTATTCATCTTTTTTCGAAGCATTAGTTCTTAGAGAATTAGTCAAAACTGATGAGGAATGGGATAAATGTTTACGCGAAAGCACAGAATTCCAATTTCCCAATGCTTTATGCCATCTGTTTGCTTACATATGAATTTTTTACAATCCAATTAATGCAAGAGAACTATTTGATAAATATAAAATTCACTTTTATGATCCTTTAGTAACAAAAGAAATTGGTGAAGATTCAGCATTAAAAATTATAAGTAACATTTTAACATTAAATGGATATACTTTAAATAATTTTGACTTACCAATTATTTTATTCGTATATTAATTTATATAAAATTTTGCTATAGATACTATAGCAAAACGGGACACTTTCAACCAGTCTTACGTGTTCTGACATATTTAGCTAGATATAGTATAATAAAAATTAAGTTATTCTCTTGCAAACACACAAATGGCGACAATAAAAAATTTACATATCAAAATATTCAGTATCCCGTAGTATAACTATACTTTGTAGTAATTTTTATTAAAATACAAATCTGTTCCTCTATTACTATACTAGCCCAGTAATTTTTTCTGAATTTTATTGTACTACGTCAAACTTTTTCATCCGCGTACTCGTTGAACGGGAAATATAAGTTTTAAGTAGTGAAAGTCTACGTGTGGTCAGACAGAATAAAATGTGGTCTCCCGCAAGTATAATAGCACCAAGCTCGGTAAGGTAAAGTGCAGGTGAGCCTTTTTTACGGGTTTACGCATAAAACGAAGCGTCCGTCGCTCTTTAAAGATTCATTTCGACGCGCAAAATCCGCCCGGAATTTCCCCCCTTCGTTCGCCCGGACTTTTTCCTCGCTTTCTGCACTTCCGTTGATCTCATCTTTCAAACAAACTTCTTGCCCGAGCACATATCCCGATTCCTCCACGTTATTTGCCTGCTTCAGAGGTCTCTCGTTCGATCCACCGGACTGCCAGAGGAAATTGAGCCCTGCAAGCATGACTTTCAAGCCCGGGTGTTTATTTCTCGACCTTTTTCGGAACTAGCGTAAGAAAAAAAGAGCATTCGAACTCGGAATAAGATTTGATTAGCTTTTCAATTTCTCAGGGTGGAAAAATAGAAACAAAATAATGCGCGGCAACGAGCGCTCGGTGGCAATTTCGCAGGAAATTTTCCAGACTGCCCCGGCAAAATCTAGCGCTTCTCGCCATTCTGTATCTGCCGCTATCTGGCGGCCGTTTATCACGTGCAGGGCTGGCGGGGCCGCGTCGCTGCTTCCACCTCCTCGACGTGTCCCTACGTGTCTTTATCTGTCCGACTATTCACCTCGAGTTCGTTCCTTATCTCTTCGCTGCCTTACCTTTCCTCCTTCGCGGAACGCTCCGTTGCTCCTTTTTTCGAGGGAACCTCGAGGTCAAGTGGCCCGAGGAGCGGGAGAGGATGCAAAGTTATTGTGAAAGCTGCGAAAAAGTCTGGGAGGAAGGAAGGAGATAGCGGCAACTTTCTCCGAGCTGACGACGAGTCGCGCCTCTCTCTCTTTTTTTTTTTTTTTTTACCGGGGAAGCTTGATAATCACTCACTTTCGTCGGATTTTTCATCGGCGAAAAATTTTCTAGAAGCTTGCACCAAAATTTTTATCTTTATAAATAAGTTTTCGCTCTAAAGAAAAATTATTATCTAATTTCGCCAGTTCCGCGTGTAAGCAATTGAATAGCACAATTTTTTGTTCAATGTAATAACCGCGCGTATATCATAGACGCTCGACGATGTTTACACGAGATCGCCGCCCGAATTTAAACGCCGTACAAAAGCCCGGATAATCGCATTTCACGGCTGAGAACTCGAAATGAATGTAAAACGACGAGCCGGACAAAAACGGCCCATAAATGCGGTAAACAGAGAGGCGGCGCGATCGGAGAGAGAGCAATTTCGGCGCTATAATACGCATCGACGAGCAATTTTTAGAGGCTCATCCCCCGCGCGCCGCAAGCCCGCTCAAAATCTAAACTCCCCGAGCGCATAAATTTACTTGAAATATCGACGCCGCCTTTATCGCCGCGGTGCTTACACGCGCTTTTTCCGCCGCTCCGCTCGTTAGGGGCCAGTAACGCTCTCGTTTTTTGCTCTCTCTCGCGAAGCCGCGGCGAGCAAACAAGGGGAAAAAAATAGGATATTTATGCTTCCGGAGTTTAAAAAGTCCCGCTTTGCCAAGAAAGTATATACAGGAGAGGAGTCTTGGAAGGCCGCGGTATATTTTACGCTAACTGTCAATGTCGGCCGCGAATCCTGATTTATTGGCCCGCGCATCCATGCGAGAAGTCCCCTGGATTTAATATTCACGGGATTTATTAATTTTGCCTCCGCTTCTTTCGTAATATTTCATTTTTTCCCGTTTTATCAAAAAATAATCTCGCACCGCGGGGGAGAATTCCGAGTTTCGATTTTGGTACTCAAATTATGATAAATTGTATTGTATGTGAATAGAAAAATTACTATTTTATATTGTAAAAATTGTGAAGCAGAAACATTGCCATCAATCATAAGAAATTTTACTTCACTTAGTACTTTCTGCGCAAGTCAGGGTTTTTTTTTTCGCCGGTTTCACTTTGTATTGCTTTTAAGTTAACAAAACATCGAAAACCTCGGTTTAGTTATTATATTTTCATATTATGCGCATTAATTATATGTTTTTTCGACGTTCTCTCGTGACCGATGGTTACATTTATGCAAGTTCCAAAATTTTCTTCTCAGGAGTTATTCATGGGTATGTGGTTAGCACGTCCGACTACCAATAAGCTGAGGATCCCGGAGATCGAATCCAACCGTCGTAAAAAAAAAAAATTATTTTTAAATTTAAAATTAAGTCTTCCCAATATTACAAGTCGATTCACATACGAGCAACGAAAATAAAATTTAAAATTTTTTAAAATTTAAACTCATTCACAAAAATTACTATATTGAGATAGCAAAAATTAATAAAATTTGGGTATGCCCCAGAATTACAAAAGAAAATAGTAATTTTTCCGACATTTTAAAATAAATTTAATTCCAAAACTTTTCTCAGTGTATATACGTTGTTTAAAAGTATTTTTTAGGTTATAAAAGGGAAAGAAAAGGGTTTTAGAATGAGTTAATCAGTTTGAGTGCTCTTTAAAAATTTAGCTTCCATTCTTATTTACTGCGGAAAGCGAATATCCGCAAAAAGTCGTATTTCTATGTAAATTTATAACGAGCCAAAAGCGAAAAAATTCTTAAATTAATATACGCGAGAATGATTTAATACGTTAAAAGGGGGGGCCTCTTAAATTTCAAATAAGAAATCTGGCATAATGTAGCGGAATCCGACGGAATAATGCGATCGGCCAGTGTTCAAGGTTTTCTCGAAAAAGAAGCACAGACAGGTACCTCCCGTTGAATATTTTACCGAAAACTCCAAACGCACGATGCCTTTTCCGAATCGCAAATGAAATCCCGGCGAAGCAGCTGAAAGAATGCGTTTGCTTTCGTCATCGGGAGTGCGGAAAGAATACCAAGTGAAAAAGATAGCAAAGTCAACACAACGCGAAAGGGGAGGATGAAAAATGCAGAAGAATTTAAAAGTGTATACTTTTCTTGTACGGTAGGACTATTTAGAGTTAGTTACTTTTAGTTACTTTAGTTACTTTTCTTTAGAGCGAAAAAACATTGGGGTTTTCAAAATTTTACAGTTTTCTCTTTTAAAAGGGTCATGAATGAAATCTGTCATCACAATAAGACTATTTTGATTGGCCTACATAGAGTAGGTACCAAAATTTAAAGTTTGAATTTTTCAGATTGATTTTTTGAATTTGAGTATTAAAAATAGATTAATTAAATTAAAATAATATGAAAAAAAAAAATTTATTTTAACGAGCCTCATTAAAATAAATTTTTTTAAAGGATTCTTTCGACGTGATCACTCAATTCTCCTCCTCCAACATAAACGTACTCTAACCGAACGTCCGAGTAATCACCATCAATGAAAAAAATGTAGTTACTTTGTCTATAAAAATTGTATTATATAGGTATATTACACCATGTTCGAAATGTTCCGGATCCCCCACTTATAACAAAAAGTAAGCACTTTGGAAAAAAATAATAAAGACAAAAGTTACAACTTAACAACAACTTAACTTAACTTAACTTAACTTTAAAACTTTTGTATTTAACATTTTTTTCCAAAGTGTTTACTTTTTGTTAGGTGGGGAGTCCGGAACATATCGAACACCCTGTATATTACTTAAAGCTTATATATTATACAATAAGAATTACCAGACCTATAGGATTATTCTGGTCTGCAGGGTTACAGATCCATATATGCAACGTATTTTCATGTAATCTGAATAAATAAATATATTCAAACTAATTAAAACTTGATTTATATAAAAGAATCACGTTTATAATCGCCGAAAGAGAAAAAAATACGTTGAATATAGCTTTATATGCGCAAAGTTAAATTTGATACATTTAGAAGCAACAAACCTTTTCGCCGCTGTCGCTGGGCAAATAGAAGACGAGTATCGTGAGGAAGGATATCCCCATGCAGGGGATGATGAGATTGACCGTGTAAAAGAGGGTCTTCCGCCTCATGGTGATGTTGAAGGTGATGTCGAGGTACGGCTCGTCGCAGCACGTATAAAACTTCTCGTTCCTGCAAGCAGAGAGCAGACCGCACACCGAGTGTGTGGGTAAACAGCCGGAACGTGTCGGGGGCCGATTTGCAAGGCGCGGAGGGGGGGGGGAGTAAACTCTTAGCGTCCCGAGGACGTATAAGCCGTCGAGTGGAGGGTAAACAAGCCCGGCTTTACTTTCCTGGGAAATCGCCGGCGTTTCTTTCTCTCACCGCGCTCCGCTCGAGGCTGATTACATTTTTTAACGGGAATTCGGGCGCTCTGAGAATAAACGTTGCCGAGGCGACTCCCGCTGGAAATTGTTTTTCTCTCCCGCGGCTGTCGCGCGCCGCGAATAATGGAGGAGGCGCGCGGGAAAGACGCATTCTCACCTGACAGCCGGCACCTCGAGGATGTCCCACTCGACGGAGGTATAAAACTCGGAGAGATCCACGCCGATGTCGACCACGTTGCTGCCTTGCACCTCGTCGATGTGCCTCAAGTCGACCTGAGACAGGCAAACGTCAAAACGCATGAGCAGGTACGTATCGTGTATCTCGCTGCACTGTAATATTCTGTCGTCGGTGTGGAAAATAGACTTTTATACAATATTATATTTAGGTTTTTTAATACTTTAGGTTTTCGAATCTTCGGTGAAATTTTTCTTTGCGACTTACAAGGAGAATGTACGACTTTTGAATAATGGATTTTCTTGTAAGTTTGGGATGTGATTTCCAATGTTAAAATATGTGAAGGAAGCCGCGTCAGTTCGGCCTAACGGTCGATTTTTCAAAAGTTACGTGCTCTTTTAGCGAAAATCTAAGAAAAATCGATTTTTGTTTAATCACTTGTAACTTTTCAACTATTAACAGCATAGTATTTTTTAACTATTGGCTTACGAAGGGTGAAATCAAATCCTATCGATTAAAACAAAATTTCATAAAAAAATTTTTATTTGTTCAAAAGTTATAGTCAAACAAAGAATGATTATTAAAATAACATAAAAAATCTACTTATATAATTTTAGCTTAATTTTATTGTAAATTTTTATTTAGCTATAACTTTTGAATAAATAAAAATTTTCTAATGATATTCTTTTAATCGATAGGATTTGATCTCATCTTTCGAATGCCAATAGTTATAATACCGTTCGTTAATAGCTGAGAAGTTATAAAATGATTAAACAAAAATCGATTTTTCTTTAATTTTCGCTAGAAGAGCACAGAACTTTTGAAAAATTAAGCGTTAGAACGGACGCGGCTTCCTTCATATGTTAACATTAGAAAAAATATCCCAAAGTTACAGGAAAATCCATTATCCAAATGTAGTACACTCTCTTTGTGAATGTCGTGGAGTCAAAGTGCTATTCTGCCAGATTAAAATTTAAATCCGCACAATTTTACAAATTACATAGAATCATAATTTTTGTCAGAAAGTGCGCACATCCCCATACTATATTACACAGCAATTTTTACCACATTCTTAATAAATTTTATCCCGACATTTCTCACGAAAATTTACAGCGTCCAGTGCCCGCAGTCGCGAAACTCTCAACGCGTCGGCTCGTAATCGGCCGCACGAACGTGCGCCTCCCCAAAATCCGAAGAGCCTAATTTCAAAGCGAGAACCGCGCCGCTTTATTAAGCCCGCGTCGCTTCTTGAACTTCGCGCTTATCTTGGCGCGGTTCTTGCCGCGAGTTCCAGGGGAGGACGCCGCGATCGAAGTTAATTAGATTTCGCGGCCGCGCTCCCGAGGCCTTTCCTTCTTCCAGGGTTCCTGGCACTGCGTGTCCTTCGCTAATTAACGCGGTATTATTTATCGCTGCGCCTTGAAACTTATTTATTACGCTTTGCGGAGAACATTTTATTCGGCTAAAATGGCTCTCGCACCCCGGCTTTTTTTTCTCTTTATGTATAAAGTACAGCTCTCGCGCGTGGAGAGCTTTTTCAACGAAGTAAATCTTGGCCTGCTTTTCAAAAAGGAAAAATTCAAAGATCGTCCATTAAAAAATCTTTCTCTCCGACGGTTATATCTATTGAAAAGTATACGACCTCCGCTGAATGAAAATCCGTCAATTTTTTTTTATATAAGCAAAAGCTGCATCTAGTAAAAAAAAAATCATTCGAATTTCACAGGTTTTATTTTTAAATTCCCACTACTCTCCGAGTGGTTTTTCATTCTCTCTGGAAGAAGCGAAGACTTTAAAGTGTCTTCCCTCGGGATAATGGCAGCACTCCTCAACAGTTAAAAGGAACAATTGCAAGTCAATCCCTCTCCTTGCCGCTCCAGTAATTCGCCGCCTCTCCAAAATCTTTTATCCAGCTTCCTTTGAAAAACAGCTGCTTCGCACGATATATATATATATTTAACTTTTGAAAAGGGCTCTGAAAGAAAATCTCCCCTGGCGTAATTTCCTGGCGAATAAATCGCGCGGCTCTCTCGAGAGAGTATATCGTTGCGCGACTCGCTCATTCGAAAGTGCGTACATTCGTGCTTAAGAGGAGTCGGAAGGAACTTTTACGAGGGCAATGGTCCGGCGGCCGGCTTTCGAAGTTTCGAGGAGAATCGCGCGCGGGAGATGCCTTTATGGGAGCGTTTCGCCGCGGCGGTAACCGGCTAACAAGCACTTTGCCGCTTATCGCGACAATCCCCTCTTGATTGGCCTTGCGCCGATGAGCTTCTTATAGCTGAGCGCGATGATATTATTAACATTAACAGTGAATAAAATTACCGTTTACTTTCCTTATTTTCCCGTATATTTTCGAATTTTATTCCTTTATAAACAGATTTTATATACACTGAGAAAATTTTTTTGTAAAAATTACTATTTTAATGGTACTCGGAGGACAGACTCATATTTTAATAATTTTTAACGTACTTTTAGTACTTTGTGCAATATATTTCGTATATTTGACGATAATTTCAGTAAATTTTACAAACTAAATAGTAATTGTTATACTATTTTCTGCGCAAGTCGAAAACATGGAAAACCTCGATTTAATTATTATATTTTCATAATATGAAAATTAATTATACGTTTTTTTTTCGTGTAATCATATTTATTATCATTAAATGTTACCATTGAAGTTCTCTCGTGACCAATGATTCCATCTATACAAGTTCCAAAATTATTTTCTCAAGAATCATATGGTTATGGCGCACGAATGCCAAGCTGAAGATCCCGGGATCAAATCCATCCGTTGTAAAAAAAAATGATGTTTTCCTAATTAAACTTTAAATTGCAATTTAAATTATACATTAAAAATAATAAATAAAAATTAAAAATAAAATAAAATAAAAAAATAAATAAATAAATAAAAATAAAAATAAAATAATTTTTTTTTTTAATTTAAACTCATTTGTAACAAATTACTATCTTACATAGTAAAAATTGCTTTAGTTTGAGTAAAAATCATGTCAAACCATATCAATATTTATTGCTTAAATTTGTAAAAATTACTTTCTCTAAAAGAAAAATTTACCATTGCATTAAGGAGCCTTCGGTGTTTTTGAATAAAATCACGTACATCTCTAAAACTCGACAATAGTGTAAATAAACTATGCCAGATTCATTTACGAGAAAGAAATTCTATGGTTCACGAAGTAATTTTCGAAAAAATCGCTTTCAAAAAATTTTCATTTTAACATGTAACCTTATGGGGATGAATAATCCGAAATAAAATCACGAGTCTTCGTGAAACAAAGATATATTCAGAGATTTCTGTCTGAGAAATTCGTTAGATTAATAAAAACATTATGTTAACATATTCAATTAAAAGAAAATTACGAGCAAAGTACTAAAAATAAGATAAGCATCGTATAGTTACTGCTAACGTGCATGTGTCGTTAGTTTGACAATAGCGCATCGAAGAAATAGCGTATAATTCAAATAACCCGAATGAAATTATCAATTGGCAGGGACGTAAAAATTACACAGGGTGCCCCGGTAAATCATACTAATTTTTCGTTTTCCCTAAATTTTGGCGAATTTTCAACGGCTTCTTATTCTAACATTCCGGTACGATTGTAATCCGCAGAATTATTAAAAAGTTAATAATAATAAGCATTCATTCAAAGCGTGGCCCAAGGCACCCTTCACTTGCTACGACATCAAACGCCGAATACTCCTTAAGTAAAATATACAACTTTTTTAGTCTGTTCCACGAGTTCTATTAGAATAGTAATTTTTACAAAAAATTTTTCTCAGTGTACGTAAATTTGATGTACACTCTATCCTTTCTTCTCCTCTACGACGGTAAAGAGGGCGAGTCTTACAACTTGAAGAACGTACCCGCGAATAAATAATAGTGAAATAAATACCGCAATAAATTGCCGAGCGAAGCTCGGAGCAGCCTGCATTTGTAGCGCATAATCGAGGGGATTGAAATTCTCCCGCGAGCTATACGACCACCGCAGCCGCGCGAAAACTTCGGGGACAGTCGTCGTCCTCGTTAGCGGAGATCGATAGGAAGATCGCTTAGCGTTTTGAAGCGAGAGAAAAACATTTGAAGCATCGCCGCGCGCGCTCGCGGCTCTTTATATAGTTTCGGCCTCGCTCTCGAAAACTCACCCCCCTCGATCGCCGGCTGCTGCTGTTTCTCGAGTTTCCTTGGAATTCCCGCAATTGGAATATTTCCGGGGAACGGAATAAGCTCCCTGCACGGACGAACGCGTCGAAATATCGAGCGAAATGAAATCAAGGCATATTATATCTTCGGAGCGGTTTAATTGAAGCTGTCTTGCGCGTTAGTGCCTCGCTGCCGAAAAAGTGGGAGAGTCCCAGGCATCGACCTTTTTCGGCCTGAAAATTTTATTGCCCCTTTCGTCTACGGGGACCTCTGGAAAAACCCCGTAAAAAAAAAAACAAATTTCAAACTTCGTCTTTCGACAGTCAGAAAAGAAGCATCAACCCCGTACAACATCAACGATATCGATATCATTGCTGTATTATCGTGCTGTTTTTCATATTGTTCTACATGGCAATAAACAAATTCTCTGCGCAGAAGCGTTAATGAATTTCTCGGGCCGGTCCTTCTGCCGGCCAACAAAACGTAATGAAAGACTTACCTGAAAGCCGTCGTATGTCCAGGAGCCGAATTTCATGACGCAGGTCTGCTCGTCAAAGGGGAAATACTCGACGTCGATCTCGCAGGAAGACTTGTAAATCGCTGGCGGTTTCCACTCGACTCTACCGGTGTAGTTGAGCGTGGCTTTCGTCGCCAGGGTCACCTCAAAATTGCCATCGGCGCTGCGGACAATTTTAAATGGCGAGTATAGCTCCTCTTATTTCCTAATTTATTGCTCGGGGGAAAAATCGTCGGAGCATTATGCAAATATCCCCCTCTCGGATTCGCAAAAGAAGTTCCTTTCAGCTTTCGGAATTTTAATCAGCGGCGCGCGGTGCAATTTGTAATACTTTTAATGAGTTTTTCATTTTCACAAAGGATTTTCATTTGAATATACCTGGGCGAACAAAAAAAAAGACTCTCAACCGAATAAAGTTAAAGAGAGGCAATTTTTTTTTCGCAAAATTTTAAAATTCTCCCGAACTCTGCGCTACTTTTACCGCTGTTTATTTTTTCATTAACGCAAGCAGAAAAAAATGTGTTATCGTCGAGTGCGTTGTGTTTTTAACGCAGTAGTTTAATTCCACGAAAAGCTCGTCGCGACGCCAGGTAAAAGCTTTTTAAGTATACTCACTTATTGTACAAAACTATGTCGGGTCTCCATATATGGTCAGAAGGAACGTGCAGCATTTCGACGCCCCCGTACTCCTTTGGATCCCATTTGAGTTTGTAATCGTACCATGACTGTAACAAGACATTAGCGTAAGTACGCAAGTTTACGAGTACGGGTCCACATTCTATTCTTTCATTTAGGCTGCTGCGTGAAGTTAAGAATTAGCATCGAACTTCTTCATGGAAATTCATATTTTCTGGGAATGAAATGGTCTTATTTGGAAATGAACTCTCCACATCCTTGGGTTTTTGAATAAGTAAACTTGGCAACTTTTAGATTCTTGGAGGGCCACTTTGAAGGAAGCTTTGTAATAATAATTTTTGTTATAATTGTATTTTAAGGTGTTAGGAACAAGAATAAATGGTTTTTGAATGGTTTCTGTGTGTGTGTGTATACGCCTGGATCTCAGCTTCCATTGAACAGATTTGCATCTTTCACGACTCATTTTTTTTGCTTTTCTTTTGTGATGGCGGCAAAAAAAATCTTTTTTTGTTTAGCTTATTTGTTTTTGTTTTATCGCAAATTTTCGATTATTGAAAAATTTAATTTTAATTTTTTTTAATGATAGGATTGAGATATTTGATTCGAACAAAGGCCAATTTAAAGAGCATAAAAATACCTATAATTTCAGAGAAAAAAAGTTACCCTAGCTCTTATGGTTCTTTTGTTTCTAATAAAAACGTATTTTTTTTAAAAAAAACTTATAATTCTTAAATTAAATTATCAAATGCTCTGAAAAAATTTTTGGTATTTAAGAATATACATAGCTAAAAACTATAAAAATGTCAAGCCATTTTGTCAATTAGTTTTTGAATAAAAAGCTGAAAACCGAAAAAAAATGAATTTTCTAAGACGAATGATTACGGAAGTAAAAAAACTTTAAATTACTTGAAATTTTGGGAAAAGATAGATCTTTTACATGTTCAGAGCTGTATAGTTTTTCTGCTTATGAAACGTATTAAATATTTGCACAAAGTTTCCATTCACTGACACAATTGTATGACACATTCGAGATCTTTGTAAGTTTGTACAAACACTAGACGAACTTCTCGTTTGGGACCAAACAACCGCCTCCTATCCTAAAGCCCGTTAAAATTTTAAGCATGGCTGCCACACGAAAGATATTATAGCGACCAATTTTTGGACAAAGCAAAATATAGCAAAGGGTAAAACAAAAACTTTCGAAACGAATTTTAATTTAAATCTTATCTATTAATTACAAAATTAAAAAAAAAATTAAATAAAAAATTAAATGAAATGCATTTTTATTCAAGCTTGCGCAAAATCAAGTTTCGTGCATGGAGTTTCAAAAATTTTGTTTTTTATGACTTTAAATATTCCAATAACAAAATTTATATTTAAATTTATCATTTAAATGTGATATTTGCAAAATTCAAAATGGCGGATTCAAAATGGCGGCTGAAAACTCTAGAATGTATGAAATGTTGCTAAAACTATGTATATATGGGTTTTTGAGGTCGCTAATTATAAATTTGAACTCAGATTTGCAATAATCATCAATGAAAATTTTAAAAATTTGAAATGGCAGATTCAAAATGACGTCCGAAAACTCAAAAATTCGATAAATCTTGATAAATTATGTATACATGGGTTTTCGATGTC
The DNA here is from genome assembly GCA_035047165.1 of Ormyrus rosae. Taxonomy (NCBI): domain Eukaryota; kingdom Metazoa; phylum Arthropoda; class Insecta; order Hymenoptera; family Ormyridae; genus Ormyrus; species Ormyrus rosae. The sequence continues at coordinate 6,749,689 of JAWWML010000032.1, forward strand.
GCTGATCACGAATTTGATTTACAAAATATTGAAATTTTTATTCTGAAAATAATTTCTAAATTTTTTAAAGTTTATGATAATTTTCCATATTTGCGGTAGCCATTTTGAATCCGCAATTTTGAATTTTGAAAATCTGATTACGAATTCGTAATCGCCGGCCAACAAAACCCCCTATGTGTAATTTTCAGCAAAATTTCTTAATTTTTTGAAATTTTAGCAGCCATCTTGATTCCGCCATTTCGAATTTTAATAATTTCAAAATTCTAAGTTCAAATTCGTAATCAGCGCCGTCAGAAACCCCTATAAACTAATTTTCCTAAAAATCCATCCGTATAAAAAATGTATGCCGCAAAGGGTTAAAACATTAATGCGAATGTCTGTAAATTTATTTCGAAGTATATGGATGATACGGTGCAAGGCCGAGCATCGGTCAGCAAAGTCTCAGGCGGTTGACTGAAAAAACGTTTATAGAAATTACATTTTTGGCAGCGCCGAATCCTAAAGGATTGATATTCGGCTATTTTAGCATTCGCCAAAAATCCAATTCGAAAATTCACCTGGGTTCGTAAAAAATCCAGTCAGAAAATCCACTTGTATTCGTCAAAACCAGCTGGATCGGTCAAGAATCCAGTTCGAAAATTCACCTGAATCCGTGAAAAATTCAGCTAGATTTAGCTATTTTGTTCCCAACTCAGGCATGAAATTGCCCTCATTTCAAGCTAGAAAGTAGCGCAGAAAATCGAGCATTTCAAACGTTTGACAAAATTGTTTGTCCATGCGGGAAAAAAGTCACTTTTTTTAAATTTAAAACATTTTGTTTTGTTCTTTAAACGATTTTGTACGATTTCTGTGCACGATTTGAAAAGCACGATCTACCCAATTTACTAACACCAAATGAGAGCTTTTTCATGCCTTCGTTGAAAAAAATACATGTGTAACATGGGAAGAAAAGCTATTTCAGACTCTGGCGAGGCTTCCAGCACTCGTCTGTCCCTCGACTCCGACTTGTGAGGCCTCATCCTCGCTAGATTATCTTACTTTTTTCCCTAGTTGCACAATGTACTATTCTACGTCCAACGATTACGGGAGTAATTTTTTGAAAAAGTATATCTTTTGTATATTTAGAGCTGTAAATTTAGAGTATATAGTATATTTAGAGCTACAGTTTTTCAGCTTATGAAACTTATTAGGTCCAAAGATATTACGATTTTATTTTATTTTTTTAAATTTTTAAATGGCTATACTTTAGTAAATAATTGGTCTTTTTCAACGCTCGACCACTTATATTCTTTGTCTTTAACTTAATTTTCAAAATTAAATAGTATATTATGCAACAAGGGGCAAAAGTAGAAGATTTTTCCCGCGGGTAAGTGTACTGCTTGAACGAGAATATTTTTCGCGAGGGTGCGTTTACTGCCCGAGCAAAGCGATAAATCTACTTTTGCCTTTGCCTACTTTGCCTCGTGTTGCATATAGTATTTTATTCCACTCTCGATCGGAAAGGCCACTTTTTGGTTCTGAAAAGTGGGGTCGAAA
>JAWWML010000032.1:6759304-6777104 GCA_035047165.1 Ormyrus rosae
CTCGCGTTACTATAAAATATAGTAATTTTTATTATATGATATATTAAATTTTCGTATGACATTTTTCTCAGTGTAAACGCTGTTTTACACCGAAACTTGTTTATGCATAATACCAATTCTTGTACTCGAGTAGATTTTAGTCGTGAAACGAAAAGTAACTTAGATGTAATTATTACTACATTTAACCTATCTAAAGAATATCAATCAGCTAAATCTTGACCGCAAAATTATCGTCACCATCAATCGTTGCAGGTCAAACCACTATAATCTCACCCAGTCTCTATCGCGACTTAATATAATTGAAAATGCTAAGTGTAACTGCTGATACGAAAGTCAAGATCCGAATCACATCATTTGACAATACAAATTTCTGCTTGCGCATCCTCATTCTTCTACTTGTAAAATATTATGTAAATTTTTCGATGAACGTAATCTACCAATTTAAAAATATATGTATTCTCTATATAACTTTTGTATGCTAAATAATCCTGTCAAAGCTGGTACGTTAGCTGCTACTGATTAACTTTTAATTAATTCATATTAATTAGTGTGTAGTTAATTGACTGAAAACAATTATTCCTTAATATGAATTGAATAGTTTCGAAAAATTAGATAAAATTTTAATTAATCGTATTTGCTAGAATTCGATTTTCAAAAAATAATAATTACAGATTCTAAAAATAATTACAGAAAACCACTTTCCGAAATGTGTCTAATACCGCGGAAAAAGAGAATATCAATAGATAATTCGAGACATGTAAACATCAGTAGTAATAATTTGTTTTCAAAAAATAAGAGTTTCAAAACTATCGTTTACACCCCCTCTTCAGTATTTCAAAATATATAGATTCTACAGCGTGCTTCGCCTATTAGAACTTATTAGACTTATTAGACAGTTGTGCTTTGACTGGCTTTGCTGCGGCTCTGCCTTGAGAGGTGTTAGTGAGTTCTTACATTATTTTATTTAATTTTAATGATAAAAATTATCACTGAAATTTTGATATTATCTTTTTAGTTTGCCTTGAAAAGGACTTCTTTTGAAGTAGAAATTTCGGGTTTTTATAAAATCTAATAAAACAAGTTTGACAGTAAAAACCATTAGTTTTATTTCAAGACATTTAAGTAAAATACTGTCATTAGTGTCTTCATACATTATTGATTAATCAAATTAACTTTTCTTCACATACGCTATCATCAGCTGCCGGGAGGTCTCTTTATACTATTATTAATATCCGGATTATATCCGATGAGTTGCGTCATTGTACGAAAATGTTTTTATTCATTTTTAAAAAGAAAGTAAAAGGATTAATGCTTTCGCTGCGGGCATTATTTGTGACGCACAAATTATTGAACATCTATTATATTAATCAGTTAAATAGGTATAATTTGCAGTGGCCGCGTACGTTGCTGCAATGACCATGTCTCTGGTTTGGTATATATATAATGATGCCGACCGAGTTGCCGCTTGTCCGTCCGTCCATACGGACTAATAAAAGATTTATCTCTTTTTTCCTAATATGGGGAATTGTTTTTAGCCAAGAGTATGGTTTTGGTTCTTGCCAACAGCGCTGCAGTGGAAGGGGTGATAAACAAAATTAAATTATTTTTTAAGTCCAAATTTTAAAATTTGTAAGAGTTAATGTGGCTGGTAGACGAGCACATCGATTATTTAATTGGAAAAACCAAAATTGTGAATGCTGATTTGAATGGAAAAGAAGAAATGCTTTATAATGTAAGAAGTTAGCATGAAGAATTTTCTAACAGGCTGATCTTAAACGAATATAAAAATTGGGGAAATAAACGCAATGTAACAAAAAAAGAAAACCCTCTCAGCAAAAATACAGATAAAAATACGGGAACTTATATTAATTAGACATGCTCTGTATGTACCAATGGAAATCTTCCCACAGATGCCACAGAAATGTTTTTATTATTCATATTTTATTTAATTATTATTTAGATTCGGAAGCAGATATTCAACACAAAATAAAGGTTCAGGGTAGGAAAAAATTCCCTAATAAAAAATATATTTCCACGTCATCTGAAAGTACGGAAACAGAGTCAGAATCAGACTTTAAAAAATTTGTGTTGGTACGTGAATTGCAAAAGCTATTGAAAAACTGGTCCACTTTTACCGAGGTGCAGTCAAAGAGTTTGTGACAATAAAAGAGCCAAACTTTTAACAGCAGTACAACTAGAGGAATTTAAAGTAAAACATGTAAGCAATGATTATTTTATTCAAGAATTTTGCACATCCCCAATCGCAATTGTATTATTTGCAAGAATGAAAACTTTGTATTTTATTCAATAGAAAATGTTGGTATGTTAATTATGTAAAAGGGAAAAACAATATTCCTATTTAAAAGGAAGCCCGGACTCTAATATGCTGCTACAATGAAAATTTTACTTTTGGGAGTCAAGTCTCCAAGTAGTGGTCGGAAAGAAAAGTAAAATCGAAAAGAAAGTCTGCTCGATTCTTCGACTGCCAGAATAACTGCCCAAAGTGGCTATGCTACCTTAGTACGAGCGGGAACGGCTAGTTTACAACATGCAATTATAAGTTGGACTTGATATTATTGATAAATACAGAGAAAACTTCAATTAAAACAGCAGGAAGCAAAGTCTTTTTTAACCAAAGCGACGATGGCGCTTCGCAAGTGACCGTTTTTAGCATAGCTAAAGTATATTCATATACGCGAGCTATATAATCGGCTATTCGATTCTGAATTAATTGAGCGTTTACTCAGCAGCCGTTAATCCTAGCAAAAAAGGCTTCAATCTGTTTATAAAGTGCCGATTTTCGTACTCAGAAAATTCGCTGCCATTTTTTACTGAATAAAATAAATGCAACTTTTAAGGCTTGCATTAAAAAAAGATTAAGTACACTATAGGAATATTTTAGACAGTTTATATCACTTTAAATATTAATTGGATAGTAGAACAGGAAGTGCATTGTAAAAGTCGAAATGCAAAAAGCTGATGACAAACAATTATGTTTGCTCTACGTGCAGCTTTTTTACCTATAAATAACCATCCTTCTTAATTTATATTTATTGACTATTGTATTAAAACAACGTTGATGCCAAAATATTGCTTCGATTCTGAATTTTTAAAAAAAAATTTAAGAAACCATTGCTAATTCATTAGCACTTAACTTCCTCCAAACTAATTTATCGTTCCTATTATTTATAATAATAAATAAATTTGAAATGTATTAATGGCTTATTTTTAAAATGTGACTAACTCCAATGAAATATACAACTAAATATACACAGAAAAGTTATTTTTTTATTTGATTTGAACTATATTGGTAGCATTAATGTAAACAATCATAATGAAATAATAATATTAAAAATATGACTGTACTATATTACATATAATCGCGATACCATATATAATTTACAACCGTTATAAAACCAAAACTAATACACGACTTTTAAAAATTCTTTCTAATTTTGAAAACTTAGTTAAAGGCGAAAAAAATAAGTGGTCGATCATTGAAAAAGACCGATTATTCACTAAGATATAGCCATTCAAAAAATTTTAGAAAAAAAATAAAACCCTAATAACTTTGGAACTTATAAGATGTATAAGCTGAAAAACTACCACAGACCTAAATATATAAAAGGTCTATGTTTTCCCAAATTTTCAAGTCAATTGAAGCCTTTTTACTTCCGTTACCGTTGGACATAGAACTCATTTTTTTTAGTTTTTAACTGTTTACTCAAAAACTAGTTGACAAAATGGCTTGAAATTATTATTGATTACAGCTATATATACTCTTAATTACCAAAATTTTTTTCAGAATTGATAATTTAATTTAAAAGTTATAATCCTTAAAAAAAACACGTTTTTGTTAAAAACAAAAGAACCATAATAGCTAAAGTAATTTTTTTTTTCTGAAATTATAGGTGCTTTTATGCTCTTTAAACTGCTTTTCGTCCGAATCAAAAATCATTCTATCATTAAAACAAAAGTAAATTAAAAGTTTTCGAAAATCATAAATTCACTATAAAACGAAAACGAATCAACGAAACACACATTTTTATTTTTATTCCTGATATCTCAAAATACAATTATAACAAGTTTTTAGAACAATTCCAAAAATTAATATCACAAAGCTTACCTCTAGGAGGAAGCAAAATTTTCATATAACATAAATGCGTAGACTAGCACTTGTTCAAACTACATTACGAGTTTATTTTGATTAAAAAAAGTTTTATTATCCAGAAAATTTTCTTCAAAAATCTTTAAAATTTCTTTGCCTTTTCAAGGAAGATAACTTACTGACAATTTCGTCCGCACTTAAAAAGCTATTATTTCAGGAAACAGCGGGAGGTCAAGTTAAAAAAATAGAAATTAAAAGATAAAAGGGCTGAAATTTCGCGGAACTAATCTTTATCGAGCAATATTATCGACGCGCTGTAAGCAGTGAAAAGGGTAAAAACCGATGGTGCACCGAAACAGGACGGCAAAAAGGAGGAGCGGAAGGAAGACGTGGACGGTTCGTGCAGCTCGAAAAGGAGGGGCCGTCTTAGCGGGGGCTTATAAAGCTCTCGCGGCCGGCCCGTAAAGTCGAATCGGATACGTGACCGGCGTATCGTCCGTCGCCGCTCGTAAACGACTTCCTCATTACGAGCGCGGCGGCTCTTAAAAAAAAAACGGCTGAACCGATGGACGGTTAAAGAGAGCCGCCGCGCTTTCCTTTTCCCGCTGGTATTTGCATGCCGCCCCTTTAGCCGGGGCTTGAACGCCGTCGGAGGGGAGAACGAGGGAGGGCCACTTTCGGGCTTGTTGCTTCGTTTAATCTCTGATTACTCATATTTTTCTCTTGGACACTTTAGAAGATCCCCTGGTAGAAAATTGTCGATAAGTCTACCCAGTTCTCTAGATTTTAAATAGATTAAGAATCTATAAACTATCTGGAATTTTTTTTTTTTTATTAAGCCTTTCTAATCTTACATGAGATTAATTTCAGCTTTACAATGATTAGCTGTACAGCGGTTTTACAAATTATATATTAACATAATATAAAATAATATAAAAGAATATAATATATAGTAGTATGTCAACAAACATAAATAAATTTAAATTTTTAAATTACAGTCTTTGAAAAAATTAATTATATGTTGGCAAGCTGCAATATTTGGTTTAGAGATCAAAGATTCTATATTTAACGGTAGTTGTAGACTGATTTTTTTAAGATTAGCGAGAAGTTTTGTTCTTTTTTCGTTATATAGTTCACAATGAAAAATAACATGATTCAAATTTTCATCGTATTTTTTACAATCACACTTAGAGTTTTGAATTATTCCAATTCGAGCTAGCGAAGCTGCCTATCTGGAATTGAAGAGGATTTCTAGTGTCAATGTATACAAGTTCAAAAATTAAACACAATTGAAAATTATGATTAATTAATTTATCTATTATAGTACTTGCTAATTATCAAAATTTTTAATTGTATTTTGTCAGTAAATGGCCTGCTGATATTCAAATCTATTATTATAATCTTACTATTTATAAGAAATAGGTACAATCAATAAAAAAAACTAGTACTTGATTAAAAATGTATAATCATTTATTGCTTTCCCCTAGAGAAAGCAATAAATGATTTCTTTATTACGACTTGAATAGCTTTTTTACCGATGTTTTTGTTGAAAATCATAATTTAATTGTAAATATGCTGATATGCCAAAAATAGCTTAGGAACAATATTGGTAAGCATTATTTTTTTGATAATGAAAAATGCGAACATGAAATGAGAAATAAATAGTGGTACGGGTGCCGCGTCGTCTGTTTCTCAAACCAGACATATTATTATTATTATTATTATTTTATTAAACTTACTTAAATGAAATAGAGCTTTTTGAATGCAGTTTTAAAAGTTCTCTTTTTAGTACATTAAATATTCCAATAACGAAACTTTTATTTAAATTTTGTTTGCTGTTCATTAAATTATAAAATGGATATATAACAATAAAATAATAATACAAAAATAAATAATTAATTAAATATAGAATATTTTGAAATTACGTTGTTGAAATCGATAATTATTAATGAATCTCGGAGATAATATTGGAACGATAAATTATTTAGGTGGAAGCTAAGTGCAAATGAATTGGCAGCGGTTTTTTACTTAATATTGAAATAAAATTAAAATTAAAAATCTAAATAATGTAATAATTACTAAATAGATTAATTGATTTGATCGAATTTGAAAAAATGAGTTTAAAATGCTGCTTTGCTCTACTGATACTTTTAGTAGAGGTCATGTCGTTCGTTATCGGGGATTCTAATAGCGAGATTCTTACACTAAAAACTGACTAGATTTTCAAAATCTAAAAAGTTTCTCGCGATCTTATCGGTCGCATCGGCTGAAAAAAGGTAGAACTCGAGAAAACTGGGCGACCGCGCGATCTCGAAAATGTATTTCTGGGGCGAGAGAGAGAGATTAAATCGATATTTATTATTCGTACCTGATATGAGCACCAAGACAATCCACATGATCCCCACCAGGCTCTTCATCATGTCATTGTGACGTCACGTCCGCCTCATTTCTCCGCTGCTCCTTGGTCTCCTCCCCGATCCCTCAGCGTTCCTCGACGCCGACGCCGCCGCCGCAGCTCCGCCACCTGCAAGACAAATGCGTCCGCACTTTAGTGCCCGTCGGCTCGCCAAGAAACATGGTACTCCTAACTTTTATTCACCCGTCGGCTATTCTTCCTCGCATGGAGTTTAGCATTCGTTTAATTGCGTGTTACACTGAGAAAAAAATTTGATTGAATCAATGGAATTTTACTATTAACTATTCACAACTAAAATGTCACTTAAATTGGTAGGTTGAACAGAATTAATTCTACAGTACAGGTCTGTTGTTTTAACAGGCTAAGCTTATTGATTGAATTTAAATTTATATTAATTCAATCTTATCAAAGAATATTCAATAAAAATAAATTGCTTCGAATTTCTGTATTATATCTTTCAGTGACTTCCTATGCTTACAGATTTATTTTTATATTGAAACTTAATTATATTCTAAATTTGCAATTATTTTTTATACATTTTTAAAACGCTTTCAGACACTTTCGAATAGAAGGAATTCAGTAATGCTCGCTTTACATTTGTTACTTCGCAGTACAGTTTATTCAAACGCTATTACTATATATGAAGTAGGCTATCGATGCGGTCTTATACACTAATCAACTCAAACTTGGCCACTTGCAGGTAAATTCCTGCCTAAGATCCTTCAGCCACCTACCGGTTCTCGCAAGTTGTGCAAAAGCCTGTCGTTTTGAACGCTCTCTTGTTTAGTCACGCGGTGTAAAACTATACCTTTTACGCATTTCTGACAATGCGAGAGAAATAATGTTTACGTTTTCACTAACCCTCATAGTCTTTTACGTGCATCATAATATATATCCGAAACAAAAAATTATGTTCTTAAAGATGTTCTGCTTGAGTCAAATAACTTTTTTATCGACTTAATCTTGTTTACTATTATTTTAATAAATATTTCTTTGAATGAATAGTTTACTGTTTTAATTATTTGAATGTTCTGTTTAATTTGTTAAAACAAGTTCTTTTATTTTAAAATTCTACTAATTATTGATTCAAAGTAAGATCCGCTTATTTCAATGGTATTACTTTTATTTCAATCTGCGTACTGTTAAATTAATAGTATATTCAGTTGTGTCTATTTAACAGTACAGATTCTATTAAATCAATGTCAGTATCATTGAAGTATTAGAATACCAGTTAACTCAACTAAATTTTTTTCTCAGCGTACTATTATTAGTATTTATTATTGAATTTTCAACAAAGCGAATTACAACAAAGAGAAATAGAAAAAGTTCGTCGGATTATATACCTGGGTGAGAAATGATGGGCAGACGGGTCGGGGAGCCGTTTTAAGGGGCGCGGCTTAGTAAAAGACATTTTCTAAGAGATGCTCGAGCAGGGAAACTAGTCACGTGCGCTTGAAGGACAAACGAGCAGGGTACTATGTAGGGAAAGGAACTCAAATGTCAGTTCAATATTCGTGGGCAGTGGAATGCATCGAAACACACACTACCATCGCCGGAAAATCAAAATTCCGTGACGGGGAAATGGAAAATTTAAAGGAAAAAAGTCGACGTACATGCCTTCTTGCTGCTTCCTGGATTACTAATAACTCGGGGTATCAATTACACTGAACCGATTACTATACTTTTTCCATCGAACACCTCGATCTTCTTCGTTTGACGGAAAATTAAACAGAAAATCATCAGTTCGAAGAGTTTTCCTTCGACGTCTTGCCTTCAACGTCATCCTAATACCCTGTTACAACGTCCTTCTCGGTTACGAGATAAGACTTTTTTTTGTATGGGCCCTGGACCCTTCGGCAGCCCCGCCTCTTTTCCAGGCCCCAAAATCTCCGGTCCCGGCATTTTCACGCAGGTATATAAGTTGATCCTCCGTTTCGTCGTTCTTCCCGCATTGTAAACTTTCTAATGCTTAATAGTACATTGTGCAACGAGTGTGTAAAGTAAGATTTTAACATTTACTTATTTATTTAACTGGAAATTATTTTACGCAAATTTACAAAATGCTAAAACATGTCGAATTAACTCACTGAGAGAAGTGGACTGGTATTGTATTTATATACAAAATATAAAATGATATAAAATTAATGACAAACATATACAAAATATAAAATACATTCTCTTCATTTCTTTTCTACGGTAACTCATAATTACTTTATTAGCTATTGAGCTAGGATTCGTTTTGCAATAATTTTTTAGCTTTTTATTGTGTGGCTCAGTATTTTTAACTCGTCTGGTAAGTTGCTGTAAAGTTTAACAGCCATTATATAAATCTAATTATAAGGCCTATGGTTTTGTACACCTTTGGTAGAATTACGTTCCTTTTCCTTGTTATTAGTATAGATAGATATTTTTAAGTGTTTACATACTGTAATAATTTAAGAGATTCAAATTTAGAGAGCATTTATGTATAAACAGACCATTATTATATTTATTATCTTCAATAGTTCATTTTGTAATGATTGTAGCAAGTTTAGATTATTATTGTAAAGCACTACCCCAAATACGTTTCCGTAACAGATTATAATATTATAGGCATATCATCATTTTGGTCAGCTCATAAAATAGGAATATTAGAATTCGATTTTTTTTAGTACATATTCAATCTCTTTATAATTAAAATAATTTTTAAAATTTGAAAAGCAATATTTTTTGTCATACCTTATCAAAAAATTGTCACTTTGCGCATTAAAAGCACTTCGACAAGGTTAATTTTACCCACAGTGCCATCGAAAAACATCTTTTTTTAAAACAAACACCAAGTGAAATCGAAAGAGTTCAGCAAAGTCCTTAAAAAATAAAGCCGACAAATTCGTCGTTCGAAATAGTTTTAAAGAGCAAAAGGCGCCAGTTTTCAGTCGATGATCGCCGCTTCGCACGAAATCCGCGCGTTTCTGCCGTTGTCGGAGGCGCGCGCCGCGACGAGCTACGTTAAATAAATTCCCCGGCGATGACGCGCGAAACGGACCGCGACGGGGACCCCCGCTCGAATTAACCGCGGGAGAGAGCGGCGAAGGGCTCCGGAGTATTGGAAAAATTACGGGAGGCGCGCGGCGCAGCCTTTTTTTCCAGCGGCCGCGCGGCGCGTTTCCATTTTTGTCCAAGCGATTTTATTATCCCCGGTTTTCCAGGTTTATTGGCGGCCGACGTTTCGCCCCATCAATTGCGCGCGAATCGTAAAAGAACTGCGTGGCGCTGTGACGGTTTTTTTTTTTTTTTTTCAAGTGAAACGCGGACACGAGACACTTCCGAGGGTTGGAAAATTCAGGCGGGGAGTGGCAGGCTGACGTTTTAATTAATCAATTGGACATTACTATTTGGAGATAAAAAAAAAAGAAAAAAAAATTGAATTTTTTAAATATACCTTTTCTTTTAATAAGAATGATATTAAAAAGGACCGAGTGTATTTTTTGTTCTTCCATAAATAGAGCTTCTCGAATTCTTCATTTTAAATTTAATAAAAGCGAGTCTCGTATACATTACAAGCAAATCTTATTCATCCTTCATTTAAATATATTAAATTGAAGAAGAGAGTTGAGCTCAAACTGTATATATATACACCCATCAGGCAAGTTAAACAAGTCGAAAGTCCGTAAAAAGGGTAGGTTTTAATCGGCGTTCGAAGAGCCGGAGCCCAGAATGAGGAACTGCACCTTTAGGAATATGCTAATGCCGTCGGCCGCCGCGGCGGGGATAATGGAAGCGCGCCGTTTGCGGCGCTAAAAGAGCCATTTAGCGGCCGGACTACACGGTATGCCACTCGTTATTTCGAGCCCAAGTCGCCATAGAACGCGATGGACCCGTGTAATTAGCATTTCATTGCGGGGCGTCGGACGAAGCCCGAGAGCTTATTCGATAAACGACGCTGGAACGATATCGTTGATTAAAAAAGGGGGTTATACTCCGCGATTTTCGAGTCAGCGAAGTACGTCATTAATTTTCTCAAGCTGCTACGTTGGCTACAAATGGCAAAACGTCTTTTCGGTAAGCTGAGAGGAATTATACGCGCGTCCGCTTCGTTTAATGCAGAGACGCACGTTGCTTAGTTAATTATGTCTTCTAATCTGGGAAGCTGGAAGGTAAATTCTGCGAATGAACCTGTAAATAAATGAGTTGCTTAACAGATTTAATTTACTTTGGCCTTATCCGTTGCCCTTTCATCCTCGGATGAAAAGGGGATTTTCAACACTCCGTAAAACAAATACAAAAACTTTCTTCTCTCTCCCCTTGTAAATCTGCTTGAATGGCATTTTTCATATGAAAAACGTAATTACTTTAGTTCTATTTTATACATGTCGACAAACCGAAAAGGTTCGCAGTGTCTTTACGAGTAAAATCGTTTCTTACAATTCCGAGGTCGTGTATATACTTGGGAGAAAATAAGAAAACAGCTCTTTTTTCGGCCGGACATCAAGAATGCGGAAGGGACAATCCGCATTCTTTGTCCTCTGCCGAGTTGAGCGACGTTGATTTATCCTTTCCTCTAATCTCGATTCTTTCTTTTTCGGTACACGAAAAGCTTTATTTCGACAAAATACGTGAAATAGCTCGTTTTATTTTATTTTGCAGCATCATTTATTTCGTGGATTTGCGTATATTCAATTTTCAAATTTGAATTGAAATTTTGATTGGGTTCTTTGTGGTTATCAAGCATAATTGGCGAAAAAAAAAGTATTTTTACAATAATCCAATGAACGAAAAGTTTACAATGTTTCATAATAGTTTTTGACACGCCAATCGATTACTGAAATAAACCGACTCGTGGCAGACAATAAAAGGGCAGTTTGCATTTTAACTCTCGAGATTTCCCGGGAAAAAAAGCAGGGCCGCCCCAATATATTTTTCAATTCAAATCGGGTTTATTTTACTTTACAAACGCCGGTAGCCAAGATCGATTGGTTTTTCAAACGCCGCGCAGACGGAGGACTCGAGATTAAATTTTTATTAGACCGTGTCAGAAATGACATTGAACGCTTTGTGCCTCCCCTTTTTTTTTACTCGGACGAGAAATCTCATTATTCATCTTGATATCACATGTCGCTCCCGTGACATTGCATTTATTAGCGGAGGCATCTTTTGTTGCAGTTGTTGCAGTAAAATTAAAGCTGACTCTGACTTTGGCGAGATTGGCCGTTTTTCCTCTTGGTTTCGACTGTTTGAATTCATTGCTTTACAATAAAATTTCGAGAGAAAATAGATTTAATCAACTTAATTTCCAACCAAATCCAAAACAGTAATTCTTGGCCAAAAAAATATCAAGCAAAGGTGTGTAATAAATTTCACAATTTTATTACGGGTAAGGATCGTTAACGAACTTATTTGTTTCGATATATTAAGTACAGGTTCGTTTCGCTTTATGGGGGTCATGAATCACGAGAAAGAAAAGTATTATACTACTCCGCGGACGTTCCCATTATTTACGTTCCTATTTTCCTTCGCCGGCTGCTAGAAATTATTTATATTTTAACTGTTCTTCGCTAAAATCGACTGTTTTTCCACAATTTTCTTCCAGGCACACTATAATTAGAGATATTAAATTAAATTTACTTTGTAAGTTTTTTGCCCAAGAAATATGCATTGATGCAAATCTATACCATAAATTTAATCTTCTTCTTTCTTTCAAAACATTAGATTTAATGTAAATGCACTTGAAATTTTATGAACATAAAATAAGACTTCAATATTTGCATTACGAACGTTTTCTTCGCCCGAACTTTGCTTCTAACACACTTGCCTTGAATTTAACGTAAAATTTAGCAGGAAACAGTAAAAGCAACCTTTGAAAACGTTATATATTTAACATAACAATCTATCGGAATTAGTTTACTCGCGACGCGGGATATAACTTTAGAGGCCGAGGCATCCACGATATACGAATGAATATAGTTTCCGGGCGCACTTTGAAAGCCTCCGCATTCACGTAGCCTCCCGAGCAATAGACGCATAAAGAGCTAAAGACGCGCGCGGCCGCGTTATCTCAAAACAAAGCTTATACAGAATTAAACGGCGCGCACACCCCGAATTCTGCCTCTCTCTCTCTCTCTCTCCTCTATTCAAATCAAACGCAGACACAGAAGCCGCGCCATTAAATCGCGTTAGGTTGCAGTTTCTCGTATACGCAACGCTCGGTTGTGTAAACAAGATGTTAACGAGCTCGCGCGAATTTATTATATACTATCTAAATACTTTGAGACTCGGGGGGATAAAAGGGTATATACTTTTAGCGACAGTCGGTCGCGAGAACGATTGCGATATATTTTCCGAAACTTTCTCCGCTCCCCCGCGTCGTTTGTCTTCGGGAGAAAAGAAAGAGAGAGAGAGGAGGTGGTTTTTGACAAGCGCGGAGCGAGAAAGTAAACTTTACGGCGTCGGACGCGCGCTGCTTCTGACAGATGGGCCGGATATAAGTGGGTTAATCTATTAAGGCGCCCTCGGTGTCATCTTGTTCCGGGAAGTTTTTGTTTGTTAAAAAGTTTGCCCGCGCGCGCCCCGCCGACGACCTAATAGTTCGACGCGCAATGAATTCTGCAGTCAAAACACTTTGCTCTCCGGGGGAGAAGCGCGCTCTCGCTTCGATATCAAACGGAATCGACAGCAAAAACAGAGAGAAACAGATAAAGATTCAAGGTTTAAGGTAGTTCTGTCCATTCGACTATTAACGACAAGAATGAGATGTAAATCTTTGCACGGTGGTAGATTAGTGTACAAAAGGTATAGTTCAAATTTTCGACGCGTTAACTGCTTCTGAGGCGAGACATTATTGTTTCAATATTTTTATGCGGAATGGGATTTTTTCGCAATTGACGACAAGATCTGAACAAAATTTTTTAATATAGTAGGAAAATCTTCCACCATTGCATACCTGCTTTCTAAATATGCATCAAGTGCCCGTCGAGATTAGCAATAAATTAATAATAAAATAATACGTAAAAAGCCGTCTTTTTTTACGTCGGCGCAGTACTGTACATCTATATTTATAAACTGCGCTAATCAACTTGACAACTATTTGGCTTTGACTAGTCCCTAGTGGAAACAGAAAACATTTTTGAGGTAATTAATGGCCAGTTTTTAATGGCAAAGTAGTTAATGGCCATAAAAGGGGAATAAAATGTGTTCATTTTTCGTATAATAATGTAAACGTTTTTTTCAATGTTTTTAAATCATTAAAAATGGAATGAATTCTACAATTACTATTTTTTCTATATTTCCAAGCTAGTTTTATTGGCCCAGTTTAGATACCTAGAAAAGGTCTAAGAACTGGAGCGAGAAAATGGCGACGAGGCAAAATTAATATTTTTCTTAATTTCTCACGGAAGGACAATTACCCTGGTAGAGATTGAAAACATTAAATACCTATTTATAAGGTATTTTCAAAAATGTTACCTATAAAAAAGGTATTTTTACTTCCTAGTTAACTAACTTTAATGTAACGATTTTTTTCATGGTCGGCGGACTTTTAAACTAGTTTGACTAAATTTTAACTTATTTGTCGGTATTTACCTTAGAAATACCCAGAAACTTGCTTGGTTTTCTGGTTGTGCGCGAGAGAAATAGAAGAGAGGCAAGAAATTTACGTTTTCTTTAAAATTTTACCGAACTAATATTATAAATTAAAAATACCTATTTTTTACTTTCCTCGCCATTTTTGATACTTTTATCTCTACCAGGGTACAAACGTTCAATTAGTTTAAGCTACTTCTTTGCATTTACATAAGCTATCCATAGTATTTGGATGCTTTTTACTATATTACTGAATAACTGAGAACGGAGACTGAAGTGTAATAAAAACATGTGAGGTTATGTTCAAACTTGAAAATGCTCGAAAACCATTTGAAAAATCGTTTACATTAATATACGAAAAATGGCCATTTTTTATCGCCATTTTATAGATTGGAAATTCTACCAGGGGTGTAGCGTGGTAGAACTACCCTAACCCGATTCACAATCCGACGTAGCGGCATTAGGCTCGTTTCGCGTTTGAAATATGTTTCGGCCCTTCGTCTGAAAAAAGAAATCCAGGCAGCGATATGTACGTCGGATCAAAGCTCCCCCCACTATTATTCCATAAGCGCGAAATCGGAGAAAAGAGAGGCAGCCGCCAGGCGGTTTGAGTGGCAGCCACTTATTATTATCGGACGGGCTCGCGGCCCCGAGTGCCAATATACATCCGTCCGCGCGCCTACGGAGGCCGACGTAGCCGCCGAGGGGGAGCCTTTTTTCCCAAATTTTATTCCCAAAGTATATAGACGACAATATTTATAAATTTTCGCGTTTCGTACGATATGCAGCCTCGGGATCGCGAAACTTGCGCCCTAATCGCGAGCTTTTCCGAAAAACAAGCCAGCTCCGCAGCGCAAAGTTTTCGAAAGCCCGAAATTTCCCCGGAAAGTGGCCTCTCTCCCGCCTCGCTCACGTCCGAGACACGTTAAAGCGGTCAGCGACGGCAGCCTAATTCGGCGCACCTGCCGGCGGGGAGTGCAGTTTTCGAGTTCTGGCTCTCTCGTTTCGTGTCCGGAATTTATATAATATATAACTCCGCAGAAGCGCGCCCGGAGACGGGGATGTGTATTTGTATATGTGAAAGCGGCGCTTTTTGCGCTTCTCGTTCCTTTCGGTTTTTCCGCGCGGCTCGA
Source organism: Ormyrus rosae (assembly GCA_035047165.1). Classification (NCBI taxonomy): domain Eukaryota; kingdom Metazoa; phylum Arthropoda; class Insecta; order Hymenoptera; family Ormyridae; genus Ormyrus; species Ormyrus rosae. Next base: position 6,774,519 of record JAWWML010000032.1, read on the forward strand.
TCGAGTTGCGTCGAGCTAATTGCACGCTGGGAATCGGGCTTCACCCCGGGATGGACTCTCGAATGTAATCATTCCCCGTTCGAATGGAGCCGCGGCTCTCGCTTTTTTATATTTCGATTCCGCGGGCAGTTATTGACGCTGATGGATCGCGGAGAGACGGCCGGACTCGGAGTGCAGGAAAATTATTGAAAAGCTTCGGGGGGGAAGATTTTATTCTTCGAATAAAGCGTCCGCGCAGCGGTTGGCGGTGTAATAAAACGCGTTATTTTCATGGCTTCAATTTTGGAATTTAGTCGCGCGGCTCGCGTAAACAATATACAGGTATAAAAGTATTCGCTTTATTGTCGCTTTGCCGTGGTATTACGCGGGCGATACGGGTGCGCTTCGTGCTCGCTGGATTATGCCCGGTTTATGTAGTTTTATGTATAAACTTTCAATTTTTCGTGCCTTAAAAAAAATAGTATATTGCAGCTCGAACGATATTCTCCCGGCGGCGATGAATTGCGGCGTACTTTGAAAAAAAAAAAATACTTTTTCGTGCTCGATTGAATTCGGGTGGTAAAACCGTCGTTTTCTCCTTTTATTTTTCAAGTGTTCGGGACGCGCGAGCCCTTTTTTTCTATTCCGCGCAAAGTAGAATGCATTTTACCATTAATTTCAGCCGACTCGAAAGATAAAAAGCTCTTTAACCTTAAAAACTACTTTACGTGCATAGAAAAGCCGAGGCATAAACGCGGGTTTAATTCAGAAGACGCCGAGGGATGTTTGTACCTCGCATAAACTAACCCCTTTCTGAATAATTTTCTTTAATAACATGCATAAAGCAGCCACTCGGCCCGCTCCTCCGTGCAGCCTCCTAATTCCGCACTAAAATTGCCGCGGAAACGGCGGTGGCGACGGTGAAAAAAAAAAGAAAAACAATATTCGAAAGAAATCGATGGGGGGGGGGGGGTGTGCTGCTCCCCGGTTTAGCGGCCTCGAATTATGCATAATCCAGCGGTTTCGCGAGGCGGGGGGCGGGGGGGGAGGAAGGTTACCACCCCTATAGTGCGTTGATAAAACTTGAAAGTCTGGCCTGGTTTCGCGCCTGGTGCGTGCGAACGAAGCCGGCTTAAGGAGGATTCCGTTCCTCTCAATAATTTAGGCGGCTGCGTTTCGTAGGATGTGCATTAATATTCAGAAAGTTCTCGCTGGCTCTGCAGCAGCTGCTCTTTTTCTCGCGGAAAAAGCAGCGGTGAATTAGCCGGGCGGCGACCCTGACGGAAAATATAAAGCAGTTCTGCTGGTTAAAATATTAAGTATTACCTGGTATTTTTAAACTAATCGTTAGATTTATATTTTCTAATTTCTGGCTAAGCACCTGTTGTAGTGAGCAGTGCGGTAGTGCTGAAGGTTACCCGCTGTCGGTCACGTTAACCTCTTAAAAACTAATTTTTTAAACTTTTGAAACTATGTTTTTAAATATTAAAAACACTTATTAATTTATGAATTAATTTATTTAAAATTGGTCACTAAATAGAAAGCAGCCATTTCTGCTTCAAAAGCGCGACGAAAATAAAAAGTGCTTAGCCAGCGAATAACCAAAAATAAACCAGAAATCGCACTTCTGGCTATTCATTAGTCAAAAACTGCCTAAGATTTCTGCCAGGGGACGGCTGAGTTATACTGAAAAGCGCTGTTATTTTAAATAGCGAAGCACACTGCTTATAAATTGTCGGTATACTCTTAGGAACGGGTGGACTCCGATCCGCGTTCGAAAAAGGAACGAAACTAGGAGAGTGGAATTCATCCCGACGGCGCAGCCGGTGTGCGCGAGGCGCACCGCGACGTACTCGTAGTTGACAACGCGACCGCGTAATTAGTTATTAATGTCCCAGGCCGTGTACCGGCGCGTTATATTATTCCGAGCACGCTATTTCTCCCCCTCCGGCGCATTCGCCTGCATGCATTTTTAGAGAAGATTTCTCTAATTGAAATCAGAATTATATTAGATCGTGGTTGCTTTAGGTGTTTTTTTTCGATCTTCTGAATTCAACATTTTATAGGGGTTTCAAACTTATTGGAGTGAAATTAACATTTTTTTATGACAAAAATTATGATGTTTTGGTGAGAATTTATAAAACTTATTGCATAATTTCTTGGAGAAACCGCTGCCAGTTCATTAGCACTTTGCTTTCTCCTAAATAATTTATTGTTCCAATATTATCTCTGAGATTCATTAAAAACAATCAATTTCAACAACACAATTTCAAACTATTCTATATTTAATCAGTTATTTATTTTTATATTATTTTATTTGTATACGTCCATTTTATAAGTTAGTGAACATCAAACAAAATTTAAATAAAAATTTCGTTATTGGAATTTTAAAGTTCTAAAAACAGAATTTTTTAAACTCTATGCGCAAAGCTCGATTCCACGCAAGCTCGAATAAAAATGTATACGCTAAATCAAGCTTTGTACAAGTCGTATCAAAATGTATAAAAAAAACCGCTGCCAAGTCATTGGTAGTTAGCTTCCTCCTAACTAATTTATTGTTCCATTATTATCTCATTTTTATTATTATTTTATTTTTATATGCTCATT
>JAWWML010000032.1:6777204-6816828 GCA_035047165.1 Ormyrus rosae
TATTTACAGTATAAGTCCGTATTTCGAACATGAAAAGGGCGGTAATTTCAAATGAAAAGAGGCCTTGCCGCGAACGACCACAGTGGGACGTTTAAGGGTTAATTTATTTTTCAATAATTAAAATTAATATATTTTACGTTTATTAACATACATAGATATATAAATTCGAGTGGACAGTTTTATTTTTCTGCTTCTCTTTTAAAAAACTAATAAATTTAATTTTTCGAAAATAAAGTCTATAATAGCAAACTTTCATATAATTAAATTATAAACAATAACTTTGCCAAACTAACTTCTTAAGTAGTTTTTGCTCAGAAGCGTAGCACGGGGATAAATATTTTTAAGTCATTAAAGAGACATTGAAATGTTCTCTTATAAGACTTGGGGGTTATTATTTCTGAAAAATAGTACCGTTTTTGCCGATTTTTCCTAAAATTTTCATTTAGAAATATTTTTTTTACAATGTCAAGTACTACTGAACTTTTGGTAAATTGTGCGGGCACTAATCTCACAAATTGGGAAACACCTACAAAATCCTAGTTTCGAAATTATAACAACTGGTTGATAGCTTAGAAACAAGTATAATTATATAAAAATACTAAAAGAAAGACTAAGTACCAATTAATTGATATATCTGTTTTAAAAATGTAACCAAATTTTATTTCAGATATATTATTTTTTAGAATATTTTTTTTAATCGATAGCTTCTTAAGCCCGCCGCTACTCGGCGTTGCGATCGTTTCGAACGAATCCTCGGGTGTATAATTTTTAAGGAAAAATAAAACGATTCTCCCGTATAATTCACACGATGAAAACTTGCTTAAAGCAGACACTGGTCTAACCACGAGAAGTGCAACTGGTTAAAAAACGGGATAAAGAGCTCTAGAGAGAGATAGAAAGGGAGAAAGAAGACGACGGAGCAAGGGGGCCGCCATGTTGTCGCGTGGTCGATGCAGTCTGTTAGATCAGCTACTGCTGCAACGTTGCCGGAGACCAGCGTTCGGTCTAAGCACGCCACACTGATATTCTCTTTTCGAAGCCGAGAAGATCAACCTGGCCGACAGCAAGACACAAGCCGATGACGATGCGAGCCAAGTAAGTACCCGTTTCCCTCCACGTGGGTGTCGATCGCGCTTCGGTGCAGCGGAGGAAGTCTCTCTCGTCGAGACTGCGCCAGGCGCAGCGCCTACCTCGCGTCTACTTCCGTTTGCGGCTCTGCGAAACAGGAACAGGAAGTTCGCTGCTGCTCCTCTACGCGGAGAACGAAATATTCGTACTATGCTGTTTTCCGTCGCGCGCGCCTCACCCGGTCTTGCGCCTATATTTTGTTGTCGTTCGACTCTTTCGATCCGAATTGCGGAAAATCAGTGATAATGCAGTTCGAAGCTATTCGCCGTGTGTCTCGATCCAATTGTTTGATTCACCCTGACCGGTCAAGGACGATGCGACTACTCAAACGCAATGAAGCTACGCTTGTTTTTCTCATCGTGACAGATGACGGTGGGCTGATAGTTTCTTGTTGCTTTGCACAGTATTTTTTATTGCCCTATTTTTGTTTAATTCTACTTTTTTTTTAACTGTTGTCTCTGGACAATCACTCTTGACAATTTATTAATCTCTCTTACAAAGATTTTAAATAACCACTTATTGAATATAATTATGTCATTATTATTAACTGACACTTGTTTTGTAGTAGTTTTGATTTAACATTAAATTTTGTAGAATAATAAATTATTATTTTAAAATTTTATTGTTCATTAAACTATTTTTTTGCAGGTCGATACAAGTGTTTGGAGAGGAAAATTTCTATTGAGTGGCAAAAAAGATGCAAGCAGAAGCAGAAGGCATATGCTCCATTGATGAATTTGATGCCACATTAATACCAGTGGAAATTGTACCTTGTGATGTGACGCCAAGAACTAGAGCAACAGATGCTTTATCCATTGTTGAATTGGGAAAGCAACTGTTAAACAGTGCTCAAAATGGGGATACAGAAATGGTTCGGGATCTCATGTGTAGAGGAGCACCTTTTACTACTGACTGGGTAATCCTCAAATTTGAAATTTACATCTTTCATTTTTGAGAGAAAGATTTAATTTTTTTAAATTGGATTTCAGCTTGGAACAAGCGCCTTACATTTAGCAGCTCAAAATAACCACACTGAAACAGCAGAAGTATTATTAAGAGCAGGAATTTCTAGAGATGCAAGAACAAAAGTCGATAGAACACCATTGCACATGGCTGCTTATGAAGGGCATCATGAAATGGCTAAATTACTACTTCATTATGGAGCTGAAGTTGATAGTAGAGATATGGTAAGTTCCTAATATTTCACTGAATTTACTAGTAGAGGGATCTACATTTTTAGTTCAAATATTCATATCTTATTTCGTATTTAAAATACGATAAGTTTTGAGGTTAGATGTAAATTCTACTTTTAAATAATTTTTGAAAATTTATTTTTTAAATTTATTGTTAGTTTTTTCTTATAAACGTACATTATAATCTTGTAATAATAATATAAATATACTATACTATACTTTATAAAAAATATTGAAATTCAATATACTATTTATTTTTAGCTGAAAATGACACCATTACATTGGGCTGTGGAGAGAGAGCATGCAGAGGTTATGTTAGTACTATTAGAATATGGAGCAGATCCAAATAGCACCAGTAAGTTCGATAAAACACCTGTCACTCTTGCTTTGGAGCATGAACGACTAGATTTAGTTGATTTGCTTCAACAAGAAAGAGAAACAATTAATGTTCAACAAAATCAACTACACACTGCTGAAATTGAAGCTGCAACACAAAATTTAATACAATTGGAAGCTGAACGTCAAAAAGAAGAACAAGAACGTTTCGAATTAGAAGAACAACAAAAACAAAGGCTTGCTCAATGTAATTTGATTATTATATTCTTATTTTAAATATTTCAAGTTTAGAAACACTCAATTTATTAAATGATTTTATTCCAGTGACTTCATCTAAAAAACAACGAATGGTTTACCAACAGATAAGGGTTCAACCAGTAAATGAAAGTGAACAATTAAAAGAAGGATTACAAAGGTTAGAAGAGAAAACCATTCACATAGGAAGTAAAAAACAAAGAAACATCACAAATTTAGCTGAAGTAGAACAACCACTTAGACTTTTACAGGCTCATGGTATTACTATGATTCCAATGGATAATGATACAACAATTGTTGAAAATGCAATGGAAAGTGGACAAACTGTCGTTTTAACAGGTACAAAAAACTTAATTTAATTTGAAAACAAAAACTAAATTCTATGTTTTAATAATTAAGTAGTTTAATAAATTGTTATTTATCAAAAACTTATTTTAACTGAAATAGAGGCTGGAAAACTAGCATTAAATCTGACAAGAACAAATCCTTTGAATGTAAAACCGATTAAAAGACTGCAAATGGGTACCAAAAAAGGAACATCAAGAAAAGTAATTACTATCAGAGCTGATCAAATTCTTGGTCAAAATCCTTCATCTATTGCTTCAAGAGGTCCAAACATATTAAAAAGATCTTCCAGTGATGGAAAAAGTCCTGGTAAAATCTTTCTTACATCAATTGGGAATGCTACAACCATGATGCCTACATTTACATCGGCTAAAGCTACAATATCTCCAGTAAAAGTATAATTTCTTTTTCTTATGTTATGAATAATTAAAAAATAATATTTTGATTAATTGCATTTAACATAAAACATATTTTTTTAGCAAAAGACAACTTTGAGAACTGACCCTTTAGTTTTACAATTAAACAGTGGAATAGATGAAATGTTTGAAGATGATAACTCAAGCAAGGAACCAATGATGGATGTTGCCGAACTTAATAGAAAATTAGCAGAAGTTAGAAAAGAAGCTGATGAATTTCGAAGACAATTGCAAAAAAAAGAAGAGGAAGCTGAGATTTACAAACAACAATTAAAAAATTTAACGGCTCAAAAGGCTATGATGAAGTGATTTTAACAGTGCCTCTTCTATTAAAAGTTAAAGTTTTGAACTCTTGCAAAGAGATTGTTCATGATTCAGTCAAAAGTTTTGAACTGTAAATATTTTTTTTTCTTGAAGGACCAGTTAAAGTGTATAAAATTGAAAAATGCATTGAACAGTAAGAGGATGCATTGTGGCAAGACTATCAGTGAATAAGCAAAGTTGCATTTTTTAAAAATAATTATTGCTTATTAAATATATGTACATACTTTACGTTGTTGAATATATTTACTAGAGGAGATGAGGAAAACAAAGTAAAATTTATATTTATAAAATAAATTTTTATTCATTGGAAAAGCTAAATCTATTTCTCTATGTAAATAAATTTATTTTTTCATCATCTTTTTTGCAGACAATTGAAAACATTGCGTAAGGAATTCGTATTCCAACATCTTCCTATTTACTTTGTGACTTCCATGTTTCCAAGGGATTTTCCTACATTAGAAAAGTCGTAATTGTACATACATAAATGACGAAAAAGCAAACACATAACAATTCATCGAGAAACATCAAGACAAAACTAATATGGTAGCTCTATTGCCATAAAGATTGTAAATAAATTTGAAAGAAAGTAAATGCAATCGTTTCTGTGTCGACGATATGTAATTATTCGTTGAACATTAATGCCGTAAAAACTAAAGAAAATGCTTCTCAACTGGTTGAGAAAATATTTTTCGCAAAATTAAGACTATATATGAAAGGATGTAATGTAGAAGAAATTCTATGATAATGGAGAAGACTACATTTGTACCTCTATTTATGCAATAATAAAACATTTTTTATATTCAAAGAGTAAAATTATCTAACAAAACCATAAAAATGTACGTTTTCATTTTAATAGTATAATTTTTAATATTAATAGTATAATATAATTTTTGATATTTAACAAATGTGATTTCTTTTTATTTTGTAATTTTGAAATATGCACTAAATTAATATTAGTTTACTTAAACTTTATTTACGCGATGGTCTACATTTTTATTACAGACGTATAATATAATGAATTTTCCTAGGGGTCCACGTACACCTAACGTTGTAAGGTGTTGTCTAGAGTTCGCGCGCGAATCGATAGGATTGCCAAGCCAAGAGGCTTTATCCCGCTTCTCTATCTCTTTCCTTCTACGATATATACTGCTATTTTTCTAGCAAATTACATATTCTACCGAAACCGTTTTCTTGGATTAGATTTTTTAACCCAACCCTTTTTTTAAAAAATAGAAATGCATGTTGCATGTACCCGAACCCCAATTTATACTTTTTTTTAGAAGCTGAGCTTTATCTGCTAAATTATTTTTGCAAACATTTTTACATTTAATTATTCGTATTCGATTTTTAGGAGTTTGTGAAATTTAGACTCAAAATGAACTTTTCAAAATTATTTTTTAATTATAATCTATAAAAATAAACTGATAAATTTTAAAATACTGAACAAAAATACAACATGAATAGAAAAAATAATGGGTATGGGTTGGTTTAATGTATATAAAAATTGTGTATAAGTACATTTTAATTGTGCACAATTTAGCATAACCCAATAAATTATATACTCTATTAAAAAATTTGTCTTATTAAAAACTACTGCAAAAATCAACACACGTCGAAAAATTGAAAGGATGAACGAAATTGTAAGTACGCAGGACCTCCGTCGAGTCCGAGTGAAAAAGGATAGCGACACCGTAGTTTTGTTGCGCGCTCGATTTTCCTGAAGCGAACAAGCGCATGTGAAGAGGTAGAGAAGACGAGAGTACGAGTGGCGCGTATGTATATCTGTATACGCCTGCATATGTCCTGGCAGCCACCGCTGCTGCTGGACGAGGATGAAGAATGCACGTTCTCATATATTCTTTCGGCGCGCAGCGGTTCTCAAAATCCCGAGAGAGCCTCCGCGTAGGCACGGTAATGTGGCGCCTGCAGGCGAGAATCTTTCACCCGCGAATATCGCCGTGCAGTTAGTGAAATGGACTTAATCCATCCGCGGTGTACAGCTTAATGTCGCTTCTACACTTTCGGTCGCTTCATAATTTTCTCTAGTACAAATTTTAATGGCTTTTACGCTTGCAATGACCTGTTAATTATTACAAAATAAAACAAAATACACTAGCTATTCGTCGAAGACTACCTGCTGACCTGACCGCTCCTGTTTTTCGTCTCGACCCCCAAAAGTGCCATCTTATACAAAAGAGAAAATTATTTTTATTAGACCTGCTGAAAATCTACATAATCACTACCTGACTGAAGAACTATAATCTTTCTTCACTGTAATAGTTTCAATTTTAATAATTTTATATTGCCCCGAAAAATTAATTAAGTTTTAGCTCAATAGGAATTACTCTAATGACCATTGTAAATCATTTTCTGCCGTTGTAATTTTATACTGTTTTTAATAAATAAATAAATAAATTACACAGTAAAAAATTATATACGACGAGAAGAAAATAAAATATATTATAATACACACATATAATTATATTATAATGAGAAGAAAAAAGCAGGTCGCGAAGTCGGTAAAGCAGACTTGAAGAAAGTTTCGCCGGCCGCCTGAAAAGTTTGACACATCATCATCGTAAAACCGGCATAATAACAATGAAGCGTTATAGAGCCCGAGCAGAGCAGAGCAGGCAGAGGAAAACTCAGTGCTGCCGCCGCGCGTGCCGGCGCTGCTCCCCCCACGGCGTGTGTCGATCTTCGTCCGTATGTGCGTAGCGCAGCCGCGAGCAGCTCGGTCGCTCCGTCTCTCTCTCGCACAGTATCGAAATAAGACGAGGAGCAGCAACAGCAGCGAAACGGAAAAGAGCGAGGCGAGCAGTGAGCCAGTGAGTGCAGGCGCTGCTCGAGGCTCCTTGAGCGCGCTCTCGGACTGCTTTTTTGCAGCAGGTGTATACGTGTTTGTGTACCCCAGTGTGCGGCAAAGTGACTTCGAGAATCGCTGTCCGTGGTGCAAGAGAGCGACGCGCCCGGGGCGGAGACGCCGCGCGTGGCTTCGCATCGCTGCAGACGATTGAAGACGACATGTTGACGAGATCGTTTTCGACGCGGAGGCGCAGACCTATAACCTAGAAAGGAGCGGGACTCGCACACGCCCTTGGATCTCGGAACTCTGAGTTCTCAGCTCATCTTCCCATTGCCTTAGCCTGGATGAAAGCGCGGCAAGGATCGCCACTCACTGTACGATAGACAGAGAGAACGATCCTCTCTCTCTCTGAGTTTTACGCGGCGCACCGAGAGAGTGCGTGTCTCTTCGCGCGCGCGCGCGCGTGTGTATGTGCTCGGCCGTGTGTGCGGTCAGCGTTTTCTTCGTGCTCTTGCAGTGTGTGGATCCGACTGCCAGTTGTTATTGTTTCAACCGGCTGTTTTTGCTCCAGTGAGATTTTATTCGTTCCGCATCAGTGTCATGGTAATCTTCGGAATTTCAATCCTGCTTTGTGTCGCGCTGCTTTGCGTCCTGTTTTGTTTTGGTTGTAGACGCGCCGATGTAACGCCTAGTGGTTACCCAACGACCGGTTTATTTTTGACGGCTCGAAGCTTTGCCGCCGAGCTACCTTTTCCAGGAAGAATTTTTTTAATACATTTGTCTTTTTTAGTGTTAGGTGATGATCAGGTACGCGCGTGTCAATTGCCTACAAGAATTAAGAATCGCTCTAGTAACAGTAATAGAGACTCTACGTTTGTCTGATTTACGTGCAACGAAAAAAGGCAGTGTTTACGTGGAAGCTTTCTTCTGAGATAAATACTTTGTTGATTCGTTTTGGGTAGCTACGTTTCTTTTCAAATTCGCTGGAAAGTTAAATAAGCAAGGACTAAGTATTTCAGATTCACAAATATGCCACAATTAAATTATCTAAATTAAAATCAACAATATATAAAGATATATTCTTTAAAAAAATACTTGCACAGTATAATAATTAAATGTCGGTAAATTAGAAATCTTTTTTGACGCAAAATATCTTCCTTGTACTCGAAATTAAAAATAACCATAACGATAGTAAAATTCCCAATTCTCGCCTGAAATTTTAAGATGATTGTTAAAGGCATCGCAAACAAAAGTTAAAAAAAAAAAGAAAGATCGATTTTCGAATCTCTTGTACTGTTAGAGAAGTGGGCGGACGCGACCTTCGCTTGCCTAAAATCGGTTTAAAAAACCGAGCAAAAAATCGACTAACGCGAATGAAAAAGCCAGTGTGAATCCTGCCTAAAGCTCGTTCAAAATATCCGAGAGACAGACTCGGGCAGTCAAGCAAGCGCGCGCGCCGAGCAACTCCTAAACTCTCTCTGTCGTGGGAGGGACCGACAGTATACTATGAGTACTATCGACACCGATCCAAAACAAATCACGAAGCAGAGCAGGGCGGCCGATCGAGCAGCTAATAAATCGCTCATCGATTTCTCTCTGTTTAAAAAGATCGAGGCGAGAAGAAAAGGAGCAGTGCAGTCGCCAGGCCGCCTAGCGTAGTGCTTCTCTAGTGTGAGTGCGTGCAAAGTGGCGGCTGCGACGGCGGCGGCGGCGGAGGAGAGTAAAAATGGCGTCCGATAACGAAGCCTCCTGCGTGACTGACCCAAATTTTGCGGTGATTTGCTCGTTCCTCGAGTGCTTCGGCAAGAACTGCGGCCTCGAGTATCCGGACATCGCCCGGCTTCAGGAGATGCTCGAGAACGCCCAGGAAGGTCAGTCGCTTCGCGCTACACCAGCGCGGCACCCCTCTCTCTCTTTCTCTCTCCTTATCTCTGTCTCTCTCACTGATGTTTCCCGGATCCGCGCTCACACTCTCCGTCTTTCTCTCTCTCTCTCTCTCTCTGTAAACTTTTCCCTCCTCTATTCTAACTTGACTCTTATCCACCTCTACGATTCTTATATATTACCTCGCCCGCCGACTCTCCATTCTGTCTTCCACCTCATGTGTACATTCGCTACTCTGTCTCTCTTTTCCATATTATATAGCGTGCGTGTGTGTATATGGATCGCAGCACGACGCGTAATTCGCTGCTCCTTTTTTTCTTTCCTACTCTCTTTCTCCCTCTAACACTTGCGTGCTCCATGTTTTTCGTTCGTAGGTGCTGCTTGTTGCTTACTGCATTCTCTTTTGCCTCCAGCAGCGGCTCCTATGTCATACGCATTACCCCTTTGGAAATGCCGTGTTTTCCGAACTAAGCTGGGGCGGCGGCCTTTTTCCTGGCCCCGCCATAAAATGTCAGCAGTTAGCGGCGCTAACTACGTTACAGATGGGTTATCGTCGGCTTTTTCGTCTTGTTGTTGTGCCTCGCGCGACCTTTCTTTTTCCGTCTTTGTCTCTCTGTTTCTTGCATTCTTTTTATCTTTCTCGTTCGCGCGGTTTTCGTTCAACCGCTGTTATACTCCAGCCTGACTCAAGACGACGACAGCACGTGACAACTCTGGAAAAGCTCCAACAATTTTTTCTTTTTCAGCACTTCCATCTAAATTATCTTTTGTTATTATCACTAAGCTATTTTGATATTATTTGTTAAATAAGAAACGTTAAACAGCCTTATAATTGAATATAAAAATGACTGAATTTTTAATTGATAATCGGTAAAATATCAGCTGATCAGATTGTTTATATTATGTAATTTTATTAGTATGTAAAGGTGTTTTTACAGAAGTATTAATCAGAAACATACATTTTTTTAATTAAACTTTTTTTACATATTCTTCACTGAATAGTAAGATTCCATATATTTTATAATTATTTATGCACGTGAGATTGTATGATTTATTAATTCAAAACACATTTAGTTCTGAAGAATATATTATTGTATATTACTGTTTATAAAATGTTGTCAATAATCAGTAATTAATTATAATAGACTAACCAAAATTTAAATAGATTAATATTTTACATGATTTTTTATTTTATTATAGTATTTCATTCTTAATGTTATTTTCTTCTTTTTTTTTAGTGCCACAAGAATTAGTGGACTTACACATTAAACTTCTTCGTAAAGCAAGAAAAAGTGTTGCACCAGAAAAATGGGAAAAAGCACTTGTCAAATTTTGCCACACATATTCCAATCAAGATGGTTGGGAACTTGAACGAATTGGTTACAAGAAAGCTCGTATAGCTGTTAAATTGCGCCTGCTAAAAGTAAGAATTTAAAAAACTTTTTTTTATAAATATTTTATTTTTTATTTTTTTTATCATTTACTCAAATTCATTGTAGGCACTTTTGGAGGCACAATTTGATTTAAACCAAAAGTTTAAAAACGAAGTAAATAAACTAACAGCCAGTGAATTGAGACTGGAACCATTAGGGCGTGATAAGTCTGGATTAACTTATTGGTGCCAGTTAGATGAAGAGTGTAATATCCGGGTCTATCGTGAAGACTTGGACGAGGAAAATTGGGAATTGATTGCTAAGTAAGTTCCATTTATTTTATTACATTAATTATTTTATTTTACTTTTCTAGTAACAAACATAAATATTCTTTTATATTTTAACTTTATACTTCAAATGTTTCAGAACTCGAGATGAGGTAGTTTCTTTAATAAACACTTTAACGGATGGTGAAATTGGTGCTATCCCAATAAGTGAGGACAGTAATAGTCTTGAAACATCAGAAAAACCAACCATTGACACCGGACAAGAAGAAATGCTGAATGCAGTAAATGGAGAGGTTTTAGAGTCTGAGAAGCTTGAAAATATTGACGGCGAGGTTCCTAAGAAAGTTACAGTCGTTAAGGAACCAAGCAAAAAACAGAAACATGATTTAAGTGAAGAAGACGAAGAGGAAGAAGACGATGAGGAAGAAGTTGAAGATGATGATGAAGAAGAAGAAAAAGATGAAGAAGAAGAAGATGATGATGATGATGAAGAAGATGATGAGGAGGAAGAGGAGGAAGAAGAGGAAGGTGACAATGAACAAATTATAGTCAAAGAAAACAATAAAAATAGTGTAGTCATTATCAAGCAGCATGCTGAAGAGCAGGAAAAAGTTGAGCCCATAAAAACCGAGCCAATGAATCCGATTACGATACAGAAGGTTGAAAAGCCTTCAGTTATTGAGGCACCATTATTTAAAAAGGAAGAGATTGAAGTTGAGCAAAAGAATTCTGCCGTTAATATGAAAAATGGTGTAGCAGTAGATGACGTCATTGCAGGACCAAAATCTATAGAGACACCTGTCATTAAAACTTCGCCACTCAAACTTGTCAATATCGACAATTTGAAGCAATCACCTGAAAAGAAACTTGACATTGCTGGTAAGAAAAGTTTTTTTAACATTTTATGTTAATGTATCTAAATAAATTTGTATTTGTAATTTTGCTCTAAATAATCAATAGCAACTTCTTCTAAGAAATGAACCACTATTAAAAATAAATACTTTTACTAAGGAATTCATAAAATTTTGAAGACTAAACCTATATTAACTTGTTAAAGAAAGTCTTATTTTTATACATTGACAACGGAGAAGGCATTATACACTGATTTATATTTCCTCACAAATAGTTTTTATATATATTTCTAATCTTAAAAATTAATTGTTTCATATTATTTATATTTTTCAGTAAGCAAAGTGCCAGTGATAAATAGCCTACCATATTCAACAACGATAGAACCTAGCACAGGACATAACAAATTACCTATCAAGCCAATCGATCAACTTGCGGCAAATCTTGTTCGTATACAGTCCGAAAAACTTGAAAAACCTATCGGTAAACTTGAAAAGATTGCAGAAAACCTAGCAAAGGGCCAAGTATCAATGCATAATATGCATCTATCTAATGGTAATGAGGATGTAAGGTTGTCATCTCAACAAAGAAGCCACAGAGGTATAGACTTGTCAACATCACCACGTGGGTGGGAAACAAGCGGTGTAAGCGATTTAAGTGCCAGTGCTGCTAGCAATCGGCCTGTTGACTTTTCTGGTATGGATCTCTCTAGCCGAAAAGTAACTAAGGAGTTACCATCACCAGCTACTTACAGGCCCCCTCAAGACTTTCATCATCAGCAACAAAGAGAGATGGATTTGAGCACAAAAAAGAGTTCAAGCAAGCTTCACCCCACTTTAGTAAGTTTTTTTTTTTGCACTTGTTTCTTTCTTTTTTTTTTCTTTTCTTTTTTTTTCTTTTTTTTTAATTTGAACAAAAAATATTAAAAAGTTAAATTTTTAATTGTCACCTAACTCATTTTCGCCACTTGTTCATAATTGGACAAATTTGTGTATCTGAGCGCTACGTTATGTGAAGAAAAGATCCTAAAAATCCATTTTTAGGAGTAAGAAATGGATGAAAAAAATAGTGCAAAAATGAAAAGATAGTATTTTTTTATCTCCATGTAATTTCAATTACGGACAATTTGGCGGAAATTAGTTAACAACAAAATATTTAGAAATGAGAAATATCCATGCAAAAAATAATCTTATAATTTTATTTTCAAATTAAAAATAATTTAAAACATTTTTTTAGACCGCTTATGATTCAGCGTATGATCCACGTGCAGTGATGTTGCGCAACCATGCAATAGTCGCTGATCTGAGTAAGCGTCAGTTACCTTATTCTGCATACGATCTTCCACCAACTTCGGCTACACCTTATCACTCTGGACGGCATCCTAAAGATATGATTGATTCACAACAACAACCACCTCCAACGCAACAACGACTTCCAGGTTATGCAATGTTGCCTGATCCAAGCAAACTTGCAGCTCTTCGAATGGCTGGTGCACCGGTAAAGCGTCCTCTTGAAAATGACGGCCTACAGGCAACTGATGTGATGCTTAAGCGCATGCGCGCAGATGTTTTACCTATTCGAAGCAACCTTGATCCTACTAAGTTACAACAGAGGCATGATTGGAGAGATGATATAGTAGGTGAAGCAATAGAAGAACCTGTGATGATGGTGCATGGTGAAGGTTCAGGTAGTGACTGTGAAGCAGTTAACCCTGTTGTTACAGAAGCTATTGAGGAACCGGTCATATTTTTTTACGGCGAAGGTTCAGGTGCCGAGTGTGAAACCGGCAATCCCACTGATGAAAAGTCTTCCACATCAACTGAAAACAAGGAAGAAGAAAGCAGTAGTAAGGAAACACTGGAAGGGAGTGATACCGGCTGTTCAGACTTAAAGAGTCCTAAGCCAAAATTTAAATTGGGTGTACAAGTATTTGCATCACCAGCGTCCAGCAGCCCTACTAAAAGATCGTCTAGGTGGGACGTCGGTGCACCGACAGAAAAAGCAGACATATCAACACAAGAAGGAGAGAAGAACGATACAACGACCTCACCACCCAAGTTCTTTTTTGGACCCAATTGTGTGAATTACAGTACTTCTAAAACAAAGGAAACGATACCTGCAGTAATAGAATCGCAGTTGTTTCCAAATGAGGACAATAATGAAAAAATCACTACAAAAGATGAACAGGCAATTGAGATATGCGATAAAATGGTTCCTATAAAGATTGAAGATAGTAGTAATAATAAACTACGTGAAATGGATGAGGTAACAAATTTAGATAATTGCACGGGTCAAGTGGAACTTGAAGAAAAAAAATGTGATATAAGTGTTAAAGAAACCGAAGAATCTTCAATTGAGAATTTGTCAGAAACATTAGTAATTTCTCCTAATAAAAAAATAGAAGATGCAACACACATGATTATCGACGAGTCATTGAAAGAGTCGAGCACATCTCGAGAAGAGGAAAATGTAAAACATGAATTAAAAAATGAAGCCTTATTAGATATAAAAAGGATACATGACGTGGAACAGAAATCTTCGACGAGTAAGAAAGTAGTTGCAGTTGATTCAAAAGAAGAATTTAGAGAAATGGAAGAAAAAATAAGAGTCCAATCTGAGCAGCAATTGAATACTGAGTTATTCAAAAAGTCGGAAGAAGAAATTTCAAAAAACTTAGAAAAATGTGAAACAGATTCAGAAAATTCAAAGTGTACTATAAATAAAAAAACAATTGAGTTTGACAAAATCTATCATGCAATTTCGGAAAATGTTGTCGAAGAATTAAATGAAACATCGCCAAACTCTGTTTTAGAAGAATCTATAGCAGATCCACTCGAATCAGATACTGTTGATAATCCACGTGTATCAGAGGAAAGTACTGATGTATTATTGTCAACTGAAGAAGTTACTGCGCCAATTTTACAAAAACATTTAGAAAAATCAAAAACGTCGGAATTTTCCACACCACTTGATTTAGAAGCTGAATCATTAGAAAAAGAACAAGAGGATTTGGAAACAACGTTAGCAAACATGGGCGAAGGTGCGGATAATTTGAAAGAAGAAAGAACTTCTAATCCAACAGATATAGAAAGTTATCCTATTGACCAACCTCCTACAAATGTAGTCGATGAAAAAAATCTACTTGAAGATGTCTCTGAAAAGAAACAACAAGCAGATTCTATAAAAAATCTTTTAACAACCTTGGAAAAAGATGACGAAAAAGAGTCTTCAAAAGACACAGATACAATATCATCAAAATTCTCATCACCCGTGCAAGACGATAATTCAGAAGAAAAGAATGAAGAAGATAATAATTTGACTGAGCCTAATGATTTGAGTTTTTCAGAAGAAAAAAATGATATTTCAAAACAAGACAGTACTACTTTAGTATCAACTTCAGATGATAACGTTACAACCTTAGAAGAAAAAATGAAAGAAAATTTATCAACCGAAGAAATTTCAAAACAAGAAGAATCCAGTTTGCCAATAGATTCGTTAAACCCCGATGAAGAAAATTCTTTAGGTATGGAATCTTCAAAAGTAGAAGAAGCCAACGTTACAACATTAGAAAACAGCGAAATTGATTTAGAAGATACAGTGAAAATGGATGAAACTTTAGCAATTGAAAATACCTCGAGATTACAAGAATCTACAGATCTATTGATTTCTGAAAAACATGATATTCCTACGGAAACTGAAGAAAAACTTGTAGAAGATGTATTAAGTCAAAACATGAAAGAAGAGTTTGGTTCAAAAGGGCAATCAATAAATATGGTAGGAGAAAAAAGTCATAATGAAAATGAATGTAATTTAAAGTCTGATGTATTTGAAGAAAGTGATAAAAATATGTCAAGTGAATGTAGTATTCCATCTTCTTCAGTTTTGGAAGAAGAAAATCTAAAACTAGAAAATTTTGAAACTGAACAATGTAATGTAGAAACTGAAAGTCTTGATGATAAAAAAACCGAAGATGAAAGATCCGAAGTATCTAGTTTAATCGTAGAATGTGCTAGTATTCCAGAAGAAGACGATGACTCTTTAACAAAAGATGTGAACGACTTTATCGATAAAGACACGACAGCTGATTGTGATGACGATAATAAGAAAGAAGAATGTGAAACACCTTTCGATGTTCCAATGGAAGAAAATTTGATTGTCAAAAATGAAACAAATGAAGAGTTGGTGCAAATTTTATCGAAAGACACTTTGCAAACAATAGAAGCTAAACATACCGATTTAATAGAAGAAAACGAAATTGACCCGATAGAAACAGAAACACTCTCTGAAAGAGAAAATTCTCTTGAAGAGGGAGTGACAAATACTTTTGAAGAAGAAAGTGAAATATCTAAGAAGATAGATAATTTGATTCCTGAAAAAGAAAGTTGTTATTTAAGTATCAAAAACGAAGAAAAAGAAAAAGAAAGTTGTAATTTAAGTACCAAAAAAGAAGAAAGTATTGTGGAAAAGGAGATCGAAGAAGAAGCATTAGAAGAACAGCTAAAATTAGAAAAAGAAAACCTAAACAATCAAATTTTTGAAACTCAGGTTGATAATAATTCTACATCTGATGAAAAACTAAAATCTGAAAGTGAAAAACTTGAATCAGAATACAAATCTTTAGTTGCAAATTATGAAAGTGATTCAAACAGTGCATCTGATTCCGAAAGTGAAAATCGAGACAGCGTAGTTTCAACTAAATTAAAATGTGAAGATAATAAAAAAGAAAAACAAACTACTATTACTGATACGGATACCTTAGAAATTTCTACAGAGCTTGAAGCTAAACAAAATGAAGCAATTATTCCGACAACATCGAGAAAATCAACTGATTCACCAAAAGATGAATTTGATGAAAAAGAAAAAGCTTCTTCAATAAACTTAAAAGAACAAAATCGAACTGAAAAAATTGAAGAGCAAATTAATGAAATACAAGCTGAATTTCCAATTGAAAAAGATAATAAAATGGTCTGTCCTGCTTTAGAAATGTCAGTGTGTGAAAAAATAGTTCCAGAAGTAAAAGATGATACTACATCACAAAATATTTTAAATGATAATAAAATTAATTTAGATACAAAACTCATTAATCACACGAGCGAAGAAGATAATTTAAATAAAGTTATAAACAGCACAGACTTCACAAAGAGTAGCCTCGATATTGTAAATGAAAGAACTAATTTGAATGATTTCAATGAACAAGATATTCAAGTGAAAACTTCTTTACATGCTGATAGGATTGAAAATCTTATTAAACATCAAGAAATTGATAAATCATTTTATGAAAATAAGTTTAATACCGAATTTGATGAGGAAAGTGAAATTGTTCAAGCCCCTAAAAAACGCAAAGAAGAATCAAATGATGTTTTAAGCAATACTTTCTATGATAGCAAACAACAAATCAATGAATTTGTTCCAAATAAAATAGTATCTGCGTTTTCGGTGGAAACGTTACCTAATTCTACGATGCTGGATACTAAATATGACAGTTACAAGTGCAATGAAATGAACGAATCTTCAAATTCTATGGAAACAAGTGAACTTGAGAAAGACGATCATAAAAAGAGATTGTATGAAGAAGAAAAATTAGTTGACTTGGAAGAAAAGAATTGTATGGATGCAAAAATTGCAGTTGAAAATGAATTGAAAAAAGACAAATCAAAAAGATTGTCTTCTACAGAACCAGAAGATCTTCCACCTGCAAAATGGAAACCATCCAAAAGCACAGAAATTTTCGAAGCAAAAACTTTTAATCCTATAAAAGAATCATGTATAGAAAGCAATGAAGTGACAGGATATGAACCGAAGATAATCGAAGGAGAGAAAGAGGACAACATGGAAAATGTGTCAGAGGCAGTTGAAACAAATAATCAGTTGCAATTAAACACTGAAACGATAGCTTCTTCAATGATTTCGAAATCGGAGGAATCTAGCAGAATTATAGAAAAAGACCAACTACAACCTAAAAGTCCTGTGCAACAATCACTGTTTAATGAATCAGAACAAAAAGATGAGGATGCAGAATTTTCTATGTCGAATTTAAAAGAATATTCGTTGAAAAAGACACTTGTACAAGAATTGGTACAGTCATGTGAATCAGAGCTGATCGAAAAGCAAGAAAATTTAGTTACAGAATCAATCTCTTCTGAATCAAGTTCGCTCGAAAACTTAAATAAGAAAATATCGACTGAAGATGCAGTGGCAATATGTCAAACTGTCGCTGAAAAAGATACACTGGTATTGCCTGAGTTAAAATTACCAACTGATATGCAAGAAGAATCTAAATCGAAAATGGAAGAGGAACCAATTACATCGATAGAAAAGACAACAGAAGAGTTAAGACCTTTCATAAAAGAATCAGAGAAGTCACTGACTTATGAAAAAGAAATCGACGAAGGATCTACTTCTCACACTGAAATACCAGTTGGTTCAATATCCACAGAAGAATTAGTTAAAATTGATAATATTCAAGAAAAACATGCAAGTAAAGCTTTTTCAAAAAATACAGTTGAACTTGAAGAAGAAAATATGCAAGTAAATGAACCACTTTCTTCGGTAGCTACAGATTCACAGAGCTTTAAAGAAATCGAGGTAGACTCTCCCGTAGAAAAAGTGCAAAAACCGGTTCACGTAATTGAATGCCCATTAGAAAAGCTGCAAGAAAAAATTCAAGTTTCTGAGCATTCCAGTCAGAAAGCTCAAGAAGTTTCACAAGTAATTGAACCTTCTGTGCAAAATAATGAACCGTCAATACGGGAGAAGAAAGAAATATCTCAAGAAGAAACACAACTAGTAAAAGCATCTATGGCAGAAAATCTAACTGTTGAATCTGTGGGAAAAATTGATATACAAGAAAAAGTAAATCAACAACAGCAATTATCAGAAAAATTGGATGAGAACCCCAAAGAGGCTGAATCAATTTTAGAACAAAAAGATGAGGCTTCTGATGATTCAATGGGCTGTGATAACGACGAAAGCATGTTTGATGCACCACCAATGGATGAAGTGGATCCTCTAGCTGATTCCGACTCGGAATATTCTCCAAATAAAGTAACAGAAGACGCGTCTTTGGCTACTAGTGTCGGTGCAATTCGCGTGAAAACAGTATCAGAACTTGCAGGCGCAGATGGGGGCTGGAAACTTGATTCGACGATGGATCCGCCAGCAATTCAAGAGACTGCTGCAGAAGACTTACAAACAACCGCAGCTAGTCGAGTTACGCGCCAATCTCGCAAGAGACGTAACAGTGCCCAAGATTCTAATTCTGAAGAATTGTTAAGTGCTTCAAGGGCACCAACCGATGAAGATGAGGCAACAGCTGGTAAGAGAATGAAATTGAGAGGCAAAAGACAACCGGATTTGGAACTGAGAAAAAGCGTTGAGAAGAATCGAAAAATTAGTGTAAGCTCGGAAGACGATAGTAGAAAAACACCAAGTACTAATTTAGAAGAAGGTTCACAAGAAGAAGTACCTAAAGAAGAAGGACAGGAAAAAACATCAAATGCAGCATCGAGAAAAATCAGAGGTAGACCTCGAGGTCGAAAAAGGAAAGGAGGATATTCTAAAGGTAATACTAATCTCTTTAAAATAAAATTCTTGAAGTAAAAAATTGAATACACTAAAAAATCTTGTCACTTTTTTTTATTCTTATAAAGTTTATTAATATGTATATATATATTTAATTTCAGGTGCTAAGTCTGGTCAGCGAAAAATTACTGGACCTACTGGAGAAGAGGGTACTGAAGTGGCAGCAGACGAATCTCTCGAGCCAACAGATGAACCTGCACCAAAATCTGAGAAACTCGAAGCTGAAGTTATGGCAGATAAAGAGGAATCTGAAGCTGGTGATAAAATAGCCGATAAAAAGAAGCAGCGCAAAAAACGCATGGTGCTGGGTCTCGAGATTCCGGAGGACGTTGCAGTAAGTAACGACAATGAGCCACCCGTCCGTGCTTCTCGTCGCATAGCTCAATTGAGAATTAAGAAAGAAGCAGACAAGAATCGTGAAGATGAAGCCCAAGAAATTCTCGGCAAAAAGCACAAAAAAGATAAAAGTGGAAAACACCATGACAAGTCGCACGATTCTGCTTCCGAAAAGAAAAAGCGAAAAAAGAGAAAACAAGAAAGTGAAGAGGATGCTGCTATGATGAGAGTAAGTGTTGCTAACTTTTTATTTACTTAGTTTGTTGTATATAAATATTTAATTTAAAAAGCTTTTAATTAATTAATTTTTATTTTGAATTAAAGGATCTTGAAAAAGAAGATGCAAAGGCAAAAAAGAAACGCCGAAGACGCAAGAAAAAAAAGTTGGCAGCTAAATTCAATGAGGCCAACCCTTGGCAAAGTTCTTCGGGTTCTTCCAGCACTGATGAAAATGAACACGAAGAAGAGGAAGAGGAAGAAATCGAGAGCGACAACGACCAGCTCGTTTTCAAAAGCGATCATGAATTCTCTCCCGAAAGTGATCTTGAAAAAGATGATCAAGCAGCTGAGCCACTGCGACGAGCGAGAACAGCTCAAAAATCCAAAAGTGATGATGAACAAGCTGAACCATCGGTTGACGAATACGCTTGTCAGAAATGCAGTAAAGCTGATCATCCTGAATGGATCTTGCTTTGCGATGGCTGCGACAAAGGATGGCATTGTTCTTGCCTGAGGCCTGCTCTAATGCTTATTCCTGAAGGCGATTGGTATTGTCCACCTTGTCAGCACAATACACTTGTGACAAAGTTGCAAGAGAGCCTAAAAACTCTGGACGTAATGACAAAGAAACACGAAAACGAGGTGCTAAGAAAAAAAAGACTCGCTTATGTCGGCATAAGCTTAGATAATGTACTACAGAAAGGAGAGGGTACACGAAGTCATAAAGATTCGAGAGCTTCAAGTCAAGATGAAGACGAAGACGAGGATGATTCAAGTGCTGAAGGATCGTCTAGTGAATCTAGTTCAGAAGAAACTAGTAGCGACGAAAGTGAGCCTGTATACCAATTAAGAGAGAGAAGATGCGCTAATACCTACAAATTTAATGAATACGATGACATGATTAATGCTGCTATTCAAGATGAAGTCGAAGCTGTAAGAGTAAGTGTGTCTAAATATCCTTTGTATAAAAATTAATTTTTAAATAATTTTATCTTACTTAATTTTATATTGTTTATATGTAAACAAAATTAGATTTAAATAATTTCATTGAAAGTGAATCTTATTTTAAAACAGAGTTTTTTTAAATTCATCTTTTTTCTCAGGGTGCTGGTAATCAAGGTCGTGGTAAAGATATTACAACCATTGTAAATGCTGAAAAGGAAGAAAAAGCTCAATCTGAAGCTTTGAAACAACTAAAGGAAGATGATGAAGAAGATGATGATCACAAATCTGAGAAAGAGAGTGATGAGGACTACAAGGTTGAGAAAGAAGAAGATGAAGAGGCTGAAGAGAATGAAGATGACGGCCGAGCTGCGAAAGTTGCCACAAAACAAAAGCTTTTAGCGCGCAAAAAGCATCGTAAGCTCAACAGCCTTGATATCAGTAGTGAAGACGATCCTTACAGCGACGAAGATTTTAAAGGAACAAGCTCGGATGAAGATGAAGATCTGGACGAGCCTATTAGCTCATCCGAAGATAGTGATCTTGGTGGCAGAAGACGAGGTAGAAGAGGCGAGTCTAGACCAGTCAGAAGATCAACAAGAGCAAGAATGACACGTTATGATGAGGACTTTAGTAAGTTTATTCTAGCTACATTTGTCTACAGATTATTTTTTTTTAATGTATAGTTTCAGTATAATCAATCTTCTTTTTTCAATTTTGCAGTTGACGATGACAGTGAAGACAGTGATCGACCAAAAAAGAAAAAATCTAGAGCTACTTGGGAGGACGAAGATTCAGAAAGCGAAGAAAGTGACAATTCGTGGAGGCAAAAGAAAAAGAGGTAAATAAAATATTTTCGTAAAATAAAAAATCAATATCATTTATTTATTAGCTTTAACAATAAATTAATATAATTTTGTATTAGTCGTAGAACAACTTCAGCATCTAGACGTTCCGTACCTAAAGTAAAACCTAGTAAAAAGAAAAAAAAAAGAAAACGTATTATTGCAAATGAAAGCGATAATGATGACGAAGATGAACAACAAATACGATATGACGATGAACCTCAAGACACAATTGCAATTGAAGGAACACAACCACCAGTAGAACAAGAACATGTACCAATACCGCTTCAGCCGTCTGAACCAGTATCAGAATTAATTCCAACGTCATTATCAGTACCAGTAACAACATCGATACCGGAAAGTGTACCTGAAATTTTACCAGAATTTGTTAATCCTGAAATTTCAAAGCCGATAGAAGAAACTGTTCATAATCTTAATATGCCTGTTGACGAGTTGACTCCAATGGAACAAGAAATAAATGCACCAGAAGTAACTCAACCACCGATTGTACAACAAGTACCGGTTCAACAATATGTACCAACAGGTTTGGAGGATGAGTTGCGAAAGAAAAAGAAGGTTCGAATTTTACTTGTTATTGCTCCTTATATATAAACAAAAACTAATTTAATTTTCCTATTTATAGGAATCACAACCTAAACAAAAGAAAATTCGAAGGAAAGTTGTTTATGGAAGAATTCGTGACGAAAACGAAATCGCTCAAGAAGAAATGACTTTAGGAAGGCGCACTCGTGGTCGTAAAATTAGCTATCTCGATGCAATGCCTTCTGATAGCGATGAAGTAAAATTTTGACACAATATGCTTCTTAAAAATCAAATTTTCTTTTTGATTTATTATAATTTATTTTTTTTTCTTGCAGGAACTAAAAAAAGCTTTAAGAAAAACAGAAGAAACTGAGGAGGAATTTATTGTTCATGAAAATGATGATTTGAACGATGATGCAGAAAAGGATTCAGATTCGGGTAAGCTACACTGCAATAAATTGCAACAGTTTTTTTAATATTACTTTTGTGCTTACAATTTTTTTATTTATTTAGGAGACGTTTATTCACCGAAACAGCAGTCCTTGCGAGCAAAAAACAAATCGCCGAAAATGCGAAGGGGTAAGAAAAGCCCTGGTGCTAAGAGAAAATCTTTGTCAGATGACGGTATGCCTAAGCAACGCAAGAAGCCTGGTCCAAAACCGGGCAGTAAAAACAAACCACGCTTGAATAGATCAGGGGATGATCTGTCAGGCATTGATCCCAGCATTATTAACGACGCAGAGATGCTGTCAGGGATGCAAGTAGATGATTCAGTACAAGGCGTTATGGGTGGTACCGTTTCTGGTGAAGGTCCGTATAATTCTGGTTGTGATAGAATTTAAAATAAATATAAGGTTTAAAATTTAAGATCAAAGTTTTTTTTTTTTGTTTTTTTTTTAATTAAAACGGAATTTTAAAAAAGTATTGATGTATTCTGAATAATATGAATGTTTTTATCATCTTGTTTTGTATAAAAATAAATAAAAATTATTCTTTTTATGCTAAATAGGTGTAAAACATCGACATTACATTATTTTAAAATATTTCATGTTTTGTAGTGTTATTCCTCTTCAATTGCAAAAAAAACGCTAAAACAGAATACTTCCTAAAAAGTTTTATGTTGAAATGAAAACTTTAAATACATAATATACATCAAATCAATTTAAACTTATTAAATTAAACAAAATATTAAGCACCATTTGCAACGATTCGATCTTCTTAATTTAAAAAATATAAAATGCCAACATAAAAATTCTTTATGTTAAGATTTTAATATTATTGTCATAAAAAAATTTGCAAAAGAAAATAGCAACTGAAGAATTTTAAAAATAAAACTACAATATTGGTAAATAAATGTAAATCAGATCAAGGCATTCTATTATCAAGGTTTAAGAAAAAAATATCAACAAACTTTAAACTTGTATCCTTCTTTTCAATATGAAAAAAGATAAATATATCGTCAAAATTAACAGCGTAAGCTGATAAAGTAATTATTCTTAAGAATGCTCTACCGAAATTGCCCAAGTGCAAACTGACAATAGCGCTTCCTTCAACTACGAAAATATTATTTATTAATTTAAAATTAATTGGCAACTCTAAATCCAGTCAATAAAGATTTCCCACCTGTACGTAATATCAAAATATATTTCAAAAAAAGGTTCACGAAGAAAGGAATAAAAATAGTATCGTAATCTGGAGGAAACAATTTTAAGACACAGCAGACGAACATAACCAATTTACTGTTGCAGCTTGAAATGTTTCCTCTAGATTACGTTTCCATTTTCAATTCTTTCTTTGTGTAATTTTTTTTAAAATATACTTGGATATTACCTACAGTGGGGAAAGCTATGTAATTAGTTCGTAATTAAGCTATGTAATTATCGTTTTTAATATAAATTAGAAAAATTACGCACCAGTCGCCTGGCAGAGCACTCTTAAGTAAGTTTTTAATTTTTATACTTGATGATATTCCGAAAATATACGTGCAGAAGTATATCACGAAATAGAGAAAAATATTTGTAATAAATTCTATTATCATTTTTAATCTGATTTGAATTAATTTTGGATACATTTATTCTTGGAAAGTTATAATTTTTAATGTTAAATGTACATTTATATTCTTAAACTTCTCCGTATACATATAATGAACATTTTGCATATACTATTATGAGAAAAACGTAATAACGATTTCTAAAATCGTTTTTATTTATCTAACATATTAAGCGTGTATTCGTGGGAATGTGAAACAGGTTCACTGGCAGGTCTTGGGCCATCGGAACTTGAGGGTTTAGATGATGATCAATTTGAGCAGATGATGATGGAAGATGAAGAGTACGGCAGGCGTCAACTCGAACTTGCCGCTATCGAGATTGCCAAAAAGAAAAAAAAAGAGGAGCGTGAGGCGAAAAAACTTGAGAAAGCTCGACAAAAGGCTCTAGAAATACTTGCAGCCGAACGCCAAGAGAGTATGAACATGGATGGTACGGATGGTGAAGTCCCAAAAAAGAAGAAGCGAGGTAGACGTAGTAAAGCCGAAATTCTCGCTGAGCAAATGCGCCGAGAATCATCGGGTGTACCACCTGAATTATTATCCACAAGTACGCTAGTTGGTGGACCCCCGCCTCTAGTTCCAGAAGTTACCGGAGCAGGTCCGAGCATACCAGTTCCGACGCTGGAACCCGGTTGTGATCAGCGCATGATGGAAAACCCAATGATGCCTATGATGACGCCACAGGTAATAAATGCTACTTAACCCTTTTTTATTACTAATTATAATTTATTAAATATAAGGAAAAAAATTATTCATTGTTATAATTTAATTTATTTTCAAGATTACTTAATTATTATCACTTAATTTTCTTTTAATCTTTATAAAAAACTTCATATTTATATAATTCAGTTTATTATCATTGATATATACGATATAAATTGTAGATGATGGAAGGGCAGCCACCCATTTTCAGCCCTGACGGCAGTCCGTTAAAGCCAAAACGACGCGGTCGAGGTAAAGGTAAAAAGACATTAGCAATGGAAGCTGCACGAGCAGCCGAAGCAGCGGCTAAGGCTGCAGCTGAAGCTGGTATTTTAGGAATACATCCGGAAGGTAATCCTGAACTTCAAAAGCTTGAAGAGATGCAAAGTGGCATACTGCCAACTCCAGGTAGCAGTACTTCAGGCTCAGCACCTTCAACGCCGCCTGCTAGTGTAACAACGCAAGGTGGACCACCATCTAGCCAACCGCCCAATCCACAGGCCGTTTATCCTTCTTTACCACCTCAACAGCAGCAGCAACAACAGTCTTCCGTGATTACGAGGATGCTGCAGTCGCAACCTGTCAGTAACAGCCCGCAGTCTTTCACGGCAGCAGCTGCGGCTATGGGACATAAATATTTTGGGGGACCAAATGCAGCTGGTCAGATGATGCCTGGTCCTAGGCCAGGTTATGATATACAAAATAGAGGTACATTTATTGTTTTAAATAGATACGGGTACTATAAAAACAGAATTAAGAATTTATTAATTAAATCTTTTAATTAACGTCTGAATATACATTTTATTATTAAGTAATGACAAACGTTATTAAATAACTTTAAATAACTTATAAATATTAAATCGTAGTAATAGATCATTTGTATTAGATAAATTTTAAAATATTAGTGAAAAAGAAGTATAAAATTGCATACGTAAGAATTTTATGTTCTTATCAGTTGTAGATATAAGCCTCCGTGGCGCAATGGCTAGCGCGTTCGGCTGTTAACCGAAAGGTTGGTGGTTCGAGCCCACCCGGGGGCGTTATTTTTTTTCTAGTTGAATTTTTCAATCAACTGTAATAAAATTATTTTAATAAATATATTTAAAATTTATAAATATATATAAATAATAATCGATTTAAAAATATGATTTGTGAATGAATTAAAATGAATTTTTTTTTACAGGGCGAATACCATCTCCATATAGACAAGCAGGTCAGCAGCCGATACCACCACACTTTGCAGGCGTTCGTTCAGGAACACCACCAGGTCTGCGACTTCGTGTTCCTGGGCCACAAATATATCATACACCCCACCATCCAATGGATCCATCACCGTCGGGCGGTGGTCCTATTTCGATCAATAGAGGTGATCGGAGTTCACCCTTAGGACCTGTCCCACCAGGACCACCAATGATTCCACCGTCTGCTGGTAGTCCACTAGCCAAAGGCGGTCCGACCCCTCCACCGCCTTATGTTCGTGGAGTAACGCGTTTCGGTGATGCATCTGGACAGATGAATCCGCGTCATTCACTACCGCCTTTCTCTACCGCCTCGCCAGGTGTTGTTAATCATAGTATGCAACAACCATCACCACCTTCAAGTCGAGGAGCTGCAGCTGGTAATTTCTCACCGTACCATCCGCCCCCGCCACCGAACTACCATTACGGCGCATATCCACCACCACCGCCGATGTCGACAGCAGATGATGCCGCAGCTTATCAAAGCTCGCCTTATTCCACTTCAGCTGATCAGCATTATTCATCCCCTGGATCTGATGCTCAATCAATCCCGGGCCAATCTCAAGCTCCTCCACCGCAACAGCCACCACCTCCACCTCAGTCTCAAGGTCCACCGGGACCACCACAACAGCCAGGACCACCGGTTCCTGATCCCCAAGTCGGTCCTCTTCCGCATGGTCCACCACTTGCTGGTCATCCAGGTCATCCAGGACATCCTCAAGGTCATCCACAACATCCGACAGGCAAATACGATGAGGAGGGTAGTGGGGAGTTCGGCGGCTTAGTGTCGTATTTTAGCAGTCAACGAGAGGATGACCTTGAATCGTAGCATGAGTGAGGTGTAAATCAGCGACGAGCATATGACTATTCTTGAAGGTCTTACATGAAACAACGTGCGTTCTGCTCGAAGTTGCTGTGAGCCGATACTTTTTTCGAATTTTCTTCTAAGATGCAGATTTTATGCTTTGTTAAGGAAGTGCGAGATATCCAGTTCATTCTTTTAACTACGTTTTCAAGAATTACAAAGAATTACAGTGCACTTATTCACCTATCTAAATCGTTAAAATCATTTAAATTCATTTATTTTTTCAAGTGGTGCACAATTTTAAACGTGCGTGACAAAATTTAATGACATATTTTAACTAAAACTCTCCAAAATTATACTCTTCAATAGTACAAGAAAAAAACATTTTTGCTCAAATTTAAATGTTTATATACAATTTTATACTTAAAATTTCTTGTATTTTTAAAAATTGCAAGTATTTTTAAGATAAGTAAAATAAGCATTTTGAGAAATTGAAAATTGCAGTGGATTGTTATGTTGCATACATCTCACATTTCCTAAACAAAATAGATCAATTTATTGTTGACCCGGTTCTTAGGCAGGTACATTTTTGTCCTACTCTCGGTTCTAATAAATAGTTTTTAAAATGCGCTTAATTACCAACCTTTCATGAAGCATGCGATTCTTACATATATGATCGTCTTTTTACACACGATTGAGTTTTTTTTATCTTGCGAATGAAAACGCGTTAATAAAAAGGCTACAACTAGCGAAGAGGATAAAAAGAACAAATTAGTAAAAGTCGAAACATGAAAAAGAAAAGAAACCGGCATTACCGGCAAAAACTGCCTGAATCAAACATCGTGTAGTAAGAAGAATTTCTTCGAGCGAATTATGCTTGGTTTTTTATTGTTGAAGGCTTTTATTTGCAAGAGTTGGCAAAACATTTGCAATACCAACGCAATACTTTTTTATTGCCACTCTTCATTTTGGTCACATTATAATTTGGTTTTTTCCATTGTCTACTTTTCTTAAATATATGTAAATGTAAATGGAAATAATATATATTTTTTTAGTTCAAACGATAAAAAACCATAAATGAGTGCAAAAGATAAGTGAGCATGTGAGAGGAAAAAACTAAAATGCTGCAAAGCTAAGTTATACGAGTTGCTTCCAAAGCCTTCAAGACGGTAATTACTGTAGAAGAAAGTTGCCTAGTAAATCTTTTATCCATTGACGCGGTTTCCTTTGTAAAGAATATGTAATAAAAAAACGTGTATCGAAGAAATTCTTCGACGAGGCGCCGTTTGTTTTTCCTTTTTTTTAAGCGCTTGTATATATGTAAATATAATGCAGTAAGTCCTCTAGATTATATATTATGTATATGTATTGTATACATGCAGTCAAGCAGGATAAAAAACGTATTTGTTAAGGAAACAAAAAATTTACCGTATAATGCGTCTTAGTGCAACGGGCACAAATGTAATATTTAAATAAAAAAAATACAGAAAAGTGACGGTTGAAAGAAATACGAGACTTTAGAAGAATGATCGATAAAAAAGTGTCGTGATTATGATGGTGTTAAATAATGACGATGATAATTATTATTATAAATATAATATTATAAATTAACAAGAAATGGTGTGAAGACTACTACTATACGATAATTATTTATAAAGAAACAAAAAAGAAGATTTCAGAATTTATAATAGCCGATAGTATATTGTATTTTACAAATTTTAATTAATATACTACGAAAAAAGAAGTAAATGACGTACGAGAATGATAAAAATAAAAAATTAACGATTAAGGTTATAAAACTTAAAAAACCTCACAGAAAGAGCGAAATATATGTATAAATAAAATTTCGAGTCGAAGAGCACGAGGCTGCTCAATGTGCAATATGCTTTTAATGGTTTATCTAAAGTTTGCCTCTTGTTGACGACTGATTAAGATTTATTACGCAAGAAGAGATACCATAAAAGAATTATTTTAAGTGCGACATAAATTTTTTAAAATACAATGGCCCCCAAATCAAATAGATTGATTTTTTATCATAGCTTTTTTGTAAATGCCCAAATTATTACAGTACTTTTAAATTGTTACATTTCACACTATAGTCATTTAAAAAAAAATTTTTTCAACTGTAAAATACTATTTTATTTACAATTTTATTATAATTGTGATTGTAGATATTTTATGTTCAAAACTAATAAATACTACATTAATTTGATTGAGGTAAAATAAACCACGTGCTGGTAACAAGTGTTCCGATCATTGTGTATTAAAAACTGATTTTGCACTTAAAATAATGTTTTTTAAAGGTAAAAATGGTATACCGATAAATCAAAGGACAAAAAATACATAGCTTGTGTAATATTAAAGAATTAATTGTGCAAAGCAAAAGTCGTTGATAAAGGCCTACCTTTTCAATGAAAGAAAAAAGATGAAACGAAAATGTGCATGGCTCTCTCCTGATCTTCGACTGCCTGTGAGCCATTTTTTCTTTTCGTTTTTTTCGAATGTGTGTTGCGCCACAGAGAAATATTTAAAAAATCATGTGTCTGTTTTAGTTATATCACGCGTAAAAATGCATACCTAATATAAATAGAGATTATATATATATGAATAAACAAAAAAGATATTACATTATCTTAGGGTTAGCATTGCTTGGCATATAGTTTCTTTCATTTTGAACTTTGAGTGATGAAAGAAAGAAAAAATTGAATATTAACTGTACGTGTGAGAGTTGCGAGAGAAAGCGAGCGAGAAAGATATATATATAAATATATATATAGAGATATATATATATATAAATGATTTATTAGAGCTAATTTTATTATTTTTACACTTTATCCAACCGTATTCTTGATTGTATGCAGCCCGATGTACAATCCGTCTTCAACTTTTTTGTTTCTTTTTCTTGACTCTACAATCTTCCATCACGGGAAGGCGATTTCTTTCTTTTCTTTGCGCGTACAGTTGAGTGATGCTTTGAGAAACAGAAAATATTTGCATGTGCTTCCTCGAAATCTGAAAAAGAACTTAATTTCAATTCTTCTTCCTAAATCTTCTTTTTTCGAAAATTCGGTTTACGAACGTCCGTTTATTGAATCTTCGAAAAAGGGACATACGAGCTCATGAATTGGGGGAAGTACTCGCATTATTAGTGGTATAAGGTTACTTGTATAAAAAAAATCAAATTAAAGAAAAATAAGATAATTTTCACGTTTGTACTAAAAACCGTTTTTTATGATGTTCCAAAAGATGCTGGCACATGAAAAACGATAAATGTATAGTTTTAAATGAATTTTGCATTTACGAAGATTCGTTATATTCTCAAAGCGTTGCTCTCACTAATAGAGTCTTACTAATGAAGACAATAGGAAGGAAATCGTGGTAAAGTTCAGCTTTCTATTTGTTTCGTTTCGGTAAAGGTTTAGACCAAACGCAATCATTATATTACATGTTGTAGCCTAAACACGGACATTTTGTAATAAAAGTAAATATTACGGAATAATATCCATTGTTGTTTTATTATTTTATGTCTACCCGTTTTCTCCTTTTTAGTCTATCACAACTTACAATTTAAAAATGTTAATGCTTTCTAAATTGTATCTAAAACGATAACTGCATAAACTAAACATTAAAAAAAGTTTCTTTAACAAACTTGATCTATTTATGAATGACTCTGTTAATAAATATTTAATCAAAGGAAACAAATTAATCTCTTAAAACAATGAGTATTAAATTTCTTTGGCTCAAGAACAATAATTTTGTACTAATATGTATCAAATATTTATTAACATACTGAACAGCGATCTGTAATGACAACTCGCGGTTAATGAGCTTTTTTAAAGTAGTTTTCGATGGGATCTAAATTATATAACAGCGAATGATGTACGTGTAAAATATGTAATGTTTATTTCAGTTATTGAATAAAACTACATTATTTTATAATATTTTAAAATAATTTTAAAAGTCATCATCATCACAAGAATCAAGAAAAGCACGCTTCGCGATTACAATTACCTTCTGTACACGTATTTATGAAAAGTACCATCCATACAGACAGCTAAAATTAATAAAAATTAATTAGAAAATCAATAATTAAAATGTAAATAAGTCTAATAAGGCTATATACTCCAGTCATTGAAGCGACCTCTTCAATTAGCCGCAAAGTCATTGTAAATTGTAATGTAACGTACGCATTTACCTCCTTATACCGAATGACACAAGCAATATATACTAAATGTTATAAAAATATTTAAAAAAATATTTCATCATATTTGATTAGTGTTTAAAAGATATAAATACTTAATATAAAATGTCGGCAACAAAAAAGTGTGTTCAATTATTAAGTGGACACGATATGCCACTTGTTGGAAGTAAGTTAACCTTAAAATTTTAACAAAATCTGGTTAAATTTTTTTGTTTAACTAATATGTTATCTATTTTTTAATACAAAATTGTTACGAGAATTGAAAGTAGTTTTAATATTTTAGTAGGAACATACAAAATAAGGGGTCAAGAAATAATTAAAAAAGTAATTGATGAAAGCTTGGCAGTAGGATTTAGATCAATTGGTTTGTTAAATTACTTTACGCACACATTCATCTAAATCTAAAAATGTTAATTTTTATTTTTTATTAAATAATTTTTTTCAGACACTGCTGTTGTGTATGGAAATGAAGAGGATATTGGCTCAGCTTTAAAAGAATTATTACCAAAGTATAATTTAAAAAGAGAAGATATTTTTATAACCAGTAAACTTTGTAAGTAAATAAATAATTGTTTTAAATATTTAAAAAAATTAATCTCTTTAATAAATTATGGTAGCTCCACGTGTTAACGGTGATCCAGAAGGTATTCGTAGATCTGTAGAAAACTCATTGAAAGCACTCAATACGACTTACCTGGATTTATATTTGATTCACTGGCCAGGAGCAGGCAGAATTTTAGAAAATTCATCTGAAAATCCACAACGAAGAATTGATACATGGGCTGTATTAGTAGAACTTAAACAAAAGGGATTATTAAAGTCAATTGGAGTTTCCAATTATACTATTAAGCATTTGGAACATCTTCTAGAAAATTGTAATGGTGTAAAACCAGATGTCAATCAAGTAAGTATTAATATTAACTATTAAGTAAGGTATAAATATAATTTTATAATTTTGAATCTAAATGCTCTGTGATTGTGTGATTTTGATAAATATTTAAAACAATTTTACTGAACCAAATAAATGTGTTTTTATATGAATAGATTGTTTTTATCCATGACTTACCAGGATCTTTAAATTAAGATTTTTTAAACTATTAAAAATGAAATTGAGAGAAAAACATAATCTTCCCAGGCCAGATTTTTTCTTGGGAAAAAATCTTAATTTCAGTAAGTCATAGATAAAAAGAATGTATTTAATATTAGAATAGATTCATTAAAGTCGGATAAAATAAAAATTTCCAATTCAAGAAATTACTTAAAATAAAAAAAAATAAATTCCCATAATTCCCATTTTTATTAGGTTGAATGTCATCCACATTATAAACAAGATGAGTTAATAGAATATTGTACAAAAGAAAAAATACATGTTCAAGCTTATTCTTCCTTAGGAACAAGTGATAATACTAATTTGTTAGAAGATCCAGTAGTTAAAAAAATTGCCTCTGAATTAAAAATTTCACCTGCCAGAGTTTTGCTCAAGTGGGCATTACAGAGGGGACTAGGTATAATAATTGTTAAAAAAACTAAACTACATTTTAATGATTTTCTATTAAATTTCTATATATCTTTATAGGTATAATACCAAAGGCTGTGAAGTCTGAGCACATAAAAGATAATATTAATCTAGATTTTGAAATCAGTGATTCCCAAATGAAGATGCTATCTAACTTACCTCAAATAAAATATTCTTGGAATCCAGATCAAGTTTCTTAAAAACTATTTTTTCAATATTTTATAATACATACTGTTTACTTAAATCAGCTAGCAATATGGAGAATCTGGAAGATAAAATTGCAAAATTATGCTTGGATAAATATGCTTCTTTAAAAAAAACTGGTAAACCGTCTGAAAATGAGTGGACAGTATTATCTGGCGTGGTACTTGAAAATATTATTAAAGATTTAAGTGTAGTAAGCTTGTGTACAGGGACAAAGTGCCTTAGTGGAATAGAATTAAAAAATACAGCTTTTAAAGAGTGTGGTAATAAATTAAGTGATTCACATGCGGAAATTCTGGCTAGAAGAGGATTTCTTCGTTATTTATACAATCAGATTGAATTATTGTTTGATAATCAAAATAGTGAAATATTTTATCTGTCAGAAAAAAATATAGAAATAAAAGATGTGGCCTTCCATTTTTTTTCAAGTCAAACACCTTGTGGTGATTGTTCCATAATTCCAAAAGTTGAAAATTTTAATCCTGTAATATCTTCTTCTAAAAGATTAAAACTTGACAATAGTAATGAAAATGAATCAGAAATTGGCCTAGAAATAACAGATGTTTATAGAACTGGAGCTAAATGTATACAGACTGACTTAAGGCAAGATCCATATCAAAAAGGTATGCTGTATCATACTGTTGGTCCTTTAAGAACAAAACCAGGTAGAGGAGATCGAACCCTTAGTTTATCTTGTTCTGATAAAATTGCAAAGTTAGTATTACAGACAAAATAATTTTCTTTACAAAATCGTTAAGTAAAATTTCCAATTAAATTTATTAAGGTGGAATGTCGTGGGAGTTCAAGGTGCCTTACTATCTTTAATGATCCCACCTATAAGGTTTAAAAGTATAATAATTGGTGGAAATTGTCCTTACTCTTTACAATCAATGCAACGCGGAATTTACGAAAGATTTGATTGTACAATTGAGGCACCTCAAATCACACAGTCCAAATTATTTTTCAATGAAATAAAAGGTGGACTAAGAGTTAGACCTTCCCCTTCAAGTATTGTTTGGTGTGCTGTTTCAGAAAAGTATATTTAATAATATTTTTAAAAACTTTTTTTTTTGCTTTAAAAACTAATTGTAATACCAAAATAAAATTTTTCTTAAAACTCTTTTAGGCAAAGTGAAATTGCTGTAAATGGTTTGAAACAAGGAGCAACAAAGAAAAAAAATAAATCCTGTAATCTCTTAATTAGTAGAAAAGAACTGTTCAAAACTTTTTTGAAAGTTTTTGAAAAATATTCCAGTGATAAAAAATTTCCTACTCATCCAAAAAAAATAACTTATTATCACTACAAACAGTACTCATCAGCTTATCAAAAATTGTGGAAGGAAAAATTCAAAATTTGGCCAGTAAAACCTTTGTATCTACAAGAATGCCTATCCTTTTAAAATAAAAAGTATTGTATATATAATTTTAACTCTAAATGTCTGTAAAAATTTTTATTATTCTTTTCCAAATATAACCATTAACATCCGCTTGAAAATTAAAATTCAGATTTTCAAAAAATGATTAAAGCAAGAATAAATTTAAATGAATATTTACAGTGATTCTTAGTAGTTTTTAAATTCATTTTTTTCTTTTTGATCTGTTACAGTTAAAAATATATAATATACGTAAATTTAAATATAATTAATAATTGTTATTTGTATTTCTGCTCGATTATCTTAAAAGGTTTCCTATAATTGCAAAAAATATTAGTTGATTTAGTTAATAGTTAATTTTATTTTAAAATTTTATTATCTTCTAAAATCGAATAAGAGCAGCCGAATATGTCTGTCATTAATTCCATGCATAATATAAGTGAGAAAATTACGTGGAAGCGTGAAATTCTAAGTGAAAACCTTTTTTTCTACCTTTTCTACCTTTTATTTCTATCAAGAAAGTTAAGAGAAAAGATTTCATCGTTGGTAAAGACTTGTCCATCAAAATTGCAAATTCGGATTATTAATTCTTCTCCGAAAGGTCGAAGACTGCATTATGTAATATATCGAATATTAAGTCATATAATTAAGATTTATATTTAATCATAAAAGCTAAGATTTTATATTGTAATTGTTGAAGAGGAGTTTATCAGCGGAAATGCTTTGCAGTGTCTTCAAACCTGGTATTTGTTTGATCATAACAGTTTACAGGGGGCCTCAGCTGAGAGCCGACAGTTAGTGAAAACAAGTACTATCAATTCCTACTTCGAAAAGTGCTACTTTTATTTGAAATTTCGTATATGGTACAAATAAATTGCGTATTTTCATTAGGGTATAGTAGTAATGATTACGATTATTGATCGAATATATAATAATAGTAGGAAATTTTTAATGGTAAAAATTAATTATGGTGTGCTTTGATGATTTATTTGCAGAAAACCTTTTAAGGGGGGAATCCCATTTAGAACGTCAAAAATTAGACTATTTTTAAGAATTTTTTTGGACGATAAGAAACAAAATAAATATATTTAAAATTTTATGATCTTTTTACATATTTTTTGACTGGTTTTAACAATTTTTTTTTGTTTGAAAATAATAAAAAAACAACTGAGTTATATTGAAAAGTCTTGAGTAACTCGTGAAGCAACGTTTGACGCAGTGTACACTCTAGCGCCATCAATAATAATCTTCAACAGTCAGGAAAGAAAAACTGGTCTGTGTTTCTGTGGCCAATTGATGAACCTCCGTTTGAAGAAAAAAATCAAAAATTGTAAAAATGGTAGACATAAAACCAAAAACCTTCATTTTTTTTTTTTTAAAATTGCCCTTTTTTTTGCATTAAAAACATGTTTATTTTCTAAATATTAATGTGAGGTTCATCCAGGAGTCATTAGTATTATTAAAAAGTCTGTTAAATTTGAAGCCAATTGGTTTAATACTTTTTGAGTAATCGTGTACACAG
Organism: Ormyrus rosae; assembly: GCA_035047165.1. Lineage (NCBI taxonomy): Eukaryota > Metazoa > Arthropoda > Insecta > Hymenoptera > Ormyridae > Ormyrus > Ormyrus rosae. The sequence continues at coordinate 6,812,478 of JAWWML010000032.1, forward strand.
ATTTTAAGCTTTGCGAAAAAAAAAGTTTCTTGAAAAACGCGTTTGAAGTTTCGCTATGTCCGTATAGTCGCGCGTAAGTGCATCTCATCAAAATAATTTTGACTTTTAGCCCAAACATTAAAGTTTATTGCATTTTGCAGATGTCAAAGTAACTTTTAAGAAAATTAAAAAAATCGATTTTTTAAGCTTCTACACGGGATTCCCCCCTTAAACAATTGGAAATAAAACTAAATAACGATTAATTGAATTTGAATAATGCGCCTTTAATTATGTTCTATAATTTTTACAAGACAAACCCTCCGCAGGTATTTAAAAGTTAGTAGGAATAATCGAAAAAACTTGTTAGACGCCCAAGTCATTTTTTCTTTAGATTTTAATTGCGTTGGACAACTGGTCTTGGACACCTAGTATCAAATTTACTGTAAAATAGAAACCAAATTTCCGCTTTAAAAAAGGGTCGATGAAGTGTATAAAAAGTAATCGAAAGATGATTATTTAATTACTGATAGCCGATCCATCGAAGTAGCATTAGTTGCATATCGAATTACACCGATAACCGTAAACTATAATAAAACAAATTCCTTGGGCGATATCAACCCTCGAACCGTTGGCGGGTTTAGCGCTGAACACGTTTAGTCGAGCGAGGCAGGTCTCGCTGAGCGGTCGAAGTGACGACGTGAATAATAGAATATTATATGTCGCGCGGAGACTGCAAGTAAGGGAATGTGTTTAAATTCGGAAATAATTGATTATTGCGACTGAATCAGATGTTTGTAAATTGCGTTAAAAGTAATTACAGCTAGTCGTGGTTTTAAATGGATTGACAAACTATATATTGGATGTTTTGTTTTTCTACATCGTTGACTGATCATTGTTGTGGAACATTGAGAGATTCGCTTCAAAACTTTTCGACGCAAAAGTACCGGTATAAGTAAGTAATAATTATTATTTGTTTTATATTCCGTCCGGCGTTTTTATTGAACAGAGTTAAAATGTTTAAGTCGTCTGTTTGAAGCTATTTGCTTTTAGCTGAAGATTATTAGACTGAATTAATAATTATCGTATTAGATATTGATTAAAAATGATATAAATTTGTGCTTACAAAATTTTTCGATCATTTCAACAGAATATGAAATAAATCTTTTATAAATATCGAGACTCTATTACGCTTACCAATTTAGGTGAATGTAATTACAGAACGTCTAGTTATCTGATGTTTGTAAATAAGTCTTTTCCAAACATTTTTATTTACAATATATAGTTTAATGCAAAACATTTTTGGGCGAAAATTCTAAAGAAAGGCTTAAAACCTTTTTCGAGATCGTTATAAACTCGCAATTACGCTCATGAATCACCGAAACGCGTATAAAGTACTTTATCATACACAAGAGTTTTGGATTTAACATGTAACTCAATCAAAGATTTATGGCAATAATAATTTTTTCGTTCATTAATCGTTTACGATTCTTATCTTGCTTGTACTTTTACAAATGTGCTTTATTTAAAGGTACTAAAATAATTGAAGTGTTGTTCATACACATTAAGAATCGCGCACTTAAACATCGTGCGCAATTTAGCAAAGGTAAAATTTATATATAGGTATTATGGGGCTATGCTAAATTGTGCACTATTAAAATGGGAATAATTCTTATTATGTGGATAAACAAACGCCAATGTCAAGTAATTAAAATTATTAAAACTTATTTGATAATCATCATTTAACGAAAAATTGAAACTGGGTTTAGCATAATTTAAATTTAACCGGAGTTTAAAATGATTAATTGTTTAACGAGAAGTTTTTTGATCCTTCTCTCTTTTGAAGAACGATAAAAATCAGTTGCAAGGAATAATATAAGATCTATTTCAGATTTATATCCGTGTGATTATTATTAGAAACGAAGAACTTTATTCTTTGAAAAGACATCATGTTATTGAGAAAAAGTAATGCTTCAATTTCATTTTTTTTGAAGTTATATAATAAGTAAGCTAAAAAATGTCGATACCGAAAAAATTATATTACATTATTCTTGAATTATTTTTCATTTAAGAAATTAATTAAAACTTTCAATTAAAAAAAATTTTAAAGCAGTATGTAATCAACGAAAATGTACTAACTTCACAAAGATCAAGTCAATCTTTTAATTTTTTTTTCGAATTTCTTCGGAAAATTTTAAATTTAAAGTTTTCATTTCTTTTGGCAAATTTTAGTTCAATTATCATCAGGAACAAATAGATCTTTTAACAATTGTAAATGCAGTACAATAAATACTGCTATAATTATGAGTCACATTGAGCACAAGAAAATTCTTCTTTCAAACACTGTTCATGTATGCTATTAATTAATAAACAATGAATTACTATCTTACTTATTTGTTCAATGACTGAATTTGACAAACAAGCAAGGTTGATTTTTTTTTTCAACGTGAAAATGTAGAAAAAAATAAATCTGATGTTTCACCGAGTTAATCGAAGAAAGAACTACCAATAATGAACAACAAAGAAAGAGTAAAAGTTAGTTTTGATGATAATGCTAAGTGACAATGAGTTAGTATTTAACACTTTAATCAATTTTGAAGCGCAACTTTAAAAAATTGGTACAGGTTAAGCCTTTTACGATCGATAACCCCGTGTGATATATAAATTACACTTCTTTGTTGTCCAGTGCGGTTACTCATCCATTATCTATCTGCTTTTTACATTGAGATAAAAATTATTTTACTCCTATGTATTTTGAGTCGAAAAGCACCGTTGATAAAATCAACCTTATTCGAAATATAAGAACCCACTTACTTGAAGTTTTTTCCCACTTACTTGAAGTTTTTTCGGCCGTATTACCGAACAAGTACGTCGAAAGAGTGATCGGTAAAAATTTTATTTACAGATGAAAAATGTTGCGCTCGAATCGCCAGTCTCTACCGGATTATTGGATTCCTCAAGACTTGAAAGCGGTCTTACTCAAAAACGTCGAGCCGTACACCGCGATGACGAAGAAGAGCGAAGAATTTTTGAACGTTTTGTCAAAATTGAAGAATGTCGAAAAAGTGGACTTGTCGGAGTGCCATTATCTTCAATTGTTAAAACTCGGCTTGTATCTGGAAGAGTTTCAGCATCAGACCGACCTAAAAAAGTACAACATAAACGGAAAGAGAATCGAGCTGGAAGAAGTGAATTTGGTGAGAAAATTGAAAATCCGCATCAGAGACTTCGACAAGGACCATCCGGTGCACAGCTGCAATTTGATCATCGTCAACAAGGCTAAGGAAGCCGCGAGGAAAAAGTTTATTTTGAAAGTTACAGAATATCGGGACGATCACGTCATCGCCGTCGCCGCCTCTTCGGAGTGAGCATCGCCCAGATTTTTTTATCAATTTTTCAAGCTCCGAAACGTTCCTTTTTTAACATTACAGATTTTACAATGCTCATACTGCGAACGCGCTGTACAACATAAGATTCCAGTACAACAACTACTCGTTTCGATGCAGCCACTACGCGCTGTCGTTAATTAATTTGCACGCGATGACATCGTACCTCTTTCCAGCCAGAAGAAAGGTCAAAATTGAAACACAGAATGATGAGTACGTTGACGCGTTGTGCGACAAACATCGGTAGAAAATGAAATGAAATTTTGTTCAAACCTTTCGTTTGCGTTTAGGAATTTGGCCGAAAGAATTAATGACGGAAATTGATATTATATGAATTTCTCGACTTCTGAACCGAGGTCCTCCGTCGAGGCACCAATCGTTTAATTTTGATTTCATCAAAAATAATCTGCAACAATACGAACTGACGAGTGAAAAATGCTTTACAAATTTTAATTGCATGTGTTTGATTCTTAAAAAGCTAACGTTTTTCCTAGTTTTAAATTTTGCTGTTACTGTCCTAATGACCTCAGTTTAGCGGTCGAATAAAACATATCGTATTGAGAGAACACTGGCCGGTTTTATACAAAGGAAGCAATGTTAAACTTCATTTTATCTCTACTCGTGTTAAAAGTCAAAGTAACTTTAAACCAAAGATAATTACATAAAACATTTCATTTTCATTCAAGAACACAATGGTTCAATCGAGCGATTTCAGATAATCCGGAGCAGAGGCAGGCAGTACTTAATATTAAAAGCAAGTCTTCGTTTCCTGCACCTTACATTTTGTACGGTCCGCCTGGAACTGGAAAAACTTCCACTTTAGTCGAAGCCATTTGCCAAGTATTATCGCTTATTTAATATATTAATAAATATATACATTTTTAATTAAATTTTATTACACTAGCACCATCCATTTTTTATATTAGCAAGATAGTTTTAATAGTAAACGACATTATTTCTATCATGCATATCACTGAAAATATTTTTAA
>JAWWML010000032.1:6816928-6904692 GCA_035047165.1 Ormyrus rosae
ATTTTATTATTTTTTGAAAATCACATTTTAAGCCGTAACTTTTAAAATTTTTTTAATTTATGTATGAAAATTTTTTTTTAAGTAGTGGATAAAGTATAGAATCAAAAAATCAAATAAAAAAAAATTGATTTTTTGAAATTTTTTCGGTATAGAACCCCCTTAAACGCATGAGCTTATGCGTCAAAATTTTAACGCTTATTCTTAATATTCTTATTCGAATTCGCGCCTCAATTTCTTCAATTTACTGCTGTGGCGCTACTTGTCTACAGTCATGAATTGTGAGCGTAGATTTTTGTCAAACCAATTGCGAACAGTCATGGACTGTGAACGCAGCCGGCTGAGATACGACGCGACCACTTATTAGTCGAACTCGAACGTGATCGTTGGCAAACCATCAATCTAATAGTCAACTAAAAAATAAAACGTATTGATTGACTAAAATTATTAATTAAATAAATAATTAATTGAATATGTTATTTAACTAGGACAAAGAAATAAATAATTTAAATAGTTTAATTTCAATAAAGAGAAATGAGTATTATGTGTTGTCATTTGAAAGTGTGAAACTATATCATTTACTTAATTTATTATTTTGCAATCAATAATATTGTGGTTAATAACTAAAAAAAATCAAACAAAATGCCGCGTATTATGATAAAAGGTGGTGTTTGGCGAAATACCGAAGTAAGTGTCTAACCTATTTATTTTAACCTAAATTAATTTTTTTTTTTTTATTTAGTCTCTTACGAGATTATATAGCTACGTAAATTAATTATTAACATATTCACTGCTACTTAATGTTCTTTCAATTTTTCTTAATTTTTAGGATGAAATCCTTAAAGCAGCTGTGATGAAATATGGCAAAAATCAATGGAGTCGTATAGCTTCTCTTCTTCATAGAAAATCTGCAAAACAATGTAAAGCTAGGTGGTTTGAGTGGTTAGATCCAAGCATCAAAAAAACAGAATGGAGCCGAGAGGAAGACGAAAAATTGTTACACTTGGCAAAATTAATGCCAACACAGTGGAGAACTATAGCACCCATCATAGGCAGGACAGCTGCTCAATGTTTAGAGCGCTACGAATACTTACTGTAAGTTTAATATTTTTAAATTTTTTACTCACAATAGATAAAAATAACATAAATATTTATTATCAGAGATCAAGCTCAAAAAAAAGAAGATGGAGATGAAAGTGTGGATGATCCCAGAAAATTGAAACCTGGTGAAATAGATCCAAATCCTGAAACCAAGCCTGCTCGACCAGATCCAAAAGATATGGATGAAGATGGTATGTATTTTAATATCTAAAATTATTTAAAGCCATGTTATAATTTCCTTTAGAGATAAATAAATTATCTAAAGATATTTATAATTTTGATTTTTATGTAGAGTTTAAATCTGTAAAAATATTTACTTATTTATTTTACTTATTTATCCAGAATAAGATACACATTTATATTAGAAAATTTACCAAAGAGAAATAATTTTTGAAATAAATGTATTTATGTAACTAAATGAAAATGAAGTAATAATAACTCTAAGTTACTACATAAAGTTTGATACTATATAATTATTAATTTTAGAGCTTGAAATGTTGTCTGAGGCTAGAGCTAGATTGGCTAATACTCAAGGTAAAAAAGCTAAAAGAAAAGCTCGTGAAAAACAATTGGAAGAAGCTCGTAGACTTGCAGCTTTACAAAAAAGAAGAGAATTAAGAGCAGCTGGAATCACTGTTGCACAAAAAAATAAACGAAAAAGAGGAATTAATTATAATACGGAAATACCATTTGAAAAAAAGCCAGCTCCTGGATTTCATGATACATCTACTGAAGAAATTGATCCATTAGCAGCTGATTTTTCAAAATTAAAACAACAAAATCAAATGACTTGGCAAGAAAAAGAAGAAATGGAAAGAAAAAAAGATAAGCAGAAACTAAAGCAAAGGAAAGAAAATGACATGCCAGCAAATATGTTAAATCAGGAGCCAGTCAGAAAAAGAAGTAAACTTGTTCTCCCAGAACCTCAAATTTCTGATAGAGAATTGCAACAAGTCGTGAAATTGGGACGAGCTTCTGAGGTATTTTTTTAATTTTTGTAACAAGCCTTGCTTTTATAAGAAAAAATGTATATAACACTATTTGAATATTCTTGCATTAAATGTTTTTATTTAATTAAATTTTTTTTAACATATACATAAATCAAATAATCAATTAAACATTATTTTATTGGAATAATTTTTAATAATAATAATAATAATAATATAACTAATTTATTGTTAAAAATGTTACTTTTTACATTAAATAATGCATCATTTTATTATAGGCTGCTCGAGAAATAGTTTTGGAAGGTGGAAACCATTCTTCAGATAGTTTGTTAGCAGATTATTCTTTAACTCCTAATACTGCAATAACTCCAAGAACACCAGCTGCTGTAGATAGAGTTTTACAAGAAGCCAAAAATGTTATGGCTTTAACACATGTTGATACTCCTCTAAAAGGTAATTAAAAAAAAACACCATTTTCGAATTATATTTATGAATAAGTCTGATCAAGAATTTTTTTCAAGGTGGAATGAATACGCCTTTAAACAATGCGGACTTTACTACGGTGGTACCGACATCAAACGTGGTGGCCACGCCGAATACGGTCTTAGCTACACCATTTAGATCTCACAGGAGTGATACATCTCCAGCTCCATTCAGTACTCCAGGATCTGTGAGGCAGCAAAATGCAACAACTGTTCAGACTCCCATTCGAGATAAACTTAATATCAACCCTGAAGAAGGATTGGAAGCTGTTGAAATCTCAATTTCTCAAAAACAGGTAAAATAATTATTTTATTAATTAATTTATTCAATAAACAGGTAAAGATCCAGCCCAAAAAAATATGATGACGCTATTGTAATATTGCCTTATATTTTGTAACTATTTTCATAATTATTAACTTTCTAGATAGAAATTGTAATAAACTTACAAAATAATTAAAATTAATTCTTTTAAAGTCATATTCTAATGTAAAATATTTTTTTAGGTAAAAGAACAACTTAGAGTAGGACTTAGTTCCTTACCAACGCCAAAAAATGATTATGAAATCGTGGTGCCAGAAGAAGAAATAAACGAAGAAGAACCATCTTCCTCGACAACCGATATTGTCGAGGATCAAGCTGACGTAGACGCGAGAAATCAGCAAGAATTAATAGAGCAACGTAGGTTTAATTTTTTATTAGTATAAAATAAATATTTATTTTTTACAATTCCGTTGTAATATAATTTTCAGAAAAACGAGAATTAGCTAAACGATCGCAAGTTATTCAAAGAGGATTGCCGAGACCTAATGAAGTAAACATGAATGTTTTGCGACCTTCAACCGAAGTTTCACTAACTGATTTACAAAAGGTTAGCTATATTAAATAATATAGTATCAATTAATAATAGAAGAACTAAATGATAATATTTTAATTACCTTAAAATTTTTTACTTAAAGGCTGAAGAATTAATAAAACAAGAAATGATAACTATGATGCATTATGATTTACTTCAAAATCCCGTGCAGCCAAATCATAAACGGGCACAATCAAATATAAATCAGGCACAAAATTATTTGGAAAATCATCCTTACGAGGAATTCTCCAAAGAAGAACTTGAAGATGTAAGATTTATCATTTAATTAAATTATATGAGATTTACTAGTTTATTAATTTATTTTATATTTTTCTCTATAGGCTAGCCGCTTATTAGCTGATGAAATGTCCGTAGTAAAAGAAGGAATGGCTCATGGTGATTTAAGTTTAGATGCTTACTGTACTGTTTGGGAAGAATGTTCGTCAGAAGTAATATTTTAATTTTTAATTTAATATTAAAATATAATTATACCCAGTAATAAATACACTTTTCATTCTTTTTTAGGTTTTGTATTTAGAATCACAGAAAAGATACACTAGAGCTACTCTAGCATCCAAAAAAGATAGGATTGAAGCATGCGAAAGAAAATTAGAAGAAAATAGGATGCATATGACAGGTGAAGCAAAACGAGCAGCGAAAATGGAAAAGAAATTGAAAGTTTTACTAGGAGGTTATCAGGTAATTTAATAAAAATTAATAAAAGAAAATACGTCTTCCTATTACTAAAACATACAGTAATTTTTAATAAATCATTTTTCTATACTAATGCTGTGAGTGCCGCAATATTTCAAAAAATGAATAATCAAACAAAATAAAAAAAACTCGCTTACCCTTCATAACTTTTTCAATTGAATTTCAGTTTTTTCACTTTTTTAAATTGTATCTGCAAAAATAGTATTAACAATACGAAAATATAAGAAGTTCTTGCTCTCGCCTTAGTTACTCCTTAGTTCCACAATGTACTATTTTTTTATAATTATTTATTTTTTTACTTTACAGAATCGAGCACAAGTGTTAATTAAACAATTTAATGATTTAACGGATCAAATAGAGCAAGCCGAATTAGAGTTATCCACGTTTAAATTTTTACAAGCACAAGAAGAAGTAGCATTACCAAGGCGAATCGAGTCTTTAACAGAAGATGTAAATCGACAAAAAGAAAGAGAACAGTCATTACAATTTCGTTATGCGCAGTTAAAGGAACAATTGCAAGAACTACAAGCTCAGTCTTTTCAATAACTTTTTTTATAAAAAAGACTATCACAAATGTGTATATCTACAGACTTAAATATAAGTAAATCTTTTTTTTTTAATTAATAATATAAACGTATTAAAATAATAAAACTATGAATATATGTAATTTTAATTTGTATTTTATTATTTTAACATTAACAACAAATTTGTAAATTACCGTATAAAAGTTTATTTACATATAAATTACAATTTGGAAATTTTCATTAAATGGATATCAGAGCTTGAAAAAATTGGATGCTGCTGATTTAATGGAATATTTTCAATTTTAAACCTCTGATTCAATTCTGCTAAAAACTTTTTCCAGATAGCCACTTGCTTTGCAGTATCTCTTTCCTCTTGTGACAAAATTGCATAAGCTCCTTCATTGTTTAAAAGAGTTTCTAAAGTATCTAACAGTGGTGTTACTGACTATAAAGATAGAAAAAAAAAATTTCAATTTTTAATTAATTCCAAATGTAAGATTAATACCTACTTCTTCATAATATATACAGTCTGCCAAGAGAATTATTTCTGGTTTGAAATCTAACTTTATTTCTTTTCCCCATTCAAGTATTTGAACTTTAGCAATTCCTCCTGAAGTACTCCATTGTTTTTCGTTAGCTTTAACATTTTTTTTTAGCATTGGTATTGCACTTTCTAAATCAGTCAAAACCACATCAGCTCTAAAAACAGTGTGCAATCAGAAAAAAATATTGAATAAAAAAAATTTTAATTATTTAAACAAAATAAAAATACCCCAAACATGCTGCTGTTATTCCAGTACAGCCCAAGCCAGCTCCAAGCTCTAAAACTTTTTTTCCTTGCAGCCATTTACTATTTTCACTAGTCAAGTCAAGGTATTTTGCAAGTACCAGTGCCGCATCCCAAATCACACAACTGATGTCCCCTACTTTCTTTTGTACAAAGGCTAAAGTTGAATTGCAACTTTCTATTTCCAATTCTCTTAAAAAGAAGCCGTTATTGCCGTCCATTTATTAGTATTTAACTAAAATTTATTCTAGCCTCAATTAAGTATGAATTTTAAAAAATAAGAAATAAAATTGCCTACCAGAAAGTAAGAGTTTTCAATATTTTATTAAATTCAAATTAAAGATTTAAAAATCATTTTATAAAACCTTTTAGTGTTTTAATGTTAAAATAAACTACATTTCGCCTTCACAAAACGATCAATTCATTGTACTTAGGTAGATGTATGAAATAAATGAACTGTTGAAACTGAAAAGGTGGCACCACGTGTAAAATACCGCCAAATATCACTCGATAGAATTACCGGCTTTTGTCTATTTGAATTTCTTTCCCCAGATGTTTTGAGGTTATATTGCGGAGGATAGTATATGATGTTTACTTATCTTATTATTTAAGTTCTTTAAGACTGTTAGATTGTGTAGTAACGAGTACGTTTGTGTTTTTAAAGAAATACAATATTTTATATAAATAAGTATTCTTTAGATTTAATTCAAAATATTTAATTACTACTTCATTTTCAGGAACTGTGATAATTTCTCAAGACAAAAATGGATAAAACTTCCGAAATAAATAAGACATTTTGCAAGGAGTTTTTAGTGCGGCGAATGTTTCTTGCCATCGGTTCAAGTATCATAGTACACTTTATACTGATGAGCGGCGTCATATTAGTTACTAATTTGAAAATAACACATCCTCTTGAATGGATACAAAATACTTGGAATGTAGTGACCTGTTTGCGAATGTGGACGTATTTTTTTATATTTTCTATAGTAGTGTTTTTACAAGGAATTATCTGCAGCAAAGACTACATGAATTCACCTTTGTATGCTTCCAGTCGATTTGTAAAATTTTGTCATATCTTTACATTACACAATTTATTAGTAGGAGGTCTGTATACGCTATTGGGAGGAGCTCTTGCCTGGCTGCATTTGTCTGTTGAAGGAGGTAGATTTGGTTCCCTTATTAAAAGATGTGAACAAATGCAAGGCTATTGTCTTGTTGAAGAACATTATTTTTTACTATTAGAAGGTTTTTGGATTGGATTATATTTTTTTGTAAATTCTAGTTACAGAGGAGTAAGAAATTTACAATTTCCAATTATTCCACAGTCAAAAATATCTCAAGCCAAAAGAGGTATTCAATCATTGATTGCAAGCACTCTATTAGATGGACTTTGGCCTATGATTTATTTTCTTGGGTTTTATTCAATATTTGGAAATTATTGCAGAAATTTGTTTACATCTCCATTTTCTTTATCAATTGAAGAAATACCACTTGATAAGTTTTCAAGATTGCTGAGTTTTTTTTTAATTTTTTATGCTTGGTTACATGCAGTACTTTTTGTTCTAATTATCCAAAGTATGCATTTGCTTTTCCAAGCTTATTTAACAGAGTGGGTTCCATTTAATATTGAAATAAGTCAATATAATGAGAAGTCTAGAGTATCACTAGCAGAGACATTAACAATGGAAAAAATTCCAATCATGCAACAATTGGGATATTTAGACCTGGTGACAGTAGCTCTAAGGGATAAAACAAGAAGAGCAATTCTTTTTACTTTAAGTCAACCTGGAGGTCATCCATATAATTGGAATAGTATTGTTGAAAAAAGTTTATCATTGGTCAAGAAATTTTCAGCAGAACTCAATAGTGCTTGTTCTACTCAGAAGGAACAGTCGCCTTCGCTAATTAAGCCTAAACCTGTTCTCAATAATGCTATACCAGATAAACCTTACACATATCATATGAGAAGTTTGGTATCACCACCAACAACAGTTATACCTAGTCAAAAAGAATGTGAAAAACCAACTGTGTACCAAAATTTTATTAAACAATATTACAACAACATGCGCCAAAGTCTCATAAATTATCTTTTCTCAAAAAGATTGATTTCTTATATTTTTGCAGAACAGTTTGAAAATAAATTAAGACATGTACTTCAAGATGGACAAGCTGTTATTTGGGCAATAGATGCAATTTCTTCTTTAGCAGCTGTTTCTTTAAATGAAGATCCTTATGGTATAGTTCAAAAAGATTTGCCTGAAATAATTGAAACTTTATTGAAACTAAAGCAATCTTCAGATAAATTACAAAAACTCAACATTGCTATTAGAAAACCAACAAGTGACGATCGATTCCTGAAACAGACATTGACTGCTCTTCGTTCTGCTGTCAGACGGAGTTTGTATAGAATTGCTTCACACTTCAGAAATTACATTGATGATTTAGCTTTACCTGCACTAACTGTTGAACAGTTGCAACCATTTTTAGTTTATAGAGAATAATTATAATTTTTTTGTTTTAAATTAAAAACTTACTTTTATAAAAACACATTGACATTATATAATAGTTTTGTACTTATAACTTTTCTCCATATTTATTTGATTTTTAATTCATTTTCGCCAACATTTATTCTTATAGAAACTTTCTATTGTTACTTTCTTATTAAATGTGCCCATCACTAGAATATAAAAATGATGATTTATCACTGTTCATTAAATATTTGATTTTTTTTTATCTACTTCAATGAAATGGGACATAATTTTGTAAAATTACGTTTATAGTTTTGGGTAATAAAATTATAAAAATTTAAAAATTAGTTTTTTATGTTAATAAGTAACAAAAATTTTTTTAAATGACATTTTTTTTATATTATAGTTTGAACATTACACAATTATAAATAAAAAAATTAAATTTACTTCTATTATTATTATGCATGCACAATTTAAAGCATAATAGTTTATTACAAAAATTACCTTTTCAGATTTAAACATTCATTTTTAAAAATTATTCAAAGGTTTTTATTATAATTTTAAATTGCGTTTTTATGCTATAAATTGACGTCAAATTTCGTCATAGGAGATATCAATTAACCTGCATTAACTGTATTTGACTGATGCAAGTACTGCAGCACTACACAGTGCAGGTTTGGTTAGATTATTGACTTAAATCAAGTGACCTTGTGTGCAGTGGAACAACTATGAACAGCTGTATTATGTATAAAATTATTGAATTATGAGATTTGCCAAATTTCTAATTTTAATATCAGTTATCTGCTTACTTTAAATAACAAAAAAAGATAGTTTTTTTTCAAATTAGTGTTGTACAGCAGGTTAAGTTTTTAATCTGGTATGAAAAGATAACAAGGAATAACGTAGGCGCAGTGAAAACATTACTCATGTCGTAAGTATGAATTTTTACATAATTTTTTGGAGTTTAATAAGTTATTGTATTAAGGAAGGCAATGTTGTATTATAACACTAATTTGTAATTCAATTTTTATTTTATTATTCAAGATTAAAATGAGTCAAAAACAATCACAGATAGAGGAATCCAGCAATGCTTCTTCAACATCAAATCTTGGTAGTTACTTTGACAGTAGCACACCTACTATTTTTGATGAAATAGTTTCAACAAGTAAAACAGATGTATTCTCAACAAATACCGCTTCTAAGTTTAATATGCCACCTGGAACTCCGAGTAATATTTTTGAGAATGATTCTTCTTTCGAAGATCAATCTAATGAACAGTCAACAGTTAATGATATTCATCGAGATGCATGGATTCCGTCAGAAAATACTCGAAAAATTCTTAGAACCATTGCTACCTCTCCTAATGGAGGAAACCATTTAGATAGAGAAAATTTAACTATGCCAGGACTTATTATAGCTGAAGAATTAACTGATCCTATCAAAGAAGCTGTTTCACATTTTCTAGGTGAAGAAGAAACTATTAATAGGAATGTTTCAACTGCTTCAGATGTAACTCAGGTAAAAATTCTGTGTATAATTATTTGTATTTTTATAAATTAGGTATACTGATAAAATCTCTTCATAATCTCTATTTTAATAATCCTTAAAGAAACTATAATTCAAGAGCTACTAATTACGTAATAAAAACATCAATAAGGTTTAGTTTAAAAAAAAGAACTTCTGCAAATTTATCGTCCCACACCTTTTAATCTAAAAAATTTTATTTTTTATTCATTAAATTTTTTATTGATCAAAGAAATGAAAAAGAAAATTATTGTGGTTTGCAAAATGCATCTGACAATTTTATTCAAATTTTCATCAGATTAAGAAAAAAATTTTATAATTTAAGCATTGTAAAATTTAATGTAAAACAAAAAAAAATAATTGAAATGGTTTTCATTGCAGGATGAAAGAGGTTTACGTTCTTTAATTAAAGAAGGATGTTACAGAGCAGCAATTAATTTAACTGGCAGACTTCTTACAATTTATGGTCAAGGATATGGAAAAATTAACCATCCAAGTAAACATACTCCACATTCCCTTCAATTATGGTTCACTAGATTAGCGTTATTGACAAAATTGAAACAAACTGAAATTTTAGAAACAGAATCTACCCCTTTTTATAATCTTGATAAACCAGATATGTACTACACGTTTTATCCAGAGCTCTATGGCACTAGACCTGGTTCCATGGCACCTTTTGCCTTCAGATTGTTACTTGCAGAAATTCCTATGCATTATGGCAAAGGGAAACGTGCTTTAGATAATTTATATGTTATTTTAGCTACAGTAAAAAAAATTGTTCAGAACTTAGAAAATGATTTATCAGAAGAAGGTGGAGCTGTAAAGTATAATCCAGAAGAAAAAGAAGACGCTATTCAGCTTTGGAAGGCAAGGAAATCTAGGACTTTAGTTTCTATTGTAAATTGTGCAATTTCGATAAAAAATTTTGTTCTAGCCACAGAAATTCTAGAACAGCTTTTTAATTCAAGTGAATGGAAAAAAGGACAGGCTGCAATTCTAAATTCAACTGTTGGTAGGATATATTTGTCAGTAGGAGATATACCTGCAGCTGAAAAAAAATTGAATATAGTTAAAAACGAAAACCTAAAAACAGAGAATGTAAAGGAACTAACAGATAAAGGGCTCATGGCAGTAGCACAAAATACTTTTCAAGAAGCATTAAACTATTTCAAAGCAGCATCAGAACTGGATAAATCTAATGTAATGTTGCTAAACAATATTGCCGTTTGTTATCTTTATACAGGTCAGCTGCAGGCAGCAGTACAATTAATGGAAAACATGGTTACTATACAAAATCCTGTGAAAAGTTTGCAAGAAGCTTTTCTTTTAAATTTGTGCACGTTGCATGAACTTCATACGACGCACAGTAAACAATCAAAGCTTCAGTTATTAAGACAACTGAATAGATACAATGGAGATGCTACTAATATTCAGTGTTTAAAGCTTGCTATGTAAAAACTGTATAAATCGTTATAAAAAAAAAGTTAGAATATTAATAAATTTTTTATTTTTAATTTAAAGTTTACAAAAGTGTTTTTTTTTAATTTCTTAAAAAACAAAGAAAATTCGGCAATAGATAAAAACAGATGTTTAAGTATATGATTTTTATTCTTTTTTTTTCTATTGTGAATTTATGTTCCACATAATCGATTTTTCAATCTAATTTGAAAATTTAGGCGCTTACGAAGCGGCATTCACCATTTTTTATTACATAAATCAAGTTGCTTGAATAATATTACAAAATTAAAACTTTCTATAAAATAACTTGATTATAGGTTTGTTACGTTGAGAAAATTCGTTTTTGCATTTCAAGTACGATTTTTAATAATAGAATCTACTTAACATTAGACACGTAGTGTTACAACACAATATTGTTATAGTAGAACATCTGATTTTCCTTCGAGCTTTTATCTAGCGTAAATGTAGTCGTTTTAGTATTTTGCAATTATTTTCTTTCGTTTCTAAATTTGCACTAGACATGTACGAAGAACTTGCACAGTCAAATGTCATTTTATAGCCATAAAAAGAAAAAGTGAGACATCATCGGGAATTAATATTATAATTAACTAAGAAGCTACTTTCAGCGAAAAATAGCTCAAATTCTTATACATAAGAATATTTGAAATTTATTTACTATCAGCCATTTTTCTACGATACAATTTTTAGACTGTAATTTTTTAGATGTAATTTTTCGTCTTTACAGATGACAGTGCCCTTGCAAGATATAATGCAGATGCTCAATAAGTTACAACTAAAAACTTTGTGGATACAGTCCCATTTCCCCTTTAGTTTCTAACTTTTATCTAAAGCATTGCGATATTAAAAATGATATTGCAATTGTTGGGCTACCTTTACTTAAATTCTTTAGCATTAGGGAACATTCCAACAAGATGTCTCAATGTCAAAAATTCATTTAAAAATACTCTTAATGATAAAGATTTAATGATAAAAAAAATCGAAAGAAACTTTAGAAGGGAATATTTAAATAAATAAGTTCATAACATTGTTTTATCAGCCAAAGCATCTATTTTTTGTGATGAGAAAATTGAAGATGAGAAGTCTGCGTGTACTTGTTTAAGAGATGAAAAATGGCCGTTTATTTTTGTTTCCGAGTAGAAATTTCATGTTTCTATGAGACTCTAGTAAGTTTAAAACTGTACCTAGCATTAATAAATATAACATTGCTTTACTAGAACTTTAATAATTATATATCGAAATTCTAATTATCTCATATCAAGGATTATTCAGTTATATTAAAATTATAAAGTAAGAATAACGTCTAACCGATTACAAACAATTACTTTTATACCATTCAAATTTGAGTTTTTAAGTAGATTCTTGAATTTGATTTTTATCAAAGCCTTTATAAAAAAGAAATATTGATTAATCCAAAATAAGTCTTATTAGGTTCTTCAATTGAAATTACCGTTATTTATTCTGTTTAAAAGTGATAAAAAAAAGATATATTTTTGATATAGGTGTACAGTGTAAGAAACAATAAAAAATCTCGAATAATGCACTTATCGCACACAAGAAATTTCCGCACGCATACTTTTAACATTATTTTTCAAACCACTTCAAATGACATACAGAAAATTGCTCGCTTAATTACAAGTATTAAGAACTCTGAAGCTTGCGCACATAAGGTAATGAAAAAATGAGAAAATTTTAGTTTCTTAATGTTTAGCTAGATTATACAGAATTTAAAAAAGCAGATATGAAATGGATAAGGAAAGGTAATTTCACAAGTCGGAACCTCTAAATACAACCGATAATTGCTAAGAGATGTAATGCCATTAAGAAATTTCTACTCGGGCTATAAAGAGCTCGTATTATCTTGGCGTAATTATAATGATCATCATAAACTCTTGCACGATGCGAGTGTGACGAGCAATGTTGGAGGGGTGGAAGAGATGAGTTTTCTGTTGCCATCTTGGCCTCGTTAATTCGTGGCGCATTGTACGCGCGAAGGTCCACTCTCGTCCTCCTCATAGGCTTGGCGTGTGGTCCGCCTGTTCTCCTGTTCTGGATCGAGGTCTACGAGATTGCATTCCTCCGCGTTGTCAGGTATGATAACTTCCTCTCGCGGTGGCAGGCACTGCTCAAGTGTAGGAATGATTGCGGGATCGATGGTCTTGGGGAAGTTGACGACGAATTGGATAATAAGTCGACCCTTGTTGAAGGGGTCCTTGTACATAGGCATACCCTCGCCAGGGATACACTTGAGGTCGCCATGCTTCACCACTTGACCAGGGAGAGACGTCACCACGAGGTCTCGTTGATCAAGCGTCTGAATAACCTTTTGGAAGCCGCACAAAGCCTCCACCAGTTCCAAGTTCATGCGCATGACCAAGTCGTTACCGGATCGCCTTTAAAATAAGAGAAAATATTGTGTTTTAAATAAAATAACCATCAAGACATATGTTTCTTTTCAAAAGTAAATGCCTCACTTGTAAACTTCATGTTCCTTTTCATCTAGCAAAATGACAATGTCACCAGGTTCTCTATCAGGTTCCTGGTCACCTTCATCAGCAAAGACAATTTTCTGCCCATCTATCATGCCCTTGTCAACATAGACCTCCAGTATTTTCCTATCCCTGATAGTTTTCCTGCCGTTGCACTGCTTACAGCGGTCCTTCGCCTTAATACGCTCACCTTGCCCTCTACATTCACTACAAGTGATGCGAAGCTGTTGCAGCATACCTGGAGCCAGCTGTTGAACCTGAACTTGACAACCAGAACCTTGGCAAGCTGTGCACTGTTCGACAGCGTCTTTCTTGCCTCCGATACCATCGCACTTATCGCAAATAACGTTCTTTTGTAAAGCTAATTTACGAACTGTCCCCTTATAAAGCTCTTCCAAAGAGACCGAAAGCTGGTGGATGACGTCTTGGCCTTTTCGTTTTCGGCGACTATCGCCGCGCATACCGCCAAAGAACATCTCAAAGACGTCCATAGGCGAGGAGAAGCTACTGCCACCCATGCCACCCTCTTTAAGGGCTTGCTCACCACCTTGATCATATATCCTCTTTTTCTCCGGATTCGAAAGTACTTCATAAGCTTGTGAGATTTGTTTAAACTGCAAAATTGTACGGTATTTCTTATATTTTTATTTAAGCTTACTTTTTACTTGCATAGATTGATTTAAAAAATTATAATTATCTGATAACCAAACAGCAGGAAAGTATAACACAAGAAATTCATTTTTTAAACTTAAATTTATATATATATATATATATAATATTTTGAACTTTAAAATAAAAATAAATCAGTAAATTAGCAATAAGCCAATTTTTAATTCAATATATCACATGATGTAAATTGACTACATCAGCAATAAATTAAAATAAAATCTTTAGCAATAATGTTTAGATAAAATAAAGAACAAAAAATTTCTTAATCATGAATTTTTGAAAAAAAAAAATAATAAAAACTGATTATAAAATTGATTTTAAAAATGATAATAGATAAAGATAAAGAACTTTGTTGCTTTCTTTTTGGGTCAACCCCATTCTTTAATTAAATTAAAAACCAATTATCTCTGTTAGTCATCAACAATGACTAGTTATTAAGTACTAAATAGACGAATAAACATGTGCTTAGAGTTCAAATATATTTGATAACAAATTTTGTACTAACCCTTTCACCTTCATCAGGATTTTTGTCAGGGTGATATTTGAGAGCCAGTTTCCTATAAGCTTTTTTCAAATCATCTTGTGAACATCCAGGTTTAACACCTAAGATGTCGTAAAAAGTTGTCTCTTTAACCATAGTTCCTGAATTATCCGTTTTCCTCTTATATATTAGACAGCAAAATCTGCTTTCTTGTCAAAAGACAACTGGACCAAAAAATTGTCCTGTAATAAAAGAAGAATGTTCTAGCTTTAAGCTTTTATTTACAATATTATGGACTAAGGTATTTGATTTATGTTTTTTTTAAATTAATGGATGAAGTAAGAATTCTATTCATCTTTATCTACAATCTTTTTATTGCAAGTTCTTGCCATTTTAAAAATTGAATCAATCAGCATAAACAAGAAAGAGCTATTCTATACTAAATGACTTTGTATAATTTGGGAAGTTAGAGCTGTACTATTCGTGAGTTTGCATTTTTAAAATTTAAATGCTTGTGAAACTGAGCTCATGGACTTTGATGTAAATGATGCATCTACAAGCGATTAATTCATTAGCCAAGACTATATGTAGAACAATTAGACTAATAATGAATATCAACGATGGCTTAATAAAAAAATTATAATTGCTCGAAAAGCTTAAAAATAAATAAATTAGTCATTCCAAAACTTAAAAAGTCTGTCTGATTCCACAAAGAGAACATTTGAATTGACAAAAGTGCAAAGGCAACGATTGATCGTAAATCAACTATATAGGCACGCACGAGGCCAAAAGCCAATTCGACGATACATACATTTGAAAAAACGTAATTAGTCGAGTGCCAAAGTCACGTATAATTAAAACGTCAAAGGCGGAAGAACGAAGACCGAGCAAATGTTGGCGCTAGAATGCAAGAGTTAGCGCGAACCTTCCAGACACGGAGAGACGAAAGCGTTATCACGCCTCTCCTTTTGTACGAGTGTACTCATACATTATTTTAAGCTAATATGCATTTTCTAGACTGTTATGAAAATTATAATGATTATTCTCCAAACCCGATGGAGACGCGCCAAGCAGGACAAAATGACGGAAGGATCTTTCGCGTGGCGCGAGCTACTCTTTCGTGTCCCTGAAAAATCGCCTCCATTGCTCTCGCGAAAAATCGCGAACACAGCGACGGCGAGCAGAAGCCAGTTTTTCGCCGTTGACATGCCGCGATTTTACCTGAAGAAGACTCGAAAAACCCGTTTGTTTCCCGAGGTTGCCTGTTTCTAATCGTTCGGGTTATGACTTCGCTTTTTTCCCCCACGAGGCAAAATAATGTTCTTGTAACGCTGTCTGTCTCTCTCGCAGTGCACGTTCGATCGATCGAGAAGGCACCGACTCTCTATTAGCTTTTATTTTCGCTGATGAAACGGAGAGGGTTCGCGGATTTACCTGTGTTTTATGCGAGGAGTTGAGGTGTCTCGTCCAAGTGCACGATCCTCGGAGAGAGAGAAATATAGAATTCCACGGGGAGACAAGCGGAAGTTTCGGAGACAAAAGTCACCTGCTCGCTTAATCGTTGAAAACTGACACAGCAAGCAGCCAAGGCAGACCGTGGAAGAGTTGCTCCTGCGGTATTGCAGTTCGATTTTGTTCGAGAAACTTCCGTTGGCTGACTCACGCAAACATGTGCACACGTACACGTCAGCCAATAGTTTCGCAGATTTCTCTTGGAACAGGAAGGGAGGCTCTTGGATTTTTTGTTGAGGAAGTTACAGTAGAATACTGAACTATCGTTGGTTCATTATTAACCAATTAAATTTTGGTATTTTAAAGGAGGACTTTGTCCATATTTTAATTTAAATTAAAAAATTTATTCTGTATTAGTATTTTCTTTTTCTAGAAATTATTTTATTAAAACTTACAAAAATAGATATTTTTAATATACTTTACACAATATTGTACATGATTCAATCACTGTTATTAAGAATCAAATTTGTAAATATACTTTTACTCCTTAAATATGTGAAATAAAGTCCAACCATTAAATAGCTTTTATTAATTGTAACATCACAGTTACTTTTTGTTCTTTCGCTAACTATACTTGTTTGAATTACAAAATTAGATTTTCCAGTTTCATCTTCTAGTTCAATATGAAATATTTTTTTTACACGATTATTATTGTTTTTTTCATAGTTTCATATTTTTTAACATACTACCTAGCTTTTAAAGGTCATAATAATTCAGTTCTCATTTGCTGTTTTTTTTTTAAAAATTTTTTTTTCATACGACTTTTAAATGAGGTAGACTGAAAAAAGAATTTCATTAGTAAATTATTATTGAAGAAATATTATCATTTATCAAAAATAAATTGTTGATACATACCCGAATTTGTTTTAATTTATTCATTATTGGTTTTGGTATGTCATAAGATTCTATTTGGGGCAAGATATTTTTACGAAAATGAACTCTCATAGATTCAGCTGTTCTATGTTTTAAAAACTAGTAAAGGGAGAATTTATTTATTAGTACAAATTAAAAACGTAAAAAAAATACACTTGAATAAAAAAATACACTTACACCTTCTGCAGATATTCGTTTGTACAAACTGGGACTTTTTACCATAAAATATAATTTATTAACTATAATATAATCTAAAAGAAGTCGACTTTCCCAAGGTTCCCAGCTAGGGCTAAGAAATTTGTTATGAAAGTTAAGATTAAAAACGATATCTAATAAAAAATGAAAGTAAAATTGATCGAATTCTTACTTTTTTTTTCGACGAACTGACTCTGCACCCAAAGTACTATAAAAGAACATGAATATTTGTATAAAAAGATATAATCATTAAAAAATTAAGCTATCCTTAAAAAATTACCTATCCGAATCTTTTAAAAGACCACTTTTGATTGTTGATATTTTATTCTCAATGGGTCTGAAATTATTTCATAAAATACATAGCTGTGTTCTTTTCCTCTAATAGATACAGATTATTACTTACTCAGTAGGTTTTGGTCTAACTTTTCTTTTTTGTTTGGCAGGTATTTCTAGTTTAAACATAGGATCACAAATTATACAAGATTCCTCGCCATTATGAAAACTGTAATTACAAAAGGAATTATAAAAGTACATTTTTACTAAAGAAACAGCATATCTTTAAAATCAAACTAACTTGCGACAACATGGCTCAAAATCTCGAAATTCTTTTTTCTCAACGTACTTCGGCCCAAACCTTTAAAATATAAAATAAATTAGAACAGTCTTGATTTAAAGCAAATGTTAGTTTGCATCAATTCTTGGCATCTGAAGAAATGAATTCATAATGAGTTAAAAAAGAACTATTTTTTAATGCAAATGTTTTTCTATAAGAACACTTTTGGAATTCATTATGAATACTTATTTAGAAATATGAATAGTTTAAGAACTTTTATTGAATTTAACTTTAGTGACATATCCTGATCAAATTTTAAACTCTTTATGTGCTCTTTCGGACAATTTCACAGATTCAGTAAGTATTCTGTTTTAATTCTTTCTGAACCCTATGAATTCATTTTGCAGTCATTTTTGAATTCTCAAAAAAGAGTTTAAAATAAATGCTTTTCGCGAACTCTTTATGATAATTTTCTGATTATCTTTACCGTCTGGGTCATCTAACACTCACCTGTATGGTTCTATAGTCAAACAGCGATTGGCATCAACACAATCGCGAATATAAGTTACATTATAAAGTGTATCAACAGTTTCTTCTAGTTGTTTAAAGTATTCTTCAGTAGTAAATATATGCTTTGGAAATTCATCACAAGTAGCTCCAAGTTGCTGAAATAAAAAATAATATGTATTACATAAAAATGTAACTTGATACTGTAATAACAACAGTACTAAACAGTAAAAAATAATCAGTAAGAAATTATTAAATTAATTATAAAATATTAAAAACCTTTTCTTAATAAAAAAACAGTTTCAATAAAAGGATGTCACAAAGTTATTTACTTTTGTTAGTAAACAATTTTTCATAAACAAGCCAAAAACGACGTTCGAAATAAGGTGCCACAGTATTATTTGAGCAGTGGTTTACTTTTTCGATCAATTTAGCATGCATTATTTGTGCTTAAACTCACCGTTACAATTTTTTTTAAAGTCTGACTTTTTTCCTCAGAAAATCCTTGGAATGCAAAAGATTTGCGAGCAAACAAATGCAAATTTAGCGGTTCATCAACGCTTTCCGAATCGCTACACCAGCCCGCCATTTTTACAAACATCGCTCATGTGTTTAAAACACTGCTTTCTAAGTTGTAGCGCTTCGTGTGCCGTCGAAAATGTTGCAGGAACGCTCCTTGAAAGGTTCACGGATGCCAAAAAGCAGCTAATATGAATGTATGCCAACAGCTAACCGACCCCGCCGTTGACGTCGTGTCGACTGTCGAATTTTATAGTGGATCCCAGATCCGTCGGTTTCTTACCTGTGAACGATCGGTAATACAGTTACCAGCACATCCATCTTGAAATATTTGTTATTTAATCGAGTTATAAGCACTTTATTAATCGTTTTTGACACCTTCAATTAAAACGATCAATGTTTCACATTTTACTAATTTTGAAAATGTCAATATATATTATATTAATTAACAATTATCAACAATAAGGTAAAACAACAAAAATTAAAAGCAATGCTAAGTTTCTTAAAAGATTTAAAAAAAGATTTTTTCTACACCAATTGATATAAATCAGATAAAATTACATTTATTAGCAAATAATTAACAGAGTGAATAAACTCCCGCGCTCTTGAGACTGTCAGTGCCTCGTGCGCGCGCATTTTAACTAGAATAAGTGCAACAAAGACAAACTGACCCTCCCTCCGTTGACTCGCAGCGTCGCAGATCGCAGCGCACACGAACAAACTAACAAAGCTATAATGACGTTGATTGACCGTCAATTACCGGCAGCTATTCAGGCTCAAGTTGCACGAGTATTGGTGTGTAACATAACATAACGTAATCGTATCGTTTTAGCTGCACTGATTTCGATATCGACAAAAGCATTGCAAATCGTCAAAAGGTAATTATTGTCGATGCACATACACAGCGTGCAGCATCTGTTTGTTTATTCCGAAAATTAATACACTTTTAATGAAAATGCGATAATTATCAGATCGTTTAAAAGTCATAATGAAAAGTTAATAAACTTTTGATTTGTTTATGTATTAAAAATTATTGGCTTTCAAAAATCCGTAGGAACTTAAATAGTACTGAATTTAAAGGTCTTGAAAAAATAAAATTGTCGAAATTTTGGATATGAATAATAATTTGTTTATAAAAAAAAAAATAGTCATGTTTATTTATCGAGAGGTAAAAAGAAGTGGTCGTCGAAAAAGGAATGTCGAAAATAAGCCAATGAAAGTCGGCTATAAATTAGCGGTGGATCATCCTTTGAAATTCCGAAAATGCCAGCTCCATTGAAGGGCCTCATCCTAATAGTATAACAGGCATGCGCGAAATTTCAAACATATCGCAACAACGCCACTCCTCGACAAACGACACCTCTCCTCTCTGGCTCCGACCTCTCCTCTAACAGCCAACTGCCAAGAGCGTAAGGCAGTTTATATCTATAGAGCGCAAGAGTGGAGGGAAGAGCCGCGGGGTGCGGGCCAACAGGTCTCGCGACGGGTCAGTTGACTCGTCACTGCACCGCGTGCTGCTCCCCCCCCACTGCACTGGTGGCTGGCCGAGAAAGACAGTCGATCCGGCGAATAAAGGTGAAATCCGGCAGCGTTCGTACAGTATCGTCTGGAGAGGCGCGCGCGCGCGAGCTCGCACACACAGTCACACGCACGTGCGCTCCGGCCGAGACTCGGCCTTCTGGGAACGTGCAGAGGGAGCCATATTTTTCCGATACACGTCGCAGCGACCGCGTAAAAAGCCTGCGCGCACGCACGCACACTGAAAGAGAGAGAGAGAGAGAGAAAGAGAGATCTGGCTGCCTCCCTCCGCGCTCTCCTCGCTCACCGTCGAACGTACTGTAGCAGCAAGCGGGACCGAAAAGAGTATGCGCGCGAGTAGTGAGTGAGTGAGAGGGAGTAGGTTAGAGTGCGCGGCGGCGGAGGCGCGAGGAGATTCTCCAGCTCTCGCCGACGACGACGACATAGAGACGGCGCGCAGTGAAGAAGAAGAAAACGCGAGAGACCGGCGAGTCTCCCCTTTTACTGGCCGAGCTCCTGCCTTTTTTATACACAGCTGCAACTCGGCTGAACGTTTTTAGCCGCGATCGACGAACCAGAAGTGCATCTAATAAATAAGCGGCGGACCTTGCTATTTCTACTGGCCCTCTCTACTCGCGAGAAAGCTTGGCTTTTTGAGTTTTCGTCTTTTTTACGCGGCGCGTGGAATTTCGCGCGGTGACCAATAAAAACGTCAAAAAGAACGGAGCAGCAGCAGCAGCAGAAGAACGTTATTAAAAAGTGGAGTGGTGGTAATAGTGCGCGCGCCAGGTGTGTTTTCTCTCTCTCTCTTCTTCTCGTTCTCTTCTCGGCACTTTTTTGCCCGCAGTGTGTCCGTGTCTCCTCCGGACGAGAGAGAGAGAGAGGCGTTATAACCTCGTCTTCACTCGGAATTTTTTGCAGTTTCACTCCTCGAGAGCCGAGAGCGGCTGCTTTTTAACCCGCTCTCGCGATAATCGGAGCAGCGGCGGCTTCTGCCTTTTGTTTTTCTTAACCTAAAAATAAGTCGCAACTACGGAGCAGACAGAGAGGGATAGATAGAGATAGAGGAGAGCGGGATTTTCCGCGAGCGCGCGTGTGTTTATAACGTATATGTATAATTGTGTGTTTTTTTTAAGAAGCATATCAGAAATCAGATCAGGGCGGTGCATAACCTCGAATATACTCGGATGAGAGAATGAATTGAGGATCGACCCCCCCGCCCGAGGAAGAAGTGTTTCTCTAAGGAAGTGTGTGTTTTTTTGGTTTTTTGGTTCTTTGCATCTGGATAATAGTAAATGAAGGAAGAAGCAAGTGGCAGTGCGCGTTGATGTAGAAATATCGCGGTGGTGTTTCAATTTCTTGCATAGTATTCGTTCGGTTTTTTCATTTCGGTGTCGTAGTCGCGCGGTGCGGTGCGGTGCGCGCTTTTGAACGTCAATGGGATTCGCGACCCGCGTCAGATCCTGCACTTATGCATCCGAAGAGCGATCGAGGCCGCTACGTATCAGGTGAGAGACAGTGCTTTACGACTTTTACGTTTGTTTACGTTAGATCAGTATCCTCGCCTTCTTCCTTGCCAAACGACGTTCATTCACCACGGAAATTAGGCCGTGTAAACAAATAGTAGAGCTGCGCGTAGAGGTTAGGTTTCACTAGTTCTCGGATATCTTTTTCAGTTCACGCCTCCAAGAAAAATCCTAAAGTCAATCGGCGTTAAAAATAAAATTAACCTTTTGCATCAAAAATTTATTTAACCTTTTTAACGGATAAAGACAATCTCACTTGATTTTTAATTGCGTTTTCGTACGATAGCAAAAAATTTGATTAAAATCAGTTTGCAATCAAACAAACATTAGTTTCGGGCTATTAAATGTATTTTATATGTAGAAAAAGCGAAGGCTACGTACGCGCACATTCAAAGTTGACGAAAGCATGTTTTCTGGGCAAACAGAAACGCATCAGAATTCATTGTTGTCGAGAACAATCGCGCTTAATTTTCTTAACGAAGATCGTTAAAATTATATCGTATTTTTATACCGGCCGTACCTTCCTTATTCGCTTTTTTTTTTCGCCTCGCTTCGGAGTCGAGGTCGCGCCAGTTTCAATCGGTATTTTGAGTTATAAAAAGCGGCGCGCCGGGGAAACAGCCTGTACACAGTGCCAGGATGTTATTGCGCGTTAATAACGACAATAATTCCGCGCTGATTGGAGGACAATCGGTCGGCTGATTAAATTCTAGGATAATGGCATTGCGTAAGGATCGGGAGAGCTCGTGTCAGTGGACAGACGGCGCGGCATCATTGTCATTGTACTATCATAATTGCCAACTTTTCTCATTATTATTATTCCCGCCGCTACCTATCGTTATTATTATTCGGTATTATTATAATTATTATTGCTGCTACTCTCAACTTTATTATTTACGCTATGAATATTATTCTCATGGCCGTTATGCTCTAAATTTTCCATTGTCTTTTGCAATTAATTAATCCTTTTGACAGAGAGCAGACCATTATTTTCAATCTCCCGTGCGCACGTTCAAATTATTAATTTGCTATTGAATACACTTCATCCCGAATTATATAATCTCATTACCGTTTTACGTTAATGTCGAAACTTTGTCCACTCGAAATAGGCTGCTTATGACGCAGCAGCGAGCACCGCTACTCGATTAAAAATAAAAGCTTTAGCGCGCGCTTCGATTCGTTGACTGATTTTTAAGTAGAAGCTTCAGGCGAGAGAAAATCGCGAAGGATAAATAATTATGCTTGCTTTCAGAGGATGCCGCAGGTGCTGTTAGCCTACGAGCTCCAGAGGCGGCAGTGTGTGCCAGTGATGTCGGTGGCGAGGCAACTTGCAGCCCTGCTGGACCTGGACCATGGCCGGCAAGCCTGAGCAGCCGGCCTCTCATTCAGGCCCCACCACGCTACAACAGTCCCAGCAGTTGTCGTCTCTCCCTCGACAACAGCAACAGCAGCAGCAGCAGCAGCAGCAACGGACTACTCTCGAGGAGCAGCAGGCCGCTCTGCAAAACAGCGTACTAGTCTACGTGTCGGGCGATAACTTGGCCTACGCGAGCGCCATCGATCAACAAAATGCTCTTGCCAATTATCAGCAGCAGCAGCAGCAGCAGCAGCAATCTAATCAGCAGAACCATCAACAGCAATCTAATCAGCAGAACCAGCAGCAGCAGCAGCAGGCAAACAACGCCGCCGGCTACCTGCACCTGCCGCAGGTCTTTACGGACAAGTCTCAGGCCACGGCCTTCTTGTCGAAGGAGCACGACTTCGAGATAGACGCGCAGGAGCCGCTGCGCACGTCGAGTCGCGGCAGCGACGAGGACTCGGCCCGCTCGCTCGGCCCGGACGACGACGACCTCGTCGACGATGGCAACTTCGTCGTGTCGCAGTTTGAGGCCGCCGTCGGCGGCGACGACATCATCTACCAGGACGGGGAGCTCGTCGACCAGGACGGCGACCTCGTCGACAAGGAGCACCTCAAGCTCCTCAAGATCACCAAGGACATGCTGGAGGGCTGCAACGGGTACGCGACCTCGGTCAACGGCGGCAACGTCTACACGGCGGCGTCCCTGGGCTTCCCCCTCGACGAGAAGAGCCTGGGGGCTTTCGCGGCCAGCGCTGCCGAGCTCGAGGCCGCCGCCACGGCCGCCAGCTGCGACGCCAACGGCAACCACCAGGTCTTTGTAAGGCAGAACGGCGCCGGGCTCACGCTCTATCAGAACTCGATTATCTCGGACGAGCAGCCGCAGCAGCAGGACGGCCAGAATCAGAACAATGCGGGACTGGTGCTGCCCGACGGCACGGACGTCAGTGCGAGCCAGGTGAGCGCGGCCTTCGCGAACCTCGGCAGCTGCGACTCGGTGAGGTCCGACACCGCCGAGTCGACCTGCAGCAGCCTCAGCAGCCACGAGAGTCAGGAGGTGGCGCTGCAAGATGCCGCGAATTTCGTAGCGCAGCAGGCTGCGCGCGACAATGCCCAGCAGCAACAGCAACAGCAGGTTTTGGGGGTGCATCAGGTGCTCGATGACGCTATGAACAGTGCTGGTGTTTGTGGTTCGGTGCAACAGCAGCAGCATCCGCAGACGCAGCTCAGGCAGAACCAGCAGCAAGGCCTGCAGCAGCAAAGCATCGCGGTGCCACAAGGCTGGAAGAGGATCTGCACCAATGGTGTCATCATATATATCAGGTAAACATCTCTTACCTTACGACTTACGTCACAAGCATTTAACTAATGTTCTTGTTTAATATTCTAGAATTTAAGTCATTTATGATTTCTGCTAAAATCTCTCACCTTCCGTTTCAAGAGAATTCTTTTGAAGAATTTACCTTTAAACCTATTGCATCAATAGATTCGTTTCATGTAAATAGAAAAAAAAATTTTTTTTTTTTTTTATGGAAATATTTGTAAATCTAAATTGATCCGTAATATTGTTTTTCCAAGAATGGATAAGAAAAGCTTTTTCAATCATTGTTTATTATTTTATGATGACATGCGATCAAAAATTAAAATTGAACTTTCAATTGTGTAAATAATAATGTGTAAATAATTCATTAAAGTCATTGAAAATAAATTTGATTTGTAAAAATAAATAAATTAAAAGTTAAATCACGAGTATCTAAATATACTTTCATTTTAAACAAATTCCAATACCCGCATTTATTTGAAAGGTCATGATTCATGATGATTAATCTCGCTCTTGCTGCCAAATTCATTTTGTGTTTCAATCTGCACGGACGTAATTCTATTTATACACTGCTTTACAGTTTTATAAATTCTTCATGAAATGTATAGAAGCTATAGTCAGATTGCAAGCAAGTAAGATAACGTACCTAGAAAAATTGTATTTAATAAGGCGAGGTGAAGTAATAATGTTATCACGCTTTATTTGTAAGCAAGCAATTATTGACTGTCGGTAAGTATAAGGTTGACTAAAGAAAAACTCGTACAATGTTTATTTGTTGAATGTAACTCGACTCAAGCTAAAGACGTTATTTACCAAAGCTACTTAATCGAAGTATAAACGCAGCCGGTGAGTTTTATTTTTTACGTATCGCCGTCGACGTTGTTTCGCGTATTGCCTCAGTCTCCCTTCCTCGAGTCTCAAAATACACGTCTTACCCGAGAGAGAGAGAGAGAGAGAGAGAGAGAGAGAGAAAAGCGAATGGAGAAATGTCGCGGAGCCGAGCGCCATAAATTAGTTCGAACTCGTGTACGCTGAATTCGAATTTCTTATTCGGGGATTGAAATATCACATTCACCGCCGCGGCGGCGACGGCGGCCGCCGGCGAGAAACGCGGCCTCGATTGCGTCATAAAGATATTACCTTTTTTTTTTCGTTACCAACATGTATATGAGGAAGAAAAAAAAAACGGAGATAAGCGACTTTGACGAAACACCGAGCCAAAGTTTTTTGTGCTCCAACGTCTATTCCGACTTGTTCTTTCGATTGCACAATCGATTCGTTTAGTAGAACGTTATAAAAGCGTTTACCGCAAACACGTTACGCGATAAAGATATATATTTAAATAAACAGTCGATTTAACGAGCCCTTTTTTTCCCTCGAAATCGAATTAATACTCGATAGGCGAAGTAACCGACATCCGATGCCTTCTCGGATATCGGCCCGTAAACAAAAGTTTTCTCGGATCCTCCCGGCCGAGTCGGCAAATCTCGCAGAATCCCCCGAGCGGCGCACGTGCCGTCCGCTCGAGCCCGCAGACGGAGGAAAAAAGTAAGGGCGGCGAAAGAAGCAGAGCGGCTCTAATTGAAGGTGAAGTGGGTATAAATGAGGAGGAACAAGCGAGGCAAACGAGGGCAGGGAGAGGAGGAAAAAGTTGCTGCTCCTCTACGCGCGAGCGACGAAACTTTTGCTCCGCTTACGCAACGGAGCAACAGCCTCCCGCGCGGGCTTCCACGGGAACGTTAAACCGTAATGGCGGTGCGCAGGCGCTGTGTAATTAATTATCCCGACCGCGCGGCTGTCGATTCGGCCTGCGAAGGGGACGAGGCGCAGTTTTACAATGCGGGGCCCGTCGCTCATTTTGGCGATTTCGCGGTTTTTCCTTTTCGAGGGTAAACTTTGACCGACGTCGGCTCCGGGCATTGTTTTTGCGCTGCATAATGACGTTTGCCCGGGAGATTAACGACAGAGAGCGGAGCCGGGGAATTTTCGTTTGCTTTGTCCTTCGGAAATCAAGCCCTGTTTACTCGCTGTAATTGAGACTCGATCGAGGACGACTTTGTCGTGGTTTTGTCTGCTTGTATACAAAGTGTCACGCGCACACGCAGACCTTTCCCCGTCTAATTGCTCGTCGTATACACGTATACGAAAGTGGCCCGAGAGAAAAAGAGTTGATGAAGGAGATGAAGAGAGAAACAAGAGCGTCGAATATCCAGCTTAATCAGCGGAATAGAAATCCGCCGAGCAACAAACGGCGATCCTAACCTCTCAGCGGGCTAATTTATTCGATCGAACAAAGGGCTCTAATTGCGCGTACTTTTCCAATCAGACTCTCGTCGGAATGGAAGAGATATTTTCACCCGGTACTTTCTCGGCTCTCCTCGAGTCCGGCCAGTCGGCGGCGAGCGACACGAAACTTTCACTTTCGCCGCGCGCTCCTCGATGTGGTAGTCGTTGTACATGAGGTCTTTGAACCTTTGTTTTTTTCGGTAGGAGCGCCGGCGATTTTCCCATAGCCGAGAGAGGCATTTCCGGGGAGGGGACCGCGCACAACGGTAGCGGCTCCTTCCACTCTCCGAAGAGACACATCTGGAATCGAGATTCTACCGCGTCCTTGAGGTTGAAAACGCGCCGCTGTCGTAAAACCTTTTTATAGTTGCCGCTGGAAGGAGGAAACTCGCGCCGCTAACGAGAAAAACGAGGACCGTCGACGTCGAGCACAATTGAAATGCGCGTAAACGTCGAAATTAATCTGCTTTCTTGGGTATCGGAGGAGTTGGATTTTTTTTTTTATTGGCAAGAAATTTGCTGCTGCATTAATTTTTAACTTTTGAATTGAGTTTCTTTTGTCAGTAGGAATGATACGACGCTCTTTACGGCGTTAATCGTTTAGATTAAAATTACTTTACGTAATGCGTCGCATAAATTAGCATTTTTTTTCTCAGCTCGTAAATTATGCAAATTTGCTTTAATAATTTATGCTGTAATGTTGTTGAATAATAAGCTTTTCATTTTGTAATGAAATTTATTAAAATATAACTGCATACGGCTTCTTTGAAATTATGGTATTATATAGTATTAGTCATAGGAGTGAAATATTTTAGTGCGTATATAATTACAAGTATTAAGTTTGTTTCTTTTTTTTCAATAATTAAGTCAGAGAATATCAGAGTTTTTAAGAACTTGTCATTAACCGAAATTAGCTGCGGATAATTAAAAATAGGTTTCTATAATGAACGTTCTAAAAAAAGCAACTTGATGAAGAAACAAAGGTCGCATATTTTTATAAATTTTACAAGTCTCGTTACGTTCGCCGACAGGCCATTAATCAAGTTATACAATAATAGAAAGATTTCTTTTTATTCGCTACTTGCTAATTTCCTTCGAAATTCGATTTAAAATTTAGTGCCATATTTTATACGGAAAGACCGTATATAGCTCTTCGTTGTAATTTCGCTCTCCAAGTAAGCTGTAACGTGATTACGCTGCTACGAGGAGAGCAAGCGTTAAAAGCGAGGCTCGCGTGCGCTTTCAAATCACATTTCCGATACTAACAGACTTATCTGACAAGAAAGTCCGCGGCGCGCAAAATTTATCTTAAAAAAAAAAAGAAAACCACAAATAAACGTTAAAAATAGAAAGAAAAAAAGGAACAAAATCGTTTATCAACGGAGCGATATACGTATAGCAGTCGGGTAAAGTGTATTTACCCGGGGCGAAATCCGGAATCGGCTGAAAAAAGCTTAGGAAGACCCGATCAAATAATCGTAATCGAGTCGAGTGTGTATATCGGAGTGGCGCGCGCGGCATTTGCCGAATGTGGCGCGCATTTCGGACGTGACCTTGACTGGCACACGCGATTATCCGCCAGAGAGAGAGAGAGGAAGGGAGAACGTGAGCGAGAGCTCACCCTCGAAAGGGAGGGATTTCCCATATTTTCTGACTCACCGCGAGAGGCTATTTATACGCGCGCTTACGCAAATGCGTCGCAGTTTCGATCTGCGCGATTTCGCGCAATCGAACGCTAATCCGACCTGTTCCCCGAACGTTTTTCGGATTAATAATTAAACCCGGTAATTACGCGGGTATACGAGATTTTATATCGGCAGTCGACTGTAGTATTTCCGAAGGATTTGGGTGTGCTGAATCACGCAGGCTTTCGAGATATTCCAACTTGAACGTGCAAAAAACGCTGATTTTTTTTTCCTATTTTTGAGGTTATGTAACATTACAACATAATTTTTGTTTTATTCACAAAACTAGCAAGAGCGTCTGAAAGTATAACTCTTTTACTTTAAAATTTATTTATATAAGAGATATGATAAATTGAATTTTTTGTCTGACACGTGCCTTTGGATACTGCTTTAACCAATTAACACCTGAAATACCACTTTTTCAAACCTGTAGCACAGAAAAAAAAAAAAAAGATATCTGGACTTTCAAAAGGGAATTTTAAAGGAGAATAGTTAAACTTTCAGATGCTCCTACTATAGTTTTGCGAAGAAAAATATTATTGCGATGTTACGTAACCTTAAAAATTTTCGGTTAACCTGTCCTGAAACAGCAATATTCGAATTCAGCACATCAAAATCCCTCGGTTACACTTAATTTTCGCGTAATATAAAAAAACAAAAAAAAATGACCAACTACTTGCATAAACCTGCGTCGCGAATTACAACGATTACCTCCTCCCGAGATAATCGCGAGAGCGCAGCCTCGTTTGTCGGACGTTAATTTCCACTCTTTCTCGAGAGCGTCCGCTCGTCTCATGGCCCCGGAACTTTTAAGAAAATCTCGCGGAGTCTGGAAGTTAATTAGAACTCGGGCACGTTCCTCGCTCTCTCTCTCTCTCTCTCTCTCTCGGCCGGCGTGCAGCGGCGACGGCGTCATTCGCGGTTATTGGATTTATTCCCGCGCTCTCCGGCGCTTTCAACGAGCCACTCGGCGTTCAATTGCACGGCCGATTTTAATTACTTTTCCGGGGGCTTATCAATCAAGGCCGCTGCCCCTCGCGCGTTTTTTTCGGTGCGCGCGGCTCTCTGTTTTATATCGTTCTTTTTTTCGGATTGCCTCGCGTAAAGCCCGCAGTGTTTTTAAAAGCCTGGCGGCAGCTCTCTCGTCGTCGCGCTCGGCGAGCGTCTTTTTTTGCGCAACGCAACGCGGGATGTCTCGCTCGAACGAGCGATTCTTTTTATCGCTCTCTGGACGCGGACTCTCTGCGTCGTCGAAGCCGCGCGAATTTCGGGGGGATAAGATCGCCTTTCACCTCGCCGAGAGAGAGAGAGAGAGCCGCTCGAGCGCGAATACGTCAATCAAGAGCGCTCGATTTAATTCGACGAATCAACTCTCTCTCTCTCTCCTCTTGTTTTTCGCCGAACGAGGAAGCGCTAGTTTCGGCGTCGTTGCCGCCGCAATGAAATTCGCGCCCGGGGGAAAGTCAATAAAGCGCAATTTCGCTCTTTACGAGCGAAAGAGGCGGCGGTGGCAGAAGAGAGAGAGAGAGCAATTTTAATATTTCTTTTTGTTTTCGCTCCCGGTCGCCCTCTCCGCTTCGATCTCTCTCCTTCTTTCGAGAGGAGCGCGCAAAGTTCCCGGAAGTGGGAGAGCGTATTATTTGTTTATATATTCTGCGGGCGGAAGATAAACGCGACCGTTGACGCTCGATTCCGCGAGCGTGCGAATCCTTTATCGAGACTTATGTACGTCGAAGGAAAGTTTCGAAATCTTGGCCTCGGGGGAGAAGAGAAGTGCCGGGGAAAAAAGGTCACTTTGCAAAAGTAAGTTTTCGAAACGTGCCCTCGCGAGTTTCAATGGCCGCGGGAGAACATTCGAAATCATAATCTCCCGACTGTCGAGCGTCGGGTCTCGCCGTGTAGAAATAAAATAGAGCGCGAAAGAAGCTCGAATACGCCGCTTCTCTCTCTGCAGTGAATTTAAACACTGAAAACGGAGCAAGTTTTCCTCCTTTCAAAGGAAGGAGTATGTAAATGAAAGCTCGGCAATAATTTTTTCGAAAATTCAAGCTCTCCAAAGTGACGAGAGAAAGAGGAAAGAAAAAATCTGAAAGTCAACGGGAATTCGCGGTAACAAAAGCAGACACGAGAGAGAGAGCGGAAAATTTAGCGAAATTTGCCGAGTGACGAGACTCGGCACGTGAAAAGAGAGAGGAACGAGCAAAGTGCACCGAGGGGTGAGAATAAAATGGGCTTTATGAAAGGAAGGAGGGAAAACATATTTCGAATAAAAGCTGACTTATTCATCCTCTCCTCGCGCTGCGAGCAAAATCATTTTCCCCCGCCGGCTGATAATCAATTCGAGAATGGAAAATCCGGGGAAAAGGAATGAAAATTTAAAATCAATCGGGGCCACGACGGCGGCGCCGACGAAATTAAAACAAAGTATACACGCGGCTTCCTCGATCCTCGGCCGTATAAAACACGACGAAAGCCGCTCTCTCCTCTCCCCCCCGCTGAAACTCGTTAAAAAAAAAGAATCGCCGCGCCGGGCGGGAAGGAGGAGGAGAGGGATAGTAATAATAATGAAAAAAAAAATCCACTCCGTCGTCGTCGTCGTCGCGCTCGGCGCGAAAATTAAATTTCTCCAGTCGGCACAAAGAGACACGACACGACTCGCCCTCTTGACTTTCGATCCCCGAGCGTTACCGTCGTCGCGCCGAGCGGCGGACCGTGCAGAGAGAGAGAGAGAGAGAGAGAGAGAGACGCGTGTGGAAAGAAAACAAAAAAGCGCGAGAAATGAAGTGCGCAGGCGTTTATCTGCTCCTTCTCCCCTCCCGCGTCCCGTCCGTCGCGCGAATATATATTTCCGACGGTCGCGCGGCTGCGTAAGATTGCGCAAACAGCTCCAAGAGCGCCGAAAATCCCTTGTTTCGCGGCCGAAAAACGCAGTCGCCCCCGTAGAGAGAGAGAGAGAGAGGGAGAGAGAGGATAACGACGCAGATATCGTCCTCTCTCTCTCCCTTTCGAACGGAGTTCTCTCTCCGCTCCCCCTCCCCTCGTTATATTGCGCAGCGGAGGCTAGACGGAGCTTGCGATCAATATCAACTGCTGCCGCTCTCTCTCTCTCTCTCTCTCTCTCGCCGAATTCACGCCGCCGCTCCTGCACGACGACATTGTGTCGCTCGCTCTCGCGCGCGGCTACACCGTCGTCTACATATATATATATATATACGTAGTTGCACGAGAGCTGCGACGACGCCGCCGCCGCCGCGCGCCGATGCAACGCCCGGGTCGTGTGTCCGGGGTGCGCTGGTGGGGGGGGGGAGGTGCTGCCGCCTCTGCTTGAAAGCCCAGGGCTTGCGAGATTCTCCTCCTCCTCCTCCTCCTCCCCCCGAGAGAGAGAGCCAAAGCCAGCTGATGCGTCTGCCCCGACAGCTTTTTTCTCTCTCTCTCTCAGCCGGGGGACGACGACTTTTAGCCCTTTGACTTTTAGCTCGATCTCTCGCGCCG
This sequence comes from Ormyrus rosae, assembly GCA_035047165.1. Classification (NCBI taxonomy): domain Eukaryota; kingdom Metazoa; phylum Arthropoda; class Insecta; order Hymenoptera; family Ormyridae; genus Ormyrus; species Ormyrus rosae. The sequence goes on from JAWWML010000032.1 coordinate 6,848,786, forward strand.
CGGACGAGAGAGAGAGAGAGAGAGCGGCCTCCTTACTCCATATTTTCCGTATTATCGCGCGGTTAAATGCGTAATGTCGTTTGAGAGGAGAGGGAGCGCGCGCGAGTATAATGCCCGAGAGCTTTACATTATTCTCTCTCGGTGCGCGAACAAGATTTTTTAAATTTTCCGCCTCCGCCGCCGTTGGAGAGAGAGAGAGCTTTTGTGCGCTTTATTTTCACCGACTTTTATTTTTTTCCGTCGCTTCGCGCTTTTCGGAACTTTGTGTTTGGCTTTCAGTTTCGCCCTTCTTTTTGTTTTAATTTATGTATGGCGCGCGTATAACGGGAAAGTCAATATTGGGTCGGGGGGCGGGAGAAATTTTTTTCTACTGATGCCCGACGTATCGACTTGTAGATGAAACGAACATGTTTTTTTTTTTTTTTTTTTTTTTTGTTTCGTTTACCATTGCCGGGTTTTTTTTTTTTTTTTTTTTTTTTTTTTGTTTTTCTATTTTTTGCATGTCGCGGATATAAAAGAATTTCGAATTTTAACAGGAGTTTCGTTTTATATATATAAATTTTGCGCGACGCGCCACGAAAAGTATAATAAAAATGCAAATATCTCTCTCTCTCGCGTCGCAACTTTTTAATTCCCGCGGCTTTTAACTTTTTTCATTACCCCCGGTCGATTTTAAAAATCACAAGAGTTTCGCGCCGCCTCGGCTATTTTGCGACTAACGGACGACGACTCGACGGATATTAAAAAGACACGGCGTTATCCGCATCGATTCGGGGCCGAAGAAAAGGCTGTGAAAAAAGAGAAAGGCGGCTGTATAGGTGTACTTTTCTATTAACCTCGAAAGACTCGGGAGAGCAAAGCCGGGCCGATCAGCGGCGGTGGCGGCGGGAAAGAAAAAAGGAAGCCCCAGATCCGAATTGAATACACATCGACTGGCGCGGGGATTAAGCTCGGCGCGAATATGAAAATCCGAGTTATCTTTCGCAAACTCATTACTTGGCGCCTGAGCTTCGTTCCCCACCCCCTCACCCTCCTGTCGTCGGCTCCGGCGTATCGCGCGGCGACCCTATACATATATCCCGAGCTCGTCCGCCTTCGGGAGCCGTCGTCGCCGTCGTCGTCGTCGTCGTCGTCCTGGAGCAGCAGCCACTAATTACGAACCGTCGGCGTAATTATTAATGAGGGCACAAACGATCGTATTACTCGCTTCCGCGCTTAATTAGACCCGACGACTTATCCCCCCCGTTAGGCTTTCGTCGTCGGGGGCGAGTATTTCCGCCTTTCCTCTCTCGTTGAAAAAGCTTAGAGAAGTCCGCAGGAGAGAGATCGAACGGAAGGCGAAACGGTGATAGTTCGACGGCGATAATTGGGCTACTGCTCTCCCTCCTACTACCCCCGCGGCGGTAGCCGAGAGAGAGAGAGCCTATAACCGAGTTTCGCGGCTCTCCTAATACATTGGCCCGTTGGCAGGAGCGAGTGCACCGGCCTATAGGGAACTCCGTATTTGTCCGTTCTTTGTACGGAATCGGACGTGTGCGCCCGGCGCTCTGTGCGGCGCGCTCCAATTTTCTTCGGGGGCCAGACGGGGGTTGCGGTCCAATATATGAGCCCCCGAGTCAGTAATGTCCGAGTCGTCGGCGCCGGCGGAACGCGTTTTTGCAGAGCGAGCCGAGGTAAATTCCCTTCGAGTTGTACGTAATATTTATAATCTCCCTCCGCCCCCTCCTCCCCTCTCTCCTCCGACGAACGCGATCGACGGGCCGCGATCGAGAGTTTGTATAATTACGTTCGCCCGCCCCGCCGCGGGAGAGTCCCTGCTTCGACGACGAGTTTTTCCGCGTTTAGCCGAGTATTTCAAAGAAAACGGAAAATGGGAAATTGTTAATTAAGCGAGAGAGAGAGAGAAAGGGAGAGGTAGGCGGTAATCCCGAAATAATAAAACGTGTCGAATTCGCACGGCAAGCAAACACAAGCGACAATGCGAGAAAAGGGGAATTACGGCGAACGCGACGACTATAAGCCAAATAAAAGGCTTTCCCATCTGTGCACTTGGCGCGGATAATAACAGAGGGCCCGCCGACAGCCCGCCCGTAAAATGAGCTTAGATAAAGACCTCGGTGAAAAATATGCCCCCCCCCCCTCCGCACAGTCGAAATAATCGTAATCGCCACGTGCCGTAAGCTCGCGCTTTTCGGCCCGACGAGCGATATTCTCTCCCATTGTACTCGATTGGCGCTCGCAGCCGTGTAATCATCGCGCCCGAATGCCCCTTTCCTCTCTCTCTCTCAAAGTTTACGTCTCTCCTCCCTCTCGGCCTCGATAAATCATCCATCCGCGCGAACAGAGAGGAGCTCCTCCCTAATGCGACGCGCGGATCAGGGGAGATAAAGGCTCTCTCTCTCTCTCTCGCTCTCGCGCACCTGAACTGAGAGAGAGGATATATATGTTTGACTAAAAAATTGGCCCCTCCGAGCCGAGGAAGATTAATGCTCCTAACCCACATTCTAAAACAATAAAAGGGCCCGGGGGAGGAGGGGCAGCCTCTCTTTTCCGCGACTAATCCCTCGCGCGTTAAGTCGCTGATTTAAAGAGAGCGGGCCGCCGCTTTGTGCACCGGCGGCGGCTCGCGGCGGCGGATAAATGAACTCGTAAGAGGGAGAGAGAGAGAGAGAGGCGGCTAAAGTCAGCGCTCGCGGCGGCGGCGGCAACCACCAGCGGGAATCAATAACTCCTCGCGTGCTCGCGCAAGCAGCGGCAGCAGCACCCTCTCTCTCTCTCTCTGGCCGCCGCCTCCCGGTGTGTGCTGTATGCACAAACACACGGACAACTTGTACCTACAGACGTTCTCTCTCTCTCTCCCGCTTTCTTTCCGCGGGCGCGCGCAGCCCTCACCCCTTTGGCCGACACACCTCTCGCGTGTACGTCTCTCCCCTCCGCCGCACCGCTCTCTTTTTAGCACCGAGCACCGTTCTCCGGCTGTCGAGAGGAATCGAGTTGTGGATGATGGGCTTTGGCTGCTTGGCCGGACGCGCCAATGTCGATTTGTTAGATTCGTCAATGGCGTTGATTTACGCGTTTAAAACTTGATACGTTTTTGGGTAAAGCGGAGACAAACTTGCATTATCCTAAAATTATAGTTAAAATTGACATAGTCGTATTAAATTTTAGTATACTAATGCAAGTCACAGGCACAATAATTTTCAGTCGAAAATCTCTCTCCGATTACGGCGACCGCGTCGATCAGTCGCGATTCCTCTTCCGTATATCGCAGACCCAAACGCTCCGAGGAAGCCGTGCGAGTGCGCGCGCATCGTTATACCAAATCGAATCGAAGAAACGACCAGAACGACGACTCTTTATTAGCCGGGACGTTAATAGCGTCACAGACGCGGCATTCGGTCGCGCGGACATTCGTTCCGAGGCAGGCTTTTCAGAATCAATATATCGCGCGAGGAACAATGTAAAAATTTTAAGCGGCCGCGAGATATATATTTTAAGCCCCGCGCCGATCGATCGATCGCACGCTTTTCTCTCCACTGACAACTTTTCGAAAACGCGCCCCCCCCGCGGCTAAATCGAATCTTGGCGAGCCGCGAAAAATATCCAATATTTTCCGCTCTTACGTGCTCGAAATTAAACTTGTAATTCGATTAGACGCTTTGATTCGTTTTGGCGGCAGGGGCCGCCGCTCTCCGGCTATTTCTCGCGGTCGAGTGTGCGGGAATAAAGTGAAATTGAATTTTCGCGCGCCGCTCTCGTTATTTGTTTCCTCGTAATTCGCGACGTTACGTATATTATATAGCCCGCTTCCGTAATTCGCTTCTCCCCGCGTTATATTTGTTTATAATTTATTGTGGCATTATAGCGCTTTGACGGGCCGCGCGGAAAACGATTATCAACCTTTCCGCGTATTGACAGACTGAATTTAGGACGTAAATAAAGTCCGGGTTAACGGCCTCGTTTAATCAATTTCTTTTTTACCGAACTCGCATTCGATTACAAGTTTATCTCGTCCGCCACTGTCATGAAAATTCCTTGGAAAAGGCTTTTAAATTAATTCCATCCATCAGCGCGACTTCGCTCCCGTCTGTTATATTAGGGTGCGTTATCCGATAAACGAGCGATATCGAGAGCTTCTTCGCGTGCGGAGAGCGAACTGAAATCAATGGCGATCGGCGGAGAAGGAAAAATCGGCGTTTAGCGATAATAACGGAACGCGGCCGAGTCTCGTTATTTAGAAAGAAAAAGGGCTAAACAAGCGAAGCCGGGAGGATCGTTAAAGCGAAGCGAAATACGAGCATTTCCCCGGGAATAACTAACGATAATCGTCTTATTTCGCCGTCTCGGCGCGCTCGGGAGAGACAAAGTTATGTAGCCAGCTCAGCCTCGAGGGGAAGGCGGGGGGGGAGGCGATATTCCTCCCCCGCTAATTACCATGTCAAAGGAAAATTATTTATCGCCGTCGCTCACTTACCTGACCGACCGCCGATTAATAATGGAGCAAGACGGAACGAGGTTATGTTCTCTCTCTCTCTCCGCCTGCCATTTTCGTTAAGCCTAAGTGGAAGCTCGACGGCACTCCATATTGACGCGCGCTCGGAAAATTTAGTGGCGCTATAAAAGCTCGGGGGGGCCTCCGGCGAATAAACCCGAGAGAGAGAACGATGATGAAAATACGAGACAAAAGTGCGCGGCGGCGGCGGTGGGAGATTTATTTCCGGACTCGATCTACCTGCTCATCGACGAATATGAAGGCGAGAGGCGATTAAGATACGCGCGGAAATTTTGTTTTCTCTCCTTTTGTATCCCCCTTATTTATGTCCGGGGGATATAATACGAAGTTCGTTTCGAATTAGTGCCAAAGGGGAAACCACCGCTTTGCGGGATCAACAATATATACTTTGTGCGTGATTTACTCTCTCTCTCTCGTACGCGAGACTAAGGGAAAATTATTGCTTCGATTTAATATCCACGCGACTCTGCGCTAAAGCTAATTGAGAATGGACAGATTTGTTGGATTTGTTGAAGTTTACAAGCGATCCCTCTTACACTCAGTTTTAAGCTAATGTTTTTTTTTATTTTTTTCATTTTCGAGTCAATTTTTTTTATTGCCCAATTTTTAGCTATAGTCTTAAGTTTTACTTTATTTTTATTCTCGTTCAATGATAGATTAGATTAGTATTAAAAGATCATAGTCTATGACTATACTGCTACTCTCGTAACATTCCGTTGTATCGACGCGAGACTAACTCGTCGTATTTTTACATTTTTCATTCACATTCTCTTTTTACTTAATTTTATTTCATTCTATTGTACATATTTTATCGTGCTTATTCCCTCAATTTTGTATCGTACGTACACAAACAAATCTATATACATCCATCTATTTATCCCCAGATTAATAAGACGATCTCCTGTTTACATCGCAGGTGAGTCACAAAGTTGACTGGGGATATCCAGCCTCTTTTTATACCCCAAGTGCTCGAAATCTCCTCAGCCCCGCACACAAAGCTCCGAGAGTGAAAAAAAAGTACTCGCGCCCCAACCTGGAGTCATTGATCTTTCTGAAAGCGCGGCCCCGTTAATCCACCCTCGCAAAAGGGAGCCTCTCTCTCTCTCTCTCTCTCTCTCTCTCTCTCTCTCTCTCTCTCTCTCTCTCTCTCTTTCTCTCCGCGCGTCGGAAAAAGTCATCGAGTCGTGCGCTAACGCGAAGCGACAAATGAATTCGAATCGGCGCGCGCATCGAGCCGGGAAAAGCGAGTAAAAAAGATTATATACGTTACGCGCACGCGAAAGAAAGGGTCGCCGCCGCGGAAGGTGGTCCGATCCAATTATGACCCTGACAATGGGATTAGTCCAGGAGCCGTCGACGAGTTACCCATTCCCTCTCTCTCGTGTAATCTCCCGCCGCGGGGTTATCCTGGAAAAGTCGTTTATGCCTCGCGTGCAGTGCCGAGGATCGGCCTTTTTCCCTGCCGTTGGCTCTTTTTTCTTTTTTTCGTCAGCTTTTCGCCGCCCGCCTCGTCCCGGGGCTAATCTAATGACGAGAAGAGTTTGTAAGGTATCGGGGGGCCGCGGGATAATATACGTAAAAGCCCGCTTCAAAGTACTACACATGTACTGCGCGGGGGGTGTAAAAATTGTCGACGCGCCCAATTTGTCTCGATTCTCGGTCGCGCGAGCGGCGGGCGGAAAAAGGATAAGGTATAAAAAGAAAAGAGCCTTGGCTCGGGTCCACGCGGCTCGGGAGGATTTTTCGGGCTCCCGCGATGATTTACCGCGGCTGCGTGATGCGCCTCTCGGCCGTCGGCCCCTATTTTCTCGTTTGCCGCGGCGCGAGAAAGAGCGAGCTGGCGGGGGAGGGGGAGGGAGGGCATCGCGATTAGATTTCAGCCCCGGCGGATTGGCGAGAACGTGCGTATCGCGCCGCCGCCGCCACCGGGAAGACGAATCGAGTTTTATTATATATCCGTTTCGGGAGGCTCTCGATTGCGATAACTTTTGTAGGCGCGCGGCGCGCCGCTTATTGTTTTTCTTTGTTTTCAGCGCCGCGCGCGCCGGGGGGTCGAGAGTTTCTTTTTTCGAGGCGAGGAAAGAGGCGCTTTATTCCTACCGATGGTATATATATGTTTCGCCTTTCGAACGGCGCGCGATGTTTTAAGCGAATTATGTATATACGGCAAGAGCGAGACCTTGGACGCGTTCGTTTCAATTTCGGCTTATAAAACGATTACAACTCGGCTTTCACGGCTACGCAAAAATAGCTCTCCTCTCTCAAGAGAGCGGAGATTACATAAAAATGAATTGATTTTTTACAAGCGGGAACGAATCGAGGGTTGCGCAAGTCGGCAGAGAGAGAAAAAAAGGGGGTAGGTGGAGGAGATATGACGCTCGACAGGAGAAAAAAAGAGACACGGCTGTCGTTCGCGAAAAATCCAAGGTCGAAGGGCCGCAAGGAGCCGCCGGCAGATTTAGGAAATCGGTTCGTTCCGCTCGAAAGTGTATATACGATATCTCTCGTGCCTCCTTTCCGATTAATCCGCCGCGCCGCGGTTCTCTCGAACAAAGCCCCTCTCTCTCCCCGCTCCCTCCGCGAGAGAGCAATTAACTTTGAAACGCGCGCGCGAAGCGTAATTGCGAGGCCGTTCCGCGAGCGTACAACACACTTGACTTTCGGCCCGCGCCCGAAAAAACTGCGAGCCTTAATTCTCTCTCTCTCTCTCGGCCTCGCCTTGTGTCCTACACGCCATTAAGCGGACCCGCGGCTGTGTACGTACGAGGGTCACCCTCATTACGTCCTCTCTCTCCCGAGGTATTTCGCCTCTTACTTTCCGCTCGCGAAGCAACGCGGATATAAGTGGATAAACGCGCGTTTCTATATCAAACGACCGGCAGAAAGTCGGATAACGACCGAAATAAGATTATTCTTTTTTTTTAGAAAGCCGGCACTTTGCTCGTATGGTTGTATACTCGAAGGCGAGAGCGTGCCTCTTGGATTCCGAAAGTAGGTGCACGGAAGGGGTGTCGGTTTCCGAGGCGCAAATATATACGCAGGCAGAGAGACCAACCCTCCTCTCGGTCTCCCTCGAGTGGCTATATATATACATGTATATATATTTTGAGTGAAATTTCGAAGCACCTGTTATCCAGCGTGCCACAGGCCCGTTTGTGTACAACCCGTGTCTCTTAAGCGGCCCTTAACCCTCGAGCGCGGCCGTTCGTCTTTGTTGCAAATGCCGAATCGCAAATGAAGAGCTTTGAACCGGCGGCGTTCGCGCAAGCTTAACTTCGTTCCCCCGAAGCTCTCGCCCCCGACTCGACTCGAATCCTTTTCCATTAGCCGCTCTCTCTCTCCTTTTTTCCCTTCGTTTCGTCTCTCCTCCGGGCCTTTGATCTCTCTCTCTCTCTCTCTCCTGCTGCTACTCCTTCGGGCGCGCCGGGCTTCGATCGATTTACCATCGATTTGCAGCGAATTAGCGCGACGCTGGGGGGGGGGGGGGGAGGTGCTTTTCACCCGCGTTACAGCGCGGCGCGCAGCGTGCAAAGGCTAAGTGCATTAGTTACACGCGGAGTCAAAGGGACGCGTAATTCGAGGCCTAAGTGCCGTTCTTTGGCGCGCGAAAACGTTTGTTGCGCCCTAAGCCCCGCCGATGATCAATGGGAGAGCTGCGAGAATGGAATTTGGGAAAGAAAAAAAAATAACAAGAGAGAGACTCGCGGGAGTGGATGGCTTTTATATAAAGTTTTACTTCTGGAAATTTATGCACGAATTGCGCGCGCAGAATTTTCGAAAAGGCGCGGGGCAATTTCGAGAGAGGGAGAGAGAGATATATTCAAAGTGGGCTCGCGTGCGTTTTTACGTCCCGCGTCGCTCTCGGCGATATTTATTTTACGAATGGGGCGGGGGGGGGGAGCCTCTACAAGCTGTAAAACGCGCGATATTTGGAAAAAAGAGAGCGGCAATTTCTTTATTACGAGTAATAAACGCTATTTAGTTCTTCTTTAAGAGCTCTTATATTTCCATGACGTTTACTCCGCCGTCGGGTTTATTAACTCCGCGTGCTTTACATAATGAGCTTTAAAAAAAAAAAAAGAACTTCCTTTTATACGCGAATTTCACGTTCGCCTCGCTACCTTTTTTACGGCCTCCATTCACAATTTTGCCGTAGAGATTTTCGTAACGTTCTCGTAAAGTATAAAAAGGGGAGAGAGCCTCTTAAAGATCGCCGGCCGTTCAATTGATAAACTGCCGCCGCCGAGTAATTAGTGGCTTTTTATCTCGCGGCGCGTTTCAATGTTTATAAACACTTATTAAAATAATTTTATCTGGATTTTTAAACAAGTAGTTGTATTCAACGCGCTTCTTGCCTATTTTAGGTTTTAATTAGTTTAAATTTATTTTATTGGTCTACAGTCGACGAAAATACATTGCATGTAGTTCTGTAATCCTTACAGAGGAAAATGATACCTCCTATTTGAAAGTCTGATAACTTTTAAAGCTTATGTATAATATACACGGAGAGAAATTGTTTAGAAAAATTACTATACTCGTCAGTAATGCGAGGACAGACTTTTAATTAGGGTAAAAAAAAATTGTATACTTTATATTAAAATTTACTATACGTTTAGTAATTTTTGCTAAACTTTCAATAAAAATTGTTAAAAATATTACAAAAATTACTATAAAGTATAGTAATTTTCACCCTAACTCAAAGTCTGTCCTCGAGTTACTGACGAGTATAGTAATTTTTCTAAACAATTTCTCTCCGTGTACAAACTCAAAGTAATATGCTACTAATTTTTGTAAACCAAATAATTAAATGTTTTTCATAATATTTTAAGTCAAATAATCAATCTTACACCGAAAAAAATAATGCAACAAAGTTTACTATAAATTCTGGCAATCGAGGACAGATTTGACGTGTGAAAAAAAGTGCCATAAATTTGAAAAAAATTACCATAAAATTTGACACTAAAATTTGCCATAATTGATTTTACTAGAAATGAATGATTACTCGAATTTACAGTAAACTTTATTGCATTATTTTTTTTCAGCGTACAAAATTCAAACTTTGGCAATCAGCCAATCAAAATAGTCTTATTCTCACGTCAGATTTCATATTCGCCATTTTTTCCAAAGAGAGAAAATTCTAATTTAACGCACAAAAAACAAGAAAACCACTCGAATTATCGTAGCCCCCATTGTCTGCGTCGGCCTGCAAATCGATTCGGTAATCAGTCGCGAGGCCTGCTCGTATTTCACAGGTTCGTCGGAGAGCGACGATCGCCTCGGCAAAAAAAAAAAAAAATGAAAGTCCGGTCCCCGCCGCAAGGAGAAGAGCCGCCGCCGCGGCGAAATAAAAGATCGGAGGAGGAAACCCGATCGCGCGCGAAATCGTGTCAAAGGCGCAGGGGGGACGACTCTCTCGTTTCAAACGACGGCGCGCGAGACGCGCGCGAGTCGAGTTCTCATTACGAGATTACATGATCTTTCGCGCGGCCACTTGTTGATGTATATTCGCCGCCGCCGCCGCCGTGACCCAAATGCGGCCCTCTCTGAAAAGCCTCCGAGGACACAAGCGCGTCGTATATCTCTCGCGCAAAATCTATATCGGCAGGCCGAGAGTTCGGCCGCGAGAGCTCTTTCTTACGACGACGCCGATCGCGCCGAGAGAGAGAAGAAGCAGATTTCGCTAATGGGATATATATCTGCTGCCACTTTTTCACTCCGAAGCGGAAAAGAGAAAGCCGAGCGGGACACGCTTCGCTCGCCCGGAAGAGCTCGTTTGAATGTATACCCCGTCGACCGCCGGCGGATTGGTAATCAATCTCGAAAATGGGGCTCCGTCGATTTTTTACGGGATCCGAACGGCGCGGAAAAGTGAATCTCTTTGATTGCGCGCCGCGCTGATTATTAACGGAATCGGTTCCCGTCGACCGGACGAGTCGGTTCCGCGAATTTTTCCCATTTTCAGAGCGTGAAATAACAGGAAAACACGGAGGTATACGATAGAAAAGGAGGAAAATGAAATAATTTTAAAGCCAAGCGAACGAATTTTCTATTTATTATTTTACGAGGCCCCCCAGTCGGGAGAGTCCGTATACTTTAATCGAACGGCGGCGGCGCGCGTAAATTGCAAAAAAATTTAAAGTTTGCACTCTTTGCGCCGAGAGCGAGAGACACAAAAGGCCGCAGCGAATAAAAGATTTACACGCTGTAAAAGCCGCGCTCATTAAAATTGAAATCGACAGGGCCGAATATAAAAAGCGAGGAGGAGGAGGAAGGCCGGCTCGGAAATCTCTCAATTACGGAATAAAATTTATTATATCCCTCTTTCCCGCGATACACAAATTGCGCCTTCGCTCTTACTTTATACTCTCGCGAGTATTATAAAAAAAAGGGGGGAAGAAGGGAGAAAAAAGAAGGAAAGAGAAAAAAAAATAATAAAATAAAAGGCGCATTGTTGGGAAATAAAACGCGCGCATGACGGGCAATTACGAAATAAAAACTCTCTCTCTCTCTTTCGGTGTGCGCGCGCTTGCGCATCGAGCAAATGACAATTGCCATTGTGCGCCGTTCCAAAAGGGCCCCCGTAAACTCTCTCTCTCTCTCTGTCTCTCGCAAGAACGCCGTTGTGTGTCGCGCGGCGTTAAAACGAAAGGAGGATAACGACTCGCGCTGCGGCGATGCTCTCTCCGTCTCTCTCTTTTTTACCTCCTTTCGCGCGCTCTTTATTTCTATCGGCCGTCGGAGGGAGAGAGAAGCGAGCGAGGCGAGCGCTTGTACTTGTCGCGAATAATTCGTCGTTACGGTTATACGAGGTACTCCCAGGCCGTGTAGGCGACGTTTCCTCTCTCTCTCTCTCTCTCTCTCTCTCTCTTCTGCAGCCGCTTTGAATATTCGCTCGGCGGGCTCTCTTTTTTAACGGTAACTCTGCCGTTCCGAAAAAGAATTCGTTCGCATGCAGCGTGTCGGACTGAAAAAAAAGAAAAAAAAACAATAAAAGCCCGGGCTTTCCCATAAGTCTCGCGTTTGTATAACAAACTTTGCTTTTCCGCTCGATTAACGTTGCATTGATAATGCGCATAAAGCAGCAGCAGCAGCGGCAGCAGCCGGGCATTAATTCATCCCGAAGAAAATATTCTTCCCGCCGGCTGGCTCTCTCTCTCTCTCTACCCGCGTATATAATGGATGTCGCGTAAAAATGTGCATTCACACGGAGAGAGAGGGAGGTCGGTGTGTGTATTGGTAGCGAGAGAGAGAGAGAGCACGCGCTGTTAATTCAGCCTCGCTCTCGCGCAGGAAAGTGCCGGGGCATAAATTGCGTTTCACGAGCGCTGACTAGCGGACCGATAAACGTTCGCCTCTCTCTCTCTCTCCTCCGGCGGGAATGCGGAAGTACTTCGGGCGCGCCGCCGCCGCCGCCGCCGCGTTACTTGGACGTGCGCACCTCTCCGCCTGAAATCGATGTGAAAATCGCGTGATTTTGCGCCCCGAGATGTGCTTGTATATATGTACGTCTCTCCTTCGAGGGGGCACACTTTCTCGCGGCGCGCAAAGCGAATCGAAAACAATGACGCCGCGCCGCCGCTCTCGTATTTGCTCCTTCATTTTTTTTTTTCACCGACGCCGCCGCTCTCGAGAGTTTTTAGCTGTCCCGCAATTCTGGCCTGCCTCCGTGTCTTTTTTGCGCCTCCTTACCGGCGACGTATTGCGGTACTCTCCCTGCTTTCTTTTGTGCGCACGCGAGTGCTCTCTCTCTCTCTCTCTTGCGGGGCTTCGATATATATATTCGCGGAGAGAGAAACGTACGAAAAACTCAATTATATCGAGCCGGGGATCTCAATCAAAGGAATTACGCGAAAGTTTAACATTGTTGCCGAGCCGCATTGGAGGGCAAAATGCTCTCTCTTTCGTTCCGTATAAACGCAAATCCGACGGAGCGGCACAATACCGCGCAGCTCAATTATTCATTAAAATTCCGAGAGCGAGGTGCAACTCGGAGCGCGGCTCGCGGGCATTTCTATAATAATTTCAATCGGCCCCCCCCCGAGAGAGTCTCGGATTTCTTTGCCGCGTTTACGTACTCGAGAGAGATTTTACGAGGAGAGCGTTAATATACCTCGATCATTCGCCGCGCTTTGATTTTGGCCCCTTCCCGGAATTCTTTTAACTCTCTCTCTCTCTCTCTCGCGGAACTCGAGAACCGCGAGTTGCATTTTCCCCGCGGTTCAAAACCTCTCCGAGCACACATTCGAAGCGTCGTAAATCCACTTTAACATTCCGCGCGATGAAGGGAATTTCAGCCTCTCTCTCTCGAAAATAGCGCCTGCCTTTGCCGCGCTCTCGATAATAATAATAAATTCCAGACTATCAACCGATCGCGTCATCGGGGTCGATTAATAACGCTCGAACAACGAAGCGAATTGTTCTCCCTCCCCCCCGCGAAATATACATCTCGCTCGGAGTATGCAAGAATGGAGAAAAGTCGAGAACGTCGATCGATATCCTACTGTGTATATATCGAGAGCGCAGCCTCGTATCGACATAACACGTCGACTCGATATATTTTCTCGTCCCAATTGCCGCGGCGCCGCGGCATCTAACGGGACTGGCAGTCTACGGTCGGGGGGGAGGGGGGGCCGGGTGCAATTTAGCGCGAAATATAATTCGATCGGAACGGGCAGGCAGGCATTCCAAGGCGAAAGACAAAGAGTGTATAGACTGGGGGCCGCGAGAGAGAGCAGGAGAGAGATAATGACGGCCGCGGCTCTCTGCGTCCATCCGTGACGCGCATCCACACGTGACGGAAGGAAAGTCAAGCTCGGAGAGCCGCCGCGAAAATGGGCCAATGGGTTGTCGGCAATAAACCTCGATTGCCGCTCTCTCTCTCTCCACTGCGCAGCTCGTAAAGCAAATATTCCTCCTTTTTTCTCGCTGTGTGTGTATACGTCGTCGACCGCGCGCTTTCTGCAATTTTAACTCAGAAAAGTAGAGATCGACGACGTTTTCCCTCTAATTTCATTGATATCTGGCACGGTCGAGAGAGGGAGAGAGATTGTTTGCGTAGCTGGGGAAACGATATTGCGCAAGCCTTTTTACGAAACCTTATCTCCCGGGCTCGACTCCGGGCGCGAAGCTCTCGTAAAATATTGGCTCGCGATTAGCGCGGAAAAGTGAGTCGTTAGCCGCGCGGCTGAGCATTAAAAAGGCGGCCCGCGGCGAACAATACACACGTATTCCCCCGGCCGGCATTGAATTCAACTCTCGGCGCTCTCCGGCCGGTCGCGTCTTTACGGCCTGTGTAATATCGTCATCGGAGACGCTCGTTTTCGAGACACGGAGAGAGCAGCGACAGCGGCGGCAGCCTCCGTGCAGCTAGGAACTATTCCAAATAAGTTTACTGCCTGGGTTATTGGCCTCGGGTGAACTTAACGGTTAGGCTCTCTCGCCGCCGCCGTGCCTCTCTCTCTCTCTCTCGAGCGCGCGGCGCTCGTCCGCCGCAAGCGCTGTGACACTGAATTCAGAGAGACGTTCGATCGTTTATCATCCGAGGCGAGCTGCCGCCGCACCGACGAGATATCCGCGCGCGGCGCGCGAGGCAGCGGCGGGGGGCGATAATAATTTTGCACCGACGACGAGTCGGATCGGCTGAATTCCGCGGACTTGCGCGCGCGCGCTCCTGATTTACGCCTGATTCGGGGGGGAAAAAAAAGGAGAAAAAAAAACGGCCGGAGCAGGGGGGAAATGAAGCGGGACAATATTATCGGCCGATACGATCTGAGATGCCTTAGCTCTTTTCCCGGGCATGTCACACACCGCGAAGCGCCGGACAATGCGGCTATTGTTGGTGCATAATGGTCGACGAGCTCGCGGCTCTCTCTCGGTCCCTTGACCTTACGCGCTTGTTTCTGCCGACATTTTCCTGCCTACTTAGCCCCCCCTCCGTCTAACGCACCGGTCTACAAATAAACGTTTACCCGATTTATATATATATATACATATATACACGTGCGTGCCGTCTTCGAGGCGCACAAAGACAGAGAGCGGGGCTTTTCTCTCTCCGCGCCTCGTCCTCTCGTTTCTCCGGTTCCAGTCCCGGAGCGATATAAACCTATGCAAATTTATTGCCGGGATTTTTCCTTCATCTCTCTCTCTCTCTCTCTCTCTCTCTCTCCTGCACTTCCTCCCCGCACACTTTCGCGGCCGCGATCTTGTCTCCTTTATGCGCATGACGCTTTGATGCGTCCAGCCCGGGAGAGAGAGAGAGAGGAGGCTGCGAGCAGCCGAGAGAGAGAGCCTTTGTTTCGAGGCAGCGCAGGCATACATATTTATGCGCTCGATCGACAACGATTTCACATTAACCGCCGCCTTTTCTGCCTGCCCGAGAGACGACTCTCGAGAGCCTTCGCGTTTTTCGAACGCTTCGCAATTTCGACGGCTTGTATTATTTTTCGGGCTTACAATTATCCGGGGCGATTTTTTTTTCTTTTTTTTTTCGGAAGGGCAGTCGAGCGTCAATTGCCGCGGCGGCGCGCAAAAATTCCGCCGAATCATTAGTCACGCGTCGTCGTGCGTCTCGCGCGGGATGTTCGTCCGAACGACGGCGCATATCGAGCCGCGCGGCATTGTTCGCTCTCGGTTTTCGCTCTGCACACACACACACACACACCCACCGTGTTTCCGTCGATCGCCTCGGGAGGCGTCGACCGAACGCGAAAAATTAAGCGCTCGGCAATGGAGTAACTCGAGGCTGCTCCCCTCCCCCAAAAAACACAATTCGATCGAAATTCAAATGCGTCCTGGCCGCAGTACGCAGCGCGGGGGGAACGTGTAATAACGGCCGCGTCGTCGTCGTCGTCGTCGGAGGTGCAGCGGAGGAGAAAGGGGGCCGAAAAAAAAAAGAAAGAAGGGCACTTCCGGTTCTCGGCCTCGCGTTACAGATGCACGAAAAAGGAGCGAAGGGGTGAAGCGCTCGCGGCTCTCTCCTCGCCCCTTTCGTCGGCTTCTGCAGCCGCGAGGGGGAAACTTGAGCGGCTTCTCTCTCTCTCTCTCTCTCTCTCTCTCTCGCGCAGAAGCGCGGAGCTCCTATTTACCTTCCTATTTTGTCGTTATGAATCAGCGTTGCGCGCGGAAGAAATTCAATTATCCGCGATATTGCCCTCCAGGAGAGAGGAAGAGAGAGAGAGGCGCGTTAGAATCCATTTATCGCTCGTTAAGCTCGGCTCTCTCTCGCTTTCTCCGCCGGGAGTAGGAAAAGCTCTCCCTCTCCGCCGGCGAATTTTCCTCTGCCGATATACGGCAAAGTGCAAATATTTGATTGTACGCAGCGGCCGCGTGTATATATATAGCTTTTTTCCCTCGGCGCCGCTCGAAAAATGAATTTCAGTTTGCGAAGCCCGACGAGGTGTGTGAGCGCTGGTATATAGTAACGGAAATCTCGCCGCAGCGCCGAAGAATTTTTCATGAGAGAACGCGTGTGCTTTTTCCCGAAAATTTTTCGAGCTCCGAAAAAAATCGGAGCTCTCTCGCGAATGAACTAGCGCTTCTAATGGAAGCGCGGGGCCGAAAATCGATCCTCTCCCCGCGCACACCGGTACGTGTATTGCTCAATCCAACGAGAGGTTCTCTTGTACCGGCGTATTTTCTCAAAATAGAATTTACACCGCAGTTCGCCGCATAATTAACCGAGCTCGAGCTCGCTGTAAACTTTATGAAGAGATACAAGCGCAAAATCTCCGCCTTCTTTAAAAGATTATGGCGATGCAAAGTGGACTCTATTACTTATGTAATCGTACGCAACCTAATGCGAGAGGGAGAGACTCGGGAGCGATATTTATTCATGAGGTCAGAGTATTTCGTTTAACAAGACGTATATATACGAGAGAGAGAGAGAGGCGCGCTACTCCGCGTTATGCAAATCGCTCCTTATTTCGAGCTCGCGGAAGAAAACGTCTGTGCACGAGAAGAAAACACAACGTCTTTGGGAGAGATCAAAGCCGCGGTCAATTATGTATACGCGGCGCCGCAAAGGCGCGCGATGGAAACGCGCTCTCCGAAACAAGAAAGTTCCGACTCGTCCGCGCCCGAGGCGATAAGAAACTACCCGGAACTTTGTCAATAAAGCAAATAATACACCGGGCTTTGATCCTCGGAGAGAGAGAGAGGCGCGCTGGAAAAATCAATCGCCCGAGAGCAATTGAATTACGCGGCTCTAATTCGACAGGGGGGAGGGGTTGAATTCGCGCTCCCGCGATAAATGCGATTTCGGATATATCGAGCGGTGCGTCGGACTGCCGCCTCGCCTCGGGAGAGAAGAAGTGTGCAGAAGGCAGGGAGCGAGCGAGAGAGAGAAAACAAGCTCCTTCTTGTATTGATCACTTGAAAGGAACTGGGTTAACACAGGTCGACTACCCCCTTTCGTCTCCTTAGCGTCGGATATTCGAGCGCGCGCGCGACTCGCGCATGCAAAAGTAACAGCGACAATATACAATATCAAGAGTTTTCCTCTCTTTCGCGGGAGATATCGGCTGTGATTTCTCGACGGGACTAAAAAAAATGAGCATTTTTCGTTCCCCGAGATTATATTGCGCTATTCAATTAGCGGACAATGCGATCTCGCGCGACGAAAGTTTGCGCGTCTTCGCCGCGCGGAGTTTCGATAATGGCCGCCTGCTCGTAAAGGGAAAATAATTGGGAAAAAGAGAGAGAGAGGAGTACGCTTTTTTTTCGGAACGAGGCGCGTTAATCATACAGTTTGTTACCTCCGCCTGGCCGGCGGGTACAGCACAACTAATTTCGCCCGAGTTAATAAAGTAGCCTCTCCGCGCGCCGTTAAAACAACTGCAATTTATGAAAAAGTATTATTAGTTTTGCCGCCGCGGCGGGCAATTTAGTAATTGGCATCGGCGCGCGACGTCAATACACACACAGGCACAGGGAGAGAGCGAAAGGAAAAAAAAAATTGCCTCCATTAATCAATTTGCGTTCACGCGGCGACGCGATAAGGCCTGCGTCCAGCGGTTAATTTAGAATATATGTGCCGCGTCGCGCGTTTAACGTTAATTAATTTCGTCTTGTTTTTCTTCTGTTGCAGGTAAGCGAGACGTGGACGAGATTGCTCTCGGGGAGGAAACGAAAGAGGTAACAATTACGGATTAGCGATTTGGCTCTCGGAGGATTTTCGTTTAATTGGCGAGTCGATTAACGAGTGGCCTCGGTTGGGAGAGAGTAATGCACGAGGGGGGAGGGAGGAAGAGGCAGCCGGCTCTCTTCTCTGCCCCGCGTCGATTTCCTCCTTTATTGATTTTCCGTTGTTTGCCGTGAAATACCGAGCGACGACGAGCGGTTTTATCGCGGACTGACCTAAAATTGCGCCAAGGCTGCGGGGGAGCTTCGCTTTCTCTCTCTCTCTCGCGTCTTCGAAATTACGCCTCGCGGGGTGACGATATATCTTTTTGCGTATACATCGAACGATTAAAAAATCCAGACCGAAATCCCACGCGAAAGCAGGTAATCGACAGCAAACGACAAACTGTACGGTATAAAAGCTCGGCCCGGGAATCGGGGGGAAAAAAGGCGGTCGCGCGTTCGCGCCGCGTCCCGGGCTATTATTTCAAAGAGCGCCGTGTTCGAGTTTGTAAATACGTTCGCGCGGCCGGCTCCTTTCGTTTAGAAAACACGAGAACGAGAGAGAGAGAGAGAGCGCAGCTGTTGCGCGGCTTTTTCGCGCGCACGTTCCGCCGCGCATAAACCATTTGGCGGAGCGCCCTCGACGTTTGTTTGCCCCAACAACGTTATCGATATATACTTGGCTGCTCCTTCGCTTTTGCGGAAACGCGGAGACCGAGAAAAATGCAAAGAGGGCCGACGACTCCCTGCGCAGGTCGCGCAGCCGGTAAACGTACGCGGATGAAAATTTTGGCGTGAAAATTATGACTCGGAAGTCAGATATTGAAATTTAGCCGAGAATCGAGTGATCGTTCGTAAATTCATCGGCGTCGGACGAATTTTTACTTGAAAGTTGAGTAAAGTGCCCGGAAAGAGAAGTTCAATACTTGCACGTGTATCTACAATAATATTTTAGTAATAAAACTTAAAGATTTATTTTCTTATTCTTCAATATATTAACATTGATTAATTAAATTAAACAATTTTTAGAAATTTTACAAGCAAAATATATTTGCGAATGAGGTTATGTTCAACTGTTTCGTTACTGACAATGTTACCGACAGGTAAAATTTAGATTCTTTTCGAGTAAATTTTATAATCATACGAAAAGAGTACAGTATAACGATATTGTTTATCAATATTTACAGAGTAAAAATGACTAAATTAGAGTAAATATCATAATCCAGAAAATGGCATTGTCCTGCGATTAGTTAGAAAATGTTCTCCGCGCGCGTGAATTACGCGAATCGATCGTAGTCGTCGATTTAATTCGCATCGACCCCCGGAATAAAAGGCCCCTTTGCGTTATCCGCGCGTTTACAAAGGTCGGTAATTACGAAGATGAAAGCTCGTGCGCGCTAAAAGTTCGGTGGGAAATCGCGCCTGGAAGTTCGGACGGGCAAAAAGAGAGAAGAGAGAGAGAGAGAGAGAGAGTTTGATGGAAAAATAAAAAGTGCCGGCTCTCGTTCGTTATACGCGATGTTTTTAAAAAAAAAAAAAAAAAAAAAAGAGCCGCGCGCCAGCAACTTCCACGAGAGCTCTCTCTTTTTCTCTCCGCGCTTGAAATATTTTTCCAGGAATATACGCGCGGGGACAGAGAGAGAGAGAGAAAAATTGTTCCCCACATTGACAGAGGAGAATTACGAGGAATTTATTCAATTTTTTAAAAGGCTTTTATACGTGTCTTTGAGAGCGCTTTTTGCCCGCTGGATATATTCGCAAATGTTGAGTTTAAACTTTTCAAATTTGACTCCCAATGCGCGGCGTTTAATTAAAGAATAACAAGGATTAAAGAACAAATCCCCTTTATAATTTCCTTTTCTTTCGGAAAGATTTTCAACGCTCTCGACCAAACAGACTCGAGATATATACACGTCGGGGTAAAAAATTCCAAACTAAATTTAGAAACCGACTGTGCGAGACTAAAATTCACAAAAAGATTACACGGGAGCGCGCGCGGATCGCGGCAGAGAAGCAAATAAGTCGGAGCGTAATCGAGTTTTCTCGTAAAGCTCGTAAAATATATTAGCTCCCCCGGCTTTAATAAGTTCGAGAACGGGCCGGTACCCGCGCACTTGATCAAATTTAATTTTATACGCGCGTAAAGCGATATTTACGCCGCTATTTCTTTTTTCCCCTCCCGCATATATATACACCCGCTCAATCTCCGCTCGAGCGTTCGCAAAATACGCGCGCGGGAATATATACGTCGAGTACAATATACAAAACGAAAACGAGAAGAAGAGCAGAGAGAGAGCCCCCGGCGCGGGAATTACAAGCGAGGCACGTTATCTTTACGAGGCTGCGCGCGATGTCGAAAGAGTCTCGTCGCGAATATTCAATTAATCGCCGCGCGCCGATGCGACGACCGTAGGAGGGAGGGGGGGGCAGATAATGATAAGGCGCGATTATGATAATGCGCGATCACGTGTACACACTGCTCGCGCACGCGGAATATAAAAGGCGAGCGGCTCTCGGAATTTTATTTGGATCTCTCGCCTCGAATTTTCAGCCCCGACTTTCGACTTGTGCATCGTACTCGAGAGATTGGAGGTTAAGGGGATATTTCACCGGGTCACCCGGTTTCTTTCCCCCCGTTCGAGGCTCGTAATGTTCCTTTTCCTTCGACGCTGAGAGAAGAGATGTCGTAGAAAAATTACGGATACACTGAGAGAATTTTCGAGTAAAGATTATTGCCCCCTAAATTAGGCGAAATATTATCCAGAAAATCGCATTGTCCTGCGATTAGCCTAATTTAGGGGATAATTTTTACTCGAAAATTCTCTCAGTGTAGTCTTGTAAAAATTATCATACTCTCTAGAAAACCACCACTGACTGTCGAAACCAAACAAATTACTATACTTGGTAAATTTTGCTGTATTTTCAGTAAAGTTTCCTACAAAGTATGGTAATTTTTACTAAACTTTTCTCTCGGCGTATTTTTAGCCGTGCAGTTTACATTCGTTTGAATAATCGCGGAAAAGATATTTTTCGGAATTACGCCGAGCGCGGGGCGTGTTAATTCTTTCGCCGTGTTTACTCGGGGCAATTAAATTTAAAAGCTGATATATAGCCGCCTTATCGGCGTATTATCTAAAATTAGGCCTTATCTGATACGTTACAAACGCGATTCGATCATTATTTTGACGTAAGCACTGTTTACACAGCTTTTTCCACTCCGTGCACAGCCGAGAGCAAACCGAAATTACAACACTGCCCATTTGCATATTCGACTCGAGCTTTTACCGACCCAATTTACGCCGAGAGGTAAGAATATCCCGGCCGTGTTTATTAAATTCCGCCGAACGATTTGCGCGTCCGGTGGCTCGATCGAGTCGTCATAATCCAGTTGGCGCGGAGACAATGGCCGCCGCGCGCAAAAACCCCGCGTCGCCCCGATACTCGCGATCGTTAATTAAATTTCCGGACGAGGAGGCAGCACGGCTAACTCTCTCCCCCGTTTAATTGGATTCGCATTTTCTCTCCTCTCGCGCAGTGTGCCCTTGGCGGCTGCGCGCGGCTAATCGAGGTTAGACCTCCTCCGTAGATCCGACCGATATTTCGGCCGTAAGTCACTCTGTCGAAGGCTCGCGAAACTTTCGGATTTAGAAAGTAGCGGCGTCGCCTAAAAATTCCGGAGAGATATATCGCAAAAAGCACGACTCTCGGCGTCGTTTTCCGCAGTCAACGCCGATGTACTACATGCTTCCTCTCTTCTCCGAGAGAGACTTTTTCTAATCCAATTACAGGCCGGAACGCAATCAATGTCAATCAGCCACCTAACGATCTCTCTCTCTCTCCTCGCTTTTCCCGCATCCCCCTGTTTCCGACCTTCTTTCCCGCTGCCGCGGCAGTACACTCCACTCCAAGAATTAGCGGTTTCACCCTAAGTTTCACCACCGAGGAGGATAATACTCATCCTCGCCGATCCGCGCTGCATTCTGCAACAAACCAAGTATCCCCTCGGCAAAATCTAAACGCCCCTCGTAAACGTTTGCGCGGCCACATTCTTATCGGATATCCTCCGCATTTTCCGCGCCTTCAATTACCCCGCGTCGAGCGGACACCTTTAACGGCCGCGAGTGCCGCGCGAGTTTGTACATTTTAAATCGCGCGCCGCTAATTATCGACGAGCGCACACGACTGCGTGCACGCCGCGGATAGAGATATCGCGAGAGAGACGCGACGTCGCGAGGAGACTGGTTTCGCTCGGTGCGATATCGAGCGGATACGGTGTAAAAACGTTTATAACCGCGGAGGAAGAGAGTTAGTCCTTCTTTTTAATCGCCACCTGGGTTTCTTTGCGCGAGCGCTGCTCTCTCTTGCGCTGCTGATTAATCGAGCCGTTTTCCGCGGCCGCTGATCGATTGGATAACGAGCGCTTAATTCGGAGTTACTAATAAGAGGAAATTGTGCAAGCGGTCGAACGCTTGGATCTCTCCGAGCTGCGCACTGAGAAAAATGGTATGATAATTTTTAATGCGGCACATACAGTAATAAAATTACTGTATTGTGTAGAAACGGTGGGATATATACTTTCGCTATAATAATTTCTGTTGTGTATTGTAAAATAAAATTTGTTTGTACAAAATATTTTTCAAAGCGGAAAATTAAAAAATTAAAATATTTTAATTATGGTTGAAGTTTTAACTATTTGTGGTATATATTGAGCGAATTTTACTCGTAGAGAGAAGCGCCTAATTTTTTGAGTTTAGTAACCATCGGCAAATCCATCTATCGGAAGGGTGAAATATATTTCTAGTTTGATTTAAAGTTTGCTTCTCTTTAAATTTAAATAATGAATGACGTTAAAACTATTGGTATTTTGAAAATATAAGACACATACGTTTTGATTTATTGTACATTCTTATCAATGATTACTATTGATAAAAAAATAATTAATAAAAAAACATATGATTTTACAACGAAAATTTTGATAAAAAATTATAAAAAAATTATTTACACGATTGTTATTTTAAAATAATTGCATCGATGTAAAATAAAATTTGGAAACTTTCGTGCACGGCAACGTGCTTATACCAAATGCAGTTTCATTATTGCGCCTACATAATAATATTTATTAAAAATTAATTTAAATACATCCCGTTGTTCCCGCGCAACGCGTACTAATTTTTGTCAGCCATCGCATTACCATTTATCGTACACCCTTTCCCTCCGCGCAATAACCAGAAAACAGTGCTTTTAAATCGCTCGTCTCATCTCTCCCGGTGTGTGCTTCCAGCTTTTCTCATCGAACGACATCGGCGAAACGGCTCTCGGCTCGTCTATATCTCTCCGCGCGCGAGTCGAGTCCGAGATCCCTCGCGCCGACAAGAGAGCGCGCGAGGCCCGCTGCGCCTATACGAGGGCATCGCCGAGCGAAAACTTTAACGAGCTCCACGTCTAAATGCAAATGCGCCTCGCGGAAATCGGAGGACTCTGCGCGCCGTGAAATATTTCCAGGCGCGATAAGAGCGCGAAAAAAAGAGCGAGAGCCGAGCGCACACAATGTCGATATCCTCGCGGCTCTACCCGCTGTGGTTTTTCTCCGGTTGGTGTATATCGGCTCTGTATTTTATACGCTTAATTTCATCGGGCTCGATTGACGGCCGGAGAGAGAGAGCGTTGCCCTCTCCCGTTGCGTAACAAACTGTTATAGAAAACTTCCGGCAGATATATAGTTTATAAACGCGATTCTGCGTCGTTCGCCGGTGTGTTTTTGTTCGTAATGCCATTTCATTGGAAAGTCCGCACAACGGGATCCGAGCTTACGTAAAGCTACAATAATCTCCTAATAATGAAAGCGCCTCTTTATCGTTTGCGTTAGCAGTCGCCTCGCCTCGCGGCAGTGTCACATTGTTGCCCGTCGCTCGCGAAGAGACGAGGACAAAGAGATGCTGCTGCTGCTGCTCTCGCGGGCCGAAAGATGGCTATCTCGAGGCTCTCGACGACCAGGAATTTACGGAAGGTGTGTGCGTGCGCGAATCGTTACTTGTATTTGGTAGAGCTTTTTAATATATCGAAATCGGCAGCTGCGCGCGATATTCGACACGCGCGAGCGAGAAAAAAAACGTTTCCTCCTGCCGTGCGGCGTGAATCACTAATTGTTAGTATGCGCGAACCGCCGCTATATACACGTATACGTGTATAGCTGGAGGAAACGTTTCTTCGCCGAGAGCGGCTATATCGCATCGGAATTCCGCGCGGCGCGCCGCCGCCGCCGCCAACCTTTACGTTTACGAGACAAAGTCGTATTTCTTAATGGCCCCGAGAAATCTTTATTCGCGCGTTAAACGACTGTAATTCGCTTCTCGAGCTTGCGCGAGCCGCGTCGTTCGGAAAATTTAATAACATGTCAATTGTGTCTTGGCGACTACGTCGATTTTTTTTAAATCAGCCTGCCTTTTACTCGATTGTTCTCGCCGGGACGAGTAACGTTTATAATATCGACTCGCTCGCGCGTTCAAAATTCCAACGACTCGGTCTATTTTTTCCTCGTTGTACCCGCGGTTATATACCGTTGCGTCCCGCGTTCTCTCTCTTTCCTCCTTCGTCTTTGTCGCTTCGCGGAGAGCAGAGGCTCTCGAATCCGCGCCTATCTCGCCGACTGATCTGCTCTCGACTGCTGTGTTTTTTTTTCGCGCTCGTGCCTAATCAATTACGGGTGTCCCGCCTTATTACGAAACGCTACAAGGCGCCTGAATTCGTACCTTTGAATTTCCCGCGTTCCTCTTGTCTTTTTTTCGGGGGGAGAGGGACACGTACACGCCTCGAAGAATCTCGCTTGTAGCGCTGCTTGAATATGTAGATTGTGTAGATGGGAGAGATTGGGGGTGTCGTGATTACTTTAATTTGTTTTCGAATGCCGCGTGTCCGCCGGCGATTCTCGAGAGATAGCCGATGCCGATATCCGCGCGCAGCCTCCTCGCTGCGCTTTATAATTGTCGGCGGTTAAGTGGATATTACACTCTTCTCGGTAATCGATTTGCAAACAATGTAGATTGATGACTCAAGATGCGAGAGCGAGCCGAGAGAGGCTGCCGATGATGGAATGCAAAAGCTGCTCGAGCTCCCCTCCCTCGAAATTCCAATTGAATTAACGCGGAAAAAATGCGCTCCGTCCGAAATGTAATTACGAGTTGGCAGTCGTCGGTGTAGTTACCGCTCGGCGAGATTAAATTAAAAAAAAAAAAAAAAAAAAAGTCCGCGTGAATGGGAGAGAGAAAAAAGCCATACATCGCTAAATCCTCTCTCTCTCTCGGTTCGCGTCCGGAAATGAATGAAACCCGCTCGGTCGTTACGCGCATAAAGCGCGCAGACGCGCCGCTGCTCTCGAATGGGGGGCGGGTACCTAGCGGTGATTATTCGTACGGGGGAGTAATCAAAAACCATTCATAATCGAATTATAGCCTCCCGATAAATCCCTCCCCGCCCGGCTTACGCGCGAGCGCGAAATACATCGGTGCGCGGCGTTATCAGTCAATCGGAAAGTGTCTCTGTCTCGCTCTTTTTTTTTTTATTCCCCGACGAGCCGGCTGCAGCAGCGCCGCGACGAGGGAGAGAGAGAGAGAGAGAGAGAGAGGCGATAAGGCCTTATCGAGCCGGCGGGTATTATGTTTCCCCGATTGTGCTTTAACGAGACCGAGATCGGGGGGAGAATGTGTGTACTTTGTGTCGCGCGAACGCCGAAGGTGCGCTCTCTCTCTCTCGGTATCGTTTGAGAGAGCACGAGCGCTACTCGTGCGCATTAAACATTCTCTCCGACTCGAGTCTTCCTCTTCTTCTCCCTGATTATCCGCCTCTGCTTTCGTCCTTTGAGAATTTTCTTTGGAAGATGCCTAGTCGAGCTGCTGAACATTTTATCTTCTCAATGAACGATCCCCTGGTTGGCAACGATGAATCGCTAGAAACTTTTTGGATTTTGAAAATCTAGCTAATTTTCAGTATGAGAATGATTTCTACTAAAACTACTGGTAAAGCGAAAGCAGCATTCTAAACTCATTTTTAGTTTTAAACATTTTTACAAATTCTATGAAATCAATTTTTTCCATGATTAGTAATAAAATAACTAATTATACATTTTTAAACAAGTGCAAGTTTTTTTGCTTCCTCCTAGAGGAAGCTTCGTGATAGTAATTTTTTTGTTTGTTGTTCTAAAAGCCTGTTATAATTGTATTTTAAGGTCTCAGGAAAAAGAAAAAATTGCATTTTGAAAATGTCTGTTTATGGATGTATGTGTGTGTATAATGCTGAATTTCATTTTATTTGTTTTATTTTTGTGATGGCGACAAAAAAAAATTCTTTTTTGTTTAGCTTATTTCTTGAATCGGACAAAAAACATTTTTTAAAGAGCATAAAAATACCTATAATGAAAGAAAAAAATTGTCAATTAGTTTTTGAGTAAAAAACTGAAAACTGAAAAAAATGAGTTCTAGGTTCAACTGCAGTCCTAATGAATTACTGCAGTAAAAATGCTTGAATTGGCTTGAAATTTTGGGATAAGTTAAACCTTTTAAATATTTAGGTCTGCATAGTTTTTCTCAGCTTATGCAACTTATTAGTTTAGAAGATATTGAGGTTTTATTTATTTATTTTATTTTATTTTTTTTTTTCATTTTTTGAACAGCTGTATCTTATTAAACAATTTGTCTTTTTCAATAACCGACAGCTTATTTTTTTTTCTTTTACTAAATTTTCAAAATTAACAAGAATTTTTTAAATTTATGTATTAGTTTTTATTTTATAAAGATTTTAAATTATATATGGTATTCCAATTATATGTATCACAAGTACAATCATATTATTATTATTATTATTATTATTATTTTATTATGATTGTTTACATTAGTTTCAGCAATGTAGTTCAAATAAAATTAAAAAAATACTTGTTCTTGATAAAAATACTTTTATCAAGAAAATTCAATTTTCTTGAAATTTTTATTCTTCAAAACGATAATAGTGTGAAGAGGTAACACCGGGCTAAGATCTCCTTTTTGCTCTGATATTGAACATTATTTTGTAATACGACTTGTATAAAGCTTGATTTAGCGCATACATTTTTATCCAAGCTTGCACCAAATCGAGCTTTGCGCATGGAGTTTCAAAAATTCTGTTTTTTAGGACTTTAAAATATTCTAATAACTAAATTTTTATTTAAACTTTGTTTGCTATTTCTCAAATTTTAAAATGGACGTATAAAAATAAAATGATAATATAAAAATAAATAATTAATTAAATATAGAATAGTTTGAAATAGTGTTGTTGAAATCGATTGTTTTTAATAAATCTCGAAAGTAATGTTGTATTAGCGATAAATTAGTTAGGAGAAAATTAGGTGCCAATGAATTTTTTAATGATTATACAAATGCTATTATACAATTATTATTCATTGACATTACAAATAACATGGCTTAGTGCTGATATTAATGAAAGTACAATTAAATATTTTGATGACTAGTAAATACCATAATAGATTAATTAATTAATCATAATTTTTAATTTTTAATTTATATACAGTATTTATATACAGTATATTCGATTATTATCATTGATGATAAAAAAATTCGATAATTTCGATTCTTTAATTTGATTTGATAGGAGTGATTGTCGATTTAAAATAAAAGCATGCAGTTCAATTGCATGCACATAAGCAAAGGCTGTACCTACCGAATATACAGCCCCGCCACAAGGGGGGGGCAACCGGGATATAATATCATATTGAAAATAATTTTAAAACCCTAAAACTTAAAATCTCCGCATTACTAATAAATAAATAATTAAACAATAAACTATATACCCCTCAACCACGTAACCTGGGGAAATTATTAATTAATAATAAACTAATTTAACAAATACACTGTGAACCCCTCAACCACGTAACCGGGGGGAAAGCATTATTAATAAACAAATAATTAAACAATAAACTGTATACCCCTCAACCACGTAATCCGGGGGAAAGCATTAATAATAAACTAATTTAACAAATACACTGTGGACTCCTCAACCACGTAAGTCGGAGAAATTATTATTTAATAATAAACAATAATTTAAACAAATACACTGCACACCCCACAACCATGTAACTTGAGGGCAAGCATTAATTATTAAGTGGTTATAAATAAATAATACTTTTCTGCAGGTTGCGTGATGCTTTCCCCCGGGTTACACGTGGTTGAGGGGTGCACAGTTTATTGTTTAATTAATTGTTTGTTAATCATGCTTTCCTCCGGGTTACATGGTTGAGGGGTGCATAGTTTATTGTTTAATTATTTGTTTATTATTAATGCTTTCGCCCGGGTTACGTGGTTGAGGGGTGTACAGTGTATTTGTTTAATTTATTGTTTATTCTTAATCAATGCTTTCCCCCGGGTTACATGGTTGAGGGGTGCACAGTTTATTGTTTAATTATATGTTTATTATTAATTGCTTATGTAAAAACTGCGGCAGATTAATTGATATTTGGTTAGATTTCTCAAATTTATTACATAAAATTTTGGAGATCTTTCTCGCCTTACAAGAGGCCCCCGTATAAATTGCCCCAGGCCCCTATACATAGTGTGGCGGGGCTGAATATACTTACGCTAGAAATCCTCCGCAATATTCTACATAGATTCTATAGGTTCCGAATCTACTTAAAATCTAGAGTATTAACTAGAGCTCAGCGACAATTTTCAGCCGATTCGAAGAGAAACGCTTTTTCCAGTGGAAAAATAACCGTTGCTCAATCTCAGCGAACGAGTCCGCCTGAACGCATTATGCAAAGCCAGATTATTTGCCTGTCCTCACCTATCGCGCGTCTTCGTAGCCCAGAGCCGCAAGAACGTCCCCCCCCCCCCCATTAGCGGCGACGTGCGCGCTCTCGACGTTTTTCCCCGCCGGCTGTATGCGCGCGCGATATATTTGCAAAGGCGCCTGCAGCAGCTTTTTCAGTCCTCTCTCCCGAGAGCCCCGCGCGCCGCCGATGTCGTCGATCGCGTTAATTGACTTGATTATGTGTCGGGCGCCGTCGCCGCCGCCGCGGAGGAGCGACAAGGTCGTCGCGATTTTATGGCCAAGCGCTCTCGAGAGCAACCTGCGCCGGGAATATTGATGAAGCTTTTTTTATTCTGTCTCTCTCTCGGCTTCGAGGAGCCCATTGTGCCGCTGCTTTTCTCGCCGAGGGATTAATCGCTCGTTTATTTTTCCCGCGCAGCGGCCGCCCTGTCGGACGATCGCGACAAAGTCGCTCGTGTCCGCGGAATTCACGTGAAATCGCGAGTCGCGTCGCTTTTATTTTTAAACGGGTGCAGTTGATTTTTCATTAATCCCGAGAGCGCGCGCGCGTCGCGCCGAATTTACAGCGGTACACACGGTTCTCTTTTTAATCCAAACACACAATCGACTTTCCACCCGCGCGCTTACCGGGCACAAAGAATGTTTCGAGTACACGGCGCGGGGCGCGGAGAGAGCGGGAAATATATTCTCGGAAAATGAAATTGTAAAAAGGGCTTAATAACGCGAGAGCGAGGAAAAAGCAAAGGGGGTCCCGCGGCTGCTGTGCAGCGGAAACAATGAAGCCCGGGTTAAAAAGCTAAAATAGAAGCAAAGCGAGGCGCATTATCAAGCAAACCGTCTAGAATTGCAGTCGGTACAGCCAGCACAGCGGCGGCGACGGCGGCAGCGACAAAAGCTCTCGACAAAGAATAATTAAATATTAATTAGCGTTCTCCCCGACAATGCTCTCGACGCGCCTCTGCGATAAGTAGCAGCAGCAGCCGCCGTCCCGACCTCTCCATCCGCGCAACATGTAGCTGTCCCTCTTTGAGCGCGCGAATATTCCCTCCCCCTCGGCCTGCAAAATGAATCGTTTCCTCGAGGCTGTCGCGCAGCTTTCAAAGGCTAATTAAAACGTTAATTATCCATCCCCCGTCGCCGCGCGGGGCCGAAACAAAAGCGACTCCTCCGACGAGGAGGCGGTATACGCGGAAAAATCGCGATCGCGAAAACAGGGGGCTACATCTGTATTTTTTCGCGGGACGTTTCCGGCTTTTTAAATACTCGCGTCCTCCGGCTCTCTTTCTCTCTCTCTCTCCGGCGTTTACGTGAATTATGAATCGTAAGTGGCGCTCTCCGGCGGGGGGGTGCAGCTTTTATAAAGGCCGCGGGGACGGAGGTTTGAACGCGCTCAAATTCCCTTTTAGCGGCGCTTTCAGCGCTCTCTCTCTCTTTTTCCACCTCCTCCCTCGTGTTTTCGCCGGAGTGGCTGCGCCGGCCTCCGCGTATATATCGCTTTCTGCCATTAAATCGGCCCCGCGTCTTGCTTTTGTTTAAGGTAGCCTCGCCAAAGGGTTTTTGCCCTCCCTGTTTTACGCGAATTATACACGCCGGGGGCGCGCGATGCTCTCTTCCACCTTCGGCTCTGTCGCCCGAATTCGAGCTCTCGTTGTGTACACTGGACGGGTTTTTAATCAAATTTTCATCCCGGTAATGGCACTTTAATCGCGCGTCATTGCAGCAAACAGTCTCTCTCGACACCCGGCAGGAGACTCGTCATTGTGTACCCACGAAATTAGATTAGGGTGTGTGAGTCCGTGCACCTTCCCTCGGACACCCCACATAAACTTCTCGTCGTCCCCGCTATCTCGCATCGCGCGAATGATCGATCGGGCCACTGGCCCCTCTCCTCCCCCGAAAAGGGGTAGTTTTTCCGCTTCCGGAGGGGAGGGGGGGGCCGAGTCCGAGGAAAACAAGACTCGATCTCGAGTGGCCGTGTTTCCCGCTCGCGGAGGGCGGCACTGTGCACACTTGTTCGCCGCGCGACGCGACCCTCTCGAGGAGCCGAGGAGAGAGCTGTACTTGTCAAAACAGCCGGCCGGCGCCTCGTTCGTTTGTTTTGGTATAGATTTCCCATTGTGCGAGGCGAGGAAGAGCCGCGCGCCGATGTTTAATTGCTCGGTGTTTACGTTCCGGATGAATTCGGTGTGCTGCTGCTGGTCCGGGTCCCTGCGCGCGTGTATTTATCGGCGCGAGCGGCTCTGCCATTTGTTTGCTAATGCATGTTTCATCGCGCTGTTATTCCCGCATTGTGCGAACGTGAATTTCGCGGCCGTATTTATACGCTTCTATAGCTTCCGGCTCCGAGGGAAGCTCGCGAAAAAGTTATATCCGCGAAAGTTGGCGGCGAATTTCGCTTGAAATCACTCGGCAACGGTTGAGCGTCCGACCTCTCCGCTACTCCTCGATTCGGAAGTTTCGTCCCTCCGCAGCGCGGGAATATTAAAACACGAGAGCGAAAAGCGCCGAGCTGCGAGCTTACAAAAGAGATTTTCCACTTTGTGCTCTCGCGGAATATTTATACCGCGCCGACACTTTGCTAATCTCGATTTTTGCACTCTCTCCCTCTCGCGAGGAAGCAGCGGCGCTCCTCCGTGAAAAAGGGGCCGCCGCCGCGCACAGAGAATTAATGCCGAGAGCGCGCGAGTCTTTATGATTTAACGAGGATGAGGCCGCCGGCCGGCTTTGGCCCTCCTTTTTTCCGCCGGGGGGATTAAAGCGACGCGGTGTGTAAGCGGGGAAGGATGTGCCGCGCACTGCTTTTTTTCCCGAGCTGGAGGGAGGGGGGGGACTCAGTCTCCCGGATTCTCGGTTTAATGAAGCTCGGCGCGCTCTAATACCGGGCTTATTTTATCGACGCGCGCACCGAGAGCGCTTTTCTCGGAATCGTCGCGTCGAGTAGTTTCTCGTCCGCGCGGCGTTAGAAGGACGCGTCGCTTTCGGATTTGATAAGGCGTGTATTTAGGGCTTGCCGTTTTTTTGATGGGCTTATGATTTCGGCAGTTAAATATAACCTGTTGGAGGTGAGCGAAGGTTTTTGCGGGGGCATTTTGTAAAATCAGGTTGTTTTATGCCGGGCGCGAGAAACTTTACGAGCGCAATAATCGTAAAACTTGAAATCAAAGCTTTGAAATTTAATCGAGGGGCCCTTTTTCAGTCCAATAAAATGTGTGTTATCTCCTTGTATATTAAATCCTTATTCCGAAAGTGAAGCAAAGAAAAAAAAAATTACCAAGCCGGAATCACGACTCCTCGAAAGCGAGTCATTAAATAAACTCGTTCCGCGGATAAAAGTTTAAGGGCACGCAGGCAGTATAACTTGCTCAAATACGAGACAAAGTATAACAATAACAATCGAGGAGCCGATAAGTCAGAGAGGCAAAAGGAAAAGAAAAAAGCGCATCCGACGCTCACGACGCGCGAATAAGGAGGGTACATATACATATGATCCCTCGGCCAGGCAGCGAAAGAGGAACGACTCTCTGTGCGCACACGTACATACACAAGGGGGATATATCTCTGCGCGCGGGGCTCGTGAGAGAATTCACGCGAGGTCGAGCAGAGGTCAGTCTTTCTCTCTCTCTCTCGCTCTGCCGATCGCCTTCGGGTCGCGGCGAAGGTCGAGGCAGCAGCGCGAGATGCAGCAGCAGCTCCGCTCGCCAGAAACAAAGTGCGTCGCTGCATAATATTGCGAACGGCATTATTCCCCGCGCGGGGCCGGAGGCCAGAGAGAGAGAGAGAGAGCGATTCGGATGCAATTACGCGATATTAATCGCGGCGCGCCGATTGAATTGCGGGCTTTGTTTGTTTTCAAGGTGCTGGGAGAGATATTTTTGCAGCCAATTACCCGCCCCGCGCGGTCGCCTCTCGCTGTTTTATGCCCCGGTTGTTACGCCGGGCCCCGAATCGCGATGATGATGTTGCGCGGGAAAAACGTATATATATATATATCGCGATTGCCGATCGAGCTCTCTCTCTCTCGGAGGTGCGATAAGTATTATTTCAGCTGCCCGGAGAGACGCTTATCTCGTAAAATCGCGCCGGCGAGCGGCGGTGACACTTTTTCGGGGGGCCCCGAGGAATTTTTATCTGCTCTCGTTTGTCCACGGAATTTTTTTTTTCTTTTTCGCACCTCGAGCCTCATTGTGACGGAGGAACATCGGCGGTTATCGATAGCTTTGCAATTCATTTTGTCGCTAATCCGAAAGCAGCTGCGTTCGAGTAACGCGCGAGAATTTAATGCACTCGAGGAGCGTCGGTCTGGAAAACGGGTGTTTTAATCAATGCGGACTCGGAAACATTTTGCGCGCCTCCCTGCTTATTTATAAGCCGGAGGCAGCGGTGCATAATGCCTGCCCGCTTCGACTTTATAAATATTACATTGTTGCGCTCTTTACACGATGACCTAAATCGACGAGAGAGTAATGTCATGAATAATTATTTACGC
This sequence comes from Ormyrus rosae, assembly GCA_035047165.1. Classification (NCBI taxonomy): domain Eukaryota; kingdom Metazoa; phylum Arthropoda; class Insecta; order Hymenoptera; family Ormyridae; genus Ormyrus; species Ormyrus rosae. The sequence continues at coordinate 6,881,716 of JAWWML010000032.1, forward strand.
TAACTCGAGGCGATTATCTGATTTCCTTCCTCCTCCTCCTTAACATTCAATTCCAGTACACCGAGAAAGCCGCGCGGCGATTCCCAGGAATATATAAATTTTCCGAACAAAGAGAGAGCGAAAGAGCGAGACTCTCGCCGGCGGGGGGACGAATTAGCTACCGATATGGCACTCGATGGCATCACAACGCTCTGCACCCTCCCCGAAACGCGGGTCGCACCACCGCGCGAAGATCCGTCCCCGCTTGATAATTCGCGCATAAGCCGATATACAGCTTACGCTTATCTCTCTCGGCTCGTCTTTCTGTTTTCGCTCTCTCGGGCCGTTGGAGTGATTTACATGGATTTCGGGTGTACACCGCCGCGTCGAAGAGTTAGACTTGCTTTATTGTCAAGTGGCGTTAAAGTGATTTACGACGGCCGCGGCCGGGGAGCGAAATTAGCGAGCTTTTTCCGTCGCGGCTCTTGAAAAAGAGTGTACATTCAGCGCTCAAGGAAAGCGCTAATTTCGCAAATAAAACGGGATCCTCTTCTTTCGAATGGAAAATTATTGCGGAGAGCCGAGAGGCGCACCTTTCGAGCGTGTACACATACGAAAATGTGTTCAGCCCGAGTGCACTCGGCGCGCGTTTCGGCGCGGCGGAGGATACACGTCGTCGAGAACCGTCTATTAAAGAATAAGCAGCTGCACTCGTAATAAACCCATTAGCCCTGCCGTCTCCCTAAGCCGAGTAATCTTCCACCCCTTTCTTCCGTAAAAACGGACGCGGCGGCGCTAAAAAGCCGCCGCATATACATGTATATACACGCGCGAACCTCGTAAAAAAAGATGCCCCGGCGCTCCGCTCAGGTGGCTCCGCTTTCTTTTTAATGCGCCCCGCCATCACGAAAAGCGCGGCGTTTCAATGGATTTTACTAACTGAAATTCCCCGCCGAGGCTTGTGAATAACGAGAGTTTTCTCGGCCCGAGTCCTCGAAACTGATGTTTAATGCATGCGTATATACATTGTAGGCTCGTACGTCGCGGTAATACGACAAGCGTATTAATACTGAATAATGCAGGCGTCCACGGTCCGCGTAAGAAACCGCTACACTTGGGTAATTAGCCGCTTATCGCCGCTCGTCGAAGGGCTCGTGTCTCACGGCGCGCGGTGATATAATTTTCATTTGCTCGAGCGTCTGTATTCGAGAATATCGATACGTACATCCGATGGCCCACCGTTAGCGCTAAGACGCGGTGTGCGTTCTAAACGAGTGAAAACGAAAGAATTTTCGTCTGAATTTTGGGGGCGCGTGGAAGAATGAGAGTGGTGTAATCGCCGCCGCCGCGAGAGAGGCGGCAGGAAATGGAAGCAGGATTTAGCCAATCAAATTTAACGTCCGAAAATTCTTCGTGGTTCGGGTTTAAACGTAATTGCTTTAATCCTGTTTCAATTTGCCCCCGCTGCAGGCTCTCGCATTCCGATATATATATATACGTATATAACAGGCCCCTAACGATCGAATCATTCAGTTTGTACATTACGAGCTCTTTTGATCTAATGGATTAGCCTCGGGCGAACAAAGCCGCGTCCCCAGGCATCGTATTGAATTTGTCGAAAGCCAATTCTCAAAGTCCTCTAATTTTACACCGGCGAATTATATGCTTACGTCGCTCGCGCGTCACCGCGGCGCGGCGGCGGCATCCTCGCGCAGCTGCGTTTTCGAATCGGGTTAGCTCGAGAGTAATTGCGAGAGAGAGAGCTCGCCAATTTTCATCGGAAAGTTGGCGCGTCAAAGGAATATGGTAACGAGAGCGCTTTAAAAAGAGAGCGGGGGGCAATTCCGGCCGGGGGCGTCGGGTAGTCTCTTTGAAAAAGGCAAACAACGAATTTGGCGATTATGAAAATTGGCCTCCGCGTGGCGGCGGCCTCGCAGCTTTCCTTTCGGGGGCTTCCCTCTCCCGTTTGTTTTTGTGTTCGCGCGCCATGAAATCGGGAAAACAGGATCTCCCTATCTCCGGCAGTAAATACACGGCTATCTCTGGAACACTTGCCGAGAGAGAGGGGGATAGGAAAAGCCGGGAGAGAGAGAGAAAAGAGGGCTGGAAGCGAGAGCGAACTTATATAGAGGCAGCTGATAGAACGCTAAGTGCATTTGGCGAGCTTCCAGCCGAACGAACGACTCTCCGAAGCTTTTCCTGCTCTTCCTCGCCGCCGCCGCCGTTGCCGCCGCCGTCTGCCGGCAGCGTAAAATCAGTGAGCCAGCAGGCTATGTAATCGCTCCTTTTTTCCTTCCTTCCTTCCTCCTTTCTTCTCCGCTCTCTTTTATCTCTCTTATCCGCCCTCCTCTCTCTCTCGCTGCTCTTCTTTATCGAGGAGCACGCGAGACTCTTTCTTTAAATTGTTTCTCTATTACGTTAATCCGAGTGTGCGCTATTATTAAGATTCCGAGAGAGCTTTAAAAGTTTTCTTATTTACCCGCTTTCTCTCTCTCTCTCTCTCTCTCTCTCTCTCTCTCTCTCGAGTGTTATTGCGAGAGAGACGGCAGTCGAGGGCTCTGATTTCCAATATCGGAAGGACCGCAAAAAATAGGAGAGAGACGGCCGTAAAAGCAAAACAGCCGGGGCGCGCGGAAAAATGTGTCTGCGATTCTTTCGCCGGGGCTTTTCATCCCCCCTCGGCGTGTGTCGTCGTCGCTTATTTTAGCGTCGTCGTAGCCGCGCGGCGACGTCCTCTCTTTTATTTTCGCCTCCTCCTCCTCCTCCCCCCGACAGTCTCTCTCGTGTCTACGCTCGATAATCCTCCGACTCTATACGGCAAAGGAAACCAATCGCAGGCCGCCGCCGCCGCCGCCACATCGAGGGAAATATGAAAAGACGTCGGCGGCGATTAATTCAGCGTCCCCCGTCCCCCCGAGCGGTGTACGCACACTGTGCGGGGAGGGAGACTCGAAAAATGTCGACGTCGATACGTGAAATTGCGCGGAACTCTGCTGCTGCTCCTCCTCCTCGGCGACGGTGCTATTTTTTCCTTTATGGGTAACGGCGTAGGTTGGTAACCGAGGGATTTCGAGACATCACGAGGGGTGATGCCTTTTTGCGATGTGCGTTTTTTTTTCTACTCGTTTGTTTAATTACGATTCAAATCATAGTATTCATTTCGAAAGGACGATATATGACACATTTTTCTCTTTTTTTGTTACAGGTACCTGTTTTGTTCTTAACGTACACTTTGCGTATCGCGGCGCCGAAGCGTAAGTAAAACCGGCCAAAGTATATTTTTCAAAAAATTTTAAATCCAAAGCAATTTCTCAGCGTCGAGGCTGCCGCGACAATGTTTTCCAGACTTTACGAGCTCGAGCTGTTAACGCCTTTTCAATAAGCGCGCGAGAAGAGCACATTTCGGCAGCACAGCTCGTCGACGTCCATTATTTCTCAAGCATTTAGCTTCGCAGCTCGTCGCGGAAAAAAGCAGGGAGAGAGATTTGAAAAATTAGTCCATCAAGCCCTCTCGAGCTCTCCCTCGGAGCCGTGCGAAAAAAAGCGACAATCAATTCCTCGCGATCCGGGGCCGACTCTGTCGTCGGGGTGGAGAGAGAGAGAAAAAAGGCGCGCCCGGCGAAAGAACGCGCTAAACGCGATAAAGACTGGCTTCGGTGCTGCAGGGGAGGTGGCTGGAAATCGGCCCCGGGCCGATGTATAAATAAAAGATCGTCGGAGGGGGATCTCTGAAAAACTTGTCGGCTCGCAGTAGTCGTTTGGAAGGTTTCACTTGGGCTGTTTCGACGGGCTCTCTCTAATGCCCCTTTCACGCTCGCGCCTAAGCCCTCCGAGTCGCTTTAACTTTCGAGGCATTTGCCCCCCGCTTACGTGTATATACGCAAATAGATTGCCGCTTTGACGACGCGAGAGAGAGGTGTAAGAGGCTTTTCGTTTTTAAGGTTTTTTAACGAAGCCGCCCTCCCGTCAATGGGAGAGAGCAGCAGCGGCGGCGTGCGCCGGGGATTATTGCTGCTTTCCGCGTGTGAATGTCCTTTACCGCTGAAAGGAAAGCCCCTCTCCACAGAGGGGTTCGTTGTATCGCGCTCGAGCGCAATTAATTATTCCGCCGGCTAAAGATCAGAGAGGAGCCTCCGACGCGGACGCTAATACCTATATCGTCGGGGCTGCTTTGTCTCTGCAAAAGGTCGCGAGTCAATTTTTAATAAACGGGAGGAGGTAATGAAGCGATTACGCGACGACCGGCAGCGTAAAAAGGTCTCCTCTCTCCTCGCGCTCCGGGCGCGCAAAAAGTGTCCGCGCGGCGCGCGAAAGTGATTCCGGGCACGCGTTCGTTCGTCGCTTCGTCCCTTAGCTCTCGGCTTTATATACACCGCGAAGCATCCGTCCGCGTCCGCCGATTAATTCTGCCGCCTGTGGACTCGCTCCGACTCGCGTCTCTCTCTCTCGCACGCGCAGGGAGCGCCTGAGCTCATCGGAGATTGTTTTGCAGAGGAGAGGGCAGGTGTGCAGCCGCCGCGATTGGCCTCACTCTCTTTCCGTCCGAGTTCCTTCTTCCCTCGCTGCTGCTGCTGCTGCCGTTGCCTGCCGCCTCCTTTTTTTTTCACTCCCCATACACGTTCGTTCGTTCGTTCGTTCGTTCGTCTTCTCGTTCTTGCCTTTTTTGCCTGCACGCTCCTTTTCGCCTGCTCTCTTTGTTTCTGGGCTCGATCTCGCTCTCCTTTTATTTCGCTCGCTCTTTTCGGCTTTCTAAAACTCTCCTGCGCCGCCTCCCACCCGGCTCTTCCCTCCGAGCGCAGCGAGGTGGGAGCTGATTTCCGAGAGCTCCGGAGAGCGCGGATTGGAGCTTTGAGGTGCTTTTGTTTCGTCGGGCCAGATGCACAACTACATAATTAGAGCGAGCATCCCGCTTGATTCGACTCTCTCTCCCTCTTTCTCGAGAGAGACTCTTGTTGCGCCGACAACTTTTTCAGTTCGGTTTTAAGTACACACCCGTATTTATAATAGAAATAAGTAACGTTTACTGTATGGTTAAGGAAACTCCAGTGAATATTTCACGGCGGCTAATTTACGACGATTCTGCGCCTAAAAGCAGCCGAGCGACTAATATAAACCCGCGCCAAAAACTCCTTTTCCACATTAGCCGCCGGGGATCGAAAGGCCGGTATGTAGTTGAGACACCTGGACGCGAGGCGCGATTGATTTATTCGCCGTCGCCGCGTTTTTAAATATTTCTCCGACGGCCGGGTAATGAAGGATAATTGAGCGGCGGCGGCGGCGAGGGAGAGTGGGAAATTGGAAAAGTTCAAGTCTCTCTCGCCGAGAGTTTCGGCGCGCGCGAATATATTTTAGAGAGTCCGCCTTTGACGGGTAATTGCGGGGATTTGCGAACGCAAAAACGTACGCGGTATTCGAAAGTAGATCTGGGAATATTGCGGCGGCTCTCAAAATATTAATATATATCCATCGAGTTTCGGAGCGCGCGAGTATTAACTTTCGAATTCTTTCCTCGCGGCGGCTGTACGTACATTTCGCAAGGCTAATTTTCCATTGATCGAAATTCAATGGTTTTCATTCGTTAACCCGTTATTTATTATGTAGAGCCGTAAAGCAATTACCGAATAAAGCTTAAATCGCGGAGGATAACGAACCGCCTTTCCAGAATCAATGTACATAGAAATGTGCTTTGCATTATGAAACGGCAGGATCAGTCGGAGATTGAATTTCCAGTCGTAACTCATCATTAGATCCGATAAATTTACCGGTCGATTACCCGTGCCTCGAAAAAACTAGATATATATTCCCCGAAAAGCCAGAAAAGCCGCCGCGGCTAAAACTCTCGCGTCAAGCTGCAGAGAGCGCATCGATTCGGCTCGAATTTCGGCGCGCGGGGCGCTTCGTGGCCGAGGCCGCGCGCAAAATAATTCCCGCGAAGCGCGCGGCTCTCCGGCAATTACGAGCATCCAGCGGCGGCGGCGGCGGCGTCGGCGGCTCTTCGGGAATCCGAGAAGAGCCGCGAACGTAGAGAAGGCGAGAGCGTGTGTGCGTGCTGCGCGCGCTGGCTGCAGTTGCGAATCGATCAGCGCCGCGGTGCAGCCGGCGAGCGAGGGGAGAGCAGAGGGGGTGGAGGAGGAGGAGGAGGAGGGCAAAAATGATTCGCAGTGGTTCTCTCCCGCGGCCGCCGCGCGCGAGAGCTCCGCGCGCGTGCAGTGCGAACCCCTTCGTTATATACGTTGTTGCGGCCGGGCATCGATTGGGGGTGCGAATAAAGCGGCCGGATGTGTACTCGAAGCGGCGCCCCGGCGCAACTAAATGCGCGACGAGCCACTTGCCGAGAGGGAGAGAGCCGCGCTCTGTTTTTTTCCTTGTTTCCCGCTCGCTTTTTTGTCTCCCTCCCTCGCCCCCGGAGCGAAAAAAAAACAGCGGTGCGTTAAAATTTCAGAGAGCTGCGAGAGAGGTGAGAGCCGCTGGTCAGCGCCGCGGCGGGGGTCGGCGCACCTCTAATTTCATTACTCGGCATTATGCGCGGCGGCGGCGCTCGCTCCTCGTCTTTTTGCACCTCGCGGCCTAGGCGGACTATTCCGCTCGATTTCTCACCCCTGCCTGCAGAGACCGCCGGCCGCGGCTCTCAAAAGGCGGATTTTCGTCGCCGAGCGCTCGAAGTGACCCCGGAGCCCGGGAGATAATGAGTTGATTAAGTCGAAAGGGGGCAGCCGAGGAAGCCGCCGGCCTTGATTCATATCGGCCCCGAGGGGAAATTCTATTTTGCTGGATGTGCTGGCCCCTTTGCGAGGCACTTCCTTAATGGCGGCGTGACCGATCGATCGCTGAGACTTTTTGGATTTTGAAAATTTAGCTACGGTTTATTATATGAATCTCGCTGGAAATCCCGACGTACGAACGACGTGTGAGTTGTACTAAAAATAGAGGCAGAGCTAAATTACCGTTCTAAACTCATTTTTACAAATTCTATCCAATAAATTTATACAATAATTAATAATAATTTGAATTTTGAATTTATTGAAAGCAGAAAATTTACACAGGTAGGTAAATCCTATAGGAGGTAAACGTAGTTACCTTTACATAAACTGATACATCTTAAAATCTAAGGCTTAAAATTAATATTTTATAAATTACATCGTTAATCAATATTTCATAATTGAATCGGTAAACTGTTATATATCTTAATTGCTGTTACATAACTATTCTTGTCACTTATCACTTTTTTTATTTTTGGTAATATTGTACACTTATTTCTAGTCTTGATGTATTTTTTAGATACATTTAGATTCCTCTAATTTTATGTAATGTTATCGACTTCAAAACAAATAGTTGTTTTATTTACTCAAGTATAATAATTTTAATATTTAAGTAAAAATAAATAATTACACATTTTTAATCATAGTACAAGTTTTTTTTATTGATTATAATAGCTGTTTTTTTTACAAATAATAAACTTAATATTTGCATATAGATAAGAGTGAAATATCAGAATAGATCATAAGTTTAACTGTATTTTAATTAAAACGAATGAAATGTCGTCGTATTGCACGCACATGCGCATGCGCAAAGGCTTTGCCACGCTAGAAATCCTCCACAATTCCAGATAGATTCTAGAATCTATAGAGTACTGGCTAGAACTTATCGATAATTTTCTACCAGGGATTCGTACACAGTTAACGCGCGATTTACGAACCTCGGCTCCTCCATTCTCCCAAGAAACGGCACGCGTTTCCAAGGTGTGCAGCTCTCTTGCCTACATACGCAAAATCACTCGATAAAGTTTAGCAGATCCGCGAGAGCGCTCCCGGGTGCCGATAAAAAAACCGGGTAAAAGCGAGAGATTAAACTCGGCTGTCGGCTCATTGTTCGCCGGGCGTTTATTTATCATCGGCTCGTCGGGCGCGCCTCGTTCCTCGCGTCTCCTCTCGCGGCGTGTGCGGCCGGGCGATAATTCGGTTTCGGGCAGGTGCCCCGGCTAATTCCGTTAGGAAAGAAGGGAGGAGGCGGCGACCGGAGAGAGCACATCGGAGGATCGAATTAGTCTCGATCGCGTCGGGGAGAGGTGGGGGGGGGGGGGAGCCAGCGGCCCGGCTCCAATTAATGAAACACACACGGGGAAGATGTACGCGGCGAGTCGGTCGATGCGGTTGCGAGAGAGAGAGAGAGAGAGAGCGGCTTTATTGGCTCTCGGGGCTGCGCGCGCGAGGAAATTGTTCAATTTCTGCTGAATTTCCAAGTTGTCTCTCTCTCCCTCTGGTCGCGCGGGGCGTCCGAGGCGGCGGCGTCACACGCGCCGTACAGCAGTCGGCCAGCGGCGGCGGGCTAACGTGGATTTATTGAAATTTCCCGTCCATCTCTCGCTTTTGCCGCCGCGCCGACCTGCACGCGCGGGGGGTGGGGGAGGGGACGCGCGGATAGTCCCGCTGCAGCGGCGGCGGCGGCGGGGTTATGCGACGCGTTTGATTAAACGCAGCCGCCGCCGCCGCTGCCTCTCGGTCTCGCTTTGCGCTCTCTCGACACGTAGCTTAATTAACAATGCTTCGTGCGCCTCCTCTCTCCCCGTGTCGCTCTCCGTTCTCCGCGATTCATTCGAGTTATTAACCGCTGCTCCCTTTTTTTTTCGAGAGGCGGACGTTGTATTTTTATTTTCGGGGCTCCGGTTATCGTTCGGCAATAATTGGCCTTTTTTCTCTGTGCCCTCGTCGTTCTTTCGAAAATTGATCGGTTTAATGGGTGATTAATGCGAATTCCTTCTCTCGTCGGCGTCGCGGTGAGCTGTCTCGAAGCTGCTCTATACCGAGAATGACCACCCAAGCGTTCCTGAAAAATAGGCGCCAAAAAAATAAGCCGCACAAAGAGAGAGAAAGCCACTCCGACTCATCGACGCGTATGAATCACGAAAACTCTCCGAGGCTGCGCGTTACGGGTGTCACCGGCGCGTATATAAATATAATAAGCCGGCCGCGCGGACTCGTAAATAAGGAGCTTTCAACAATAAGAACTAATAAGCCGAGCACGCGGCCGGGACGAGGCTCGATTCAATGGGACGTCGGCGTCGTACATCACGAGGCGCCGATGAACGAGAGAAACCGGTAGGCCAAGCCGAGATGTATATCCCGTACGTATACATATATACACGACGCGCCAAAGACTCCCGAACGCGTACAAATCGCCTTCTCTCACCTACGCCGGACGGAAGAAATCTAGACCGCCGCGGCGGCGAAAAAGCGGGAAAGCCAAATGAAGATATCGGAGAGGGAGCGAAAGAAATCGAAGGATCATCAGGGGCCAAGAGAAAAAAGCCGGCCGCGTACCGATGACGCGCACGCACATATATATATACGTGTGTAGAGGCGAGAGCAGGGACCGGTTCCGCGACGCGTGCTGCTGCCGGAATTTTTCGCGGCGTCCGCGCGCGACTTTCACCGCGGCGCGCGAGAGGATTTACGCGGCCGCGGGGCGAATCGATCACCGACGCGCGCCCGCGCATCGACGACTTTTCAGGTAATGCAGTCCGGTTTGGCCCGGGTTCACGAAGCGCCGATGGACGGGCAGAACCTTTGCTCCGCTGACGAAAGGCTCGACGATGTTAGCCGCGAGGGAGGCAGGAGAGGAACGCGCGTCGACTCTCTCGGGCGCCTCGAGAAGCCGAGAGAAAGTGCCGCGACTCGGGCAGCTGCCGGCGACGTTGCGCAATAACTGGAGAGGGCGACTGAACTCGGGGGGCTGCGGGCCTAAAAATGCCGGAGAGGCGAGAGAGGAGTCGCGTCGCGATCGGAAGTCGATTTTTTCGCGTAAATCGTATATTGTTTGATCGGCTCGAAAGGGGAGAGAGATATCGGGGGAGAGGAGGACCCTGAGTCATCGGGCGAGAGAGCCATTTTTACGAGTCGAAATTGCGGCCAATTAAGTAAATTATCCGCAAAGGCGTGAGTTCGCCTCTCTCGGGAGAGTCCATTATATGAGCGCTAATAAAAGCACATTGCGCTGACCTTTCTGGTGTTTAAAATTAATCGAAAGCAATTTACTCGGTTCATCAAGGATAAATTCGAGGAGGAGAGAGAGAGAGAGAGAGATCGGGGGCCCACTTAAGACCCGAGAAAAATAGCCTCAATTAATATCCGCATAATCACTCTCGCGGTACACACACACACGCTCAATGCTCGAATTCCTTCACGTAGCGCAAAAAGCGTTCCCGGCAATAAGCCGGACGACTCGATGTAAGTACGGGAGAGAGAGTATTATCGGCCGACAGGATCGCCGGGGTGTATTAATTCCTCGTTATAAATATTCCGCGTGCACAGCGCCACAATGTACGTCGGCGGTGCGGCCCTCTCTCCGGAATACACGGAAAAAAGGGCCGGAGAGCAGCCTCCTCTCTTTCGGCAAATAAATACGGATGACTTATAGAGGTCGACAGTGAAGTTATTGTTCCGCCGGTTAGCCTTGGGGGCCCGAGCCGGAGAGCGACTTGGCACATATGCCCGCTTAATTCTCTCTTTTCGTCCGGCTCTCTCCTTTTCTGTCCTCTCTCTCTCTCTCTCTCTCTCTCTCTCTCGTTGCCGCGCGGCGATTTTTTGCGCCGCGGCCGCGTGGGAGGACGCAGCCTTGGCGCGACCAGGGACATCTATCGCGCGTCCTTCCTCGCGCGCGTTGTATTTGCAAGCGACCGGCGCGATCGGTGGTAATTTCTCCGAAAAAAAAAGAATCGGGGAGACTTTAATAAGCCGCTAGTTCCTTCTCCCTGCTCCTTTTCTGACGCTCGTTTGCGCTCCAAATTATTTATCCTCCTCGGTCTCTCTTCTTATTCTCCTGCCTGCTGCCGCTGCTGCTGCCTCTCTCTCTCGTTGACTTTAAATAAGCGCGACGCGCTCGAAAGGATATATTTTCTGAATTGATCGCCGCCCTTTTTTTTCTCTCTCTGCCTCTCCGGCCGGCCGACGAGACTTGTCTCCTTTTTGCGGGAGCGTAATGACGCCTTTTTGCCCGGTGGCCTCTCCGGGGGCTTTCTTTTTTTCGTTCTCTCTCGCCGCTGCTTTCTGCGTCATTCGCGGGGAATTGAATATTTTGCGCGCCTTATCAGCTAATGAGTCGAGGATATTCTAAAGAAGGCCCGCGCGACGAGCGAGTTAACACGCGGCCCAATAATTAACGAGCTCTAACCGATGTATAAAAAGGCTCTCGCTCCGCTCGTTATCGGTCCCGTCGATCGATCTCCTTCTTCTTCCTCCGCGCGGCGGCCCCATCGATAACCATAACAGTTAGCGTTAAAACGCAGCGGTCCGTATTATATGCGCGATCGCCCCGGTGGCCCGTAACGGTATAATAATTATTAAGATCGCGAGGGGGGCAGGCTACTCGCGCACAAATTGCGCAGCTGCCGCTTGGCGCGCGAGTCGTTTGGCTTTAACGCCCGAGCCATAAAGCCGAAAAGCGCAATTGCACCGGCGACGTGTGCACGGGGAGGAGTAGGCTTTGCTCGCGGGATTATGTATACGCTCGCGGCTCGTCGATATGGTTGCTCTTTCGGCCGCGCGGCTCTCTTTTTGCTCCGAGAGAAAATTCGCCGATGGATCGCGCATTGTTTTACTTTAGCCGCGAGCGGACGCGAGACAAACTGGCGCGGATCCTTTTATCCGTCGCTCGTTTCGCTCGAGCCGTTCGGACACTTGGCGCGTTATCCCGTTACGCAATCGACGACGACGACGCGCCGAGGGCACACAAAAGAGCTGCAAACACACATTCAACGAGCAAGGAGCTCCTCCTCTTTTTTCCGCGCGACTCTTTTCTTTTATTGATAGACGCGCGCGCTGTGCGTGTGTGCCTGGCTAAGGCTCTTAAGGGTTATTTCGGTGACGGGACGACTGGTTAATGGCCCGGCTTCGAACGAAGGCGAGTCTCGGAGCTTTTCTCCGCCGTTCGAGGAAGCAGCCGTCGTCTTTTAGCCTTTTGTCGCGCGAGCGCTCCTCTCGTTCGTTTTACGAGACGAGCCGATGAATTCTTTACCTTTTTTTTTTCCCTAATGAGACGTTAGCTTTTGCACTTTCAGCGCGTCGCTTTTCTACAAAAATCCTCTCTCTCTCTCTTCTCGTCGGGGATATTAATTTTCAAAGAGACTGGACCGGTCGCTTCCGAGAATCGACGGCCGATGTATAAAAAAAAGTCGAGCTCTCGAACAATATAAACCCTCTGGCCGAGCGTCAAATCCGCATAATAAAATTCTCCGTGACTAAGAGCGAGAGAGACAGGCGATGATTCATCGGGATCTCGAGAAAACTCCCGGGGGGAGGAAGGCACACCGCAGATTTTTCTCCCGCGTGTCCCCCGAGTCGATCGCCGCGGCCTCAAAAATATATCAAACGGATCGGAATACATTAGAGCTGCCAAAGTGAAAATCATCGATGAATTATTCATATCGTTGCTGCCCGCGTGTGGTGGCTCTCCGAAAAGGAGCTTGTTAATATTAATTAATTTGTAATGGAGTAGCCAGGCTGGAAGCCTTCTCTTTCCGCGCCTTCGTTTTTTTTTTTCGAGGAGGGATATATCCAGTCGATGGAGTTCTTTGTGCGGCGGAATTTATCCTCGCACCTTCCTGTTACAGAACGAGCGGACAGAGAAAAAGTGGGAGCTTTCTCGCGTCGAATACTCGGGACTTTTTCTTCTCATTTACCAGCCGCCGATTAGCTATACTTTGTAACAAACGCGCGAATCGCGCGCGGCTCTAAGCAGACAGTGAAATGTATATAATTTCCATCTCAGGAATCCGAGCGATCCGAGTTAAACGACGCGCAGCCTTCGGCCCGTTAAAAAGCCGTGTAACGCGTCTTTGTGCGCGTAAAACATCCGAGATAACGGCTAATAAAGTGCAAAATTATGTAAGTAGCCGCTCGGCTCGGCGCGCGCAGAAATATATATACATATATATAAATCCCTCCCTCGTCGGTGCGGCGTCGGCGGCGCGTAAAATTGATCCGCATTTACATGAGAATCGGCAGCTATCACCGGTGCCGAAAACCCATGAAAACCCCCGAGCATTGCCGAGAGAGCGCGATATTAATGGGAAAGCGGTCCGCGGGAGCACAATGGCCGATAGCGATATATACGCGGCGCGCGTCGTCGCGGCCGCCGTTTCAATTGACGCGCGCGCCGGACGGCTATTATACGCGCGCGTTTCGCTGAAAGCGCGCGGCCGAAAGTGACGACGACGAGCCGCCCGACCCGAGAGCGTAACGCCCGCTCGTTTATACGACGATATACGGAGCTTTACGGATCGCCGGGGGGACGGGGAGAGATATAATTAGCCGAGTCTCGCGTTTTGTTTCGACGAGCGACAAAGGCGGGAATGGCAAGCTTTTTCGAGTTTCGTTGGCGTTCAATTTACACGGGGAATGAAAGGGACAAAAGGGCGAAAACGCTGCCGACCGATTTTGGGACAATGCTTTCTCGTAGAGGACGTAAAAACAATGAAACAATTAATTTATATTATAAATGGAATGTTGTGAAACAGCTACTACTATTTTATCTATTAAAATGTGAAATTTAAGTTAAAATTATTTACCAAAGCGGTATTAAGTTAAGTTACTAAAATTTTTTAGTTCGTTCATAAGACTATAAATTTCTCACTACATTACATGGCAACAACAGTGATGTTGAATCGAAAAACTTGCGCTTTTCGCCTTCCATTTATAGATTAAATATTAAATAAAGAACACTCGATTTTATGGTCCAAAGAATAATGATAATGATTTATTAGACCATGAAGGAAAAGTCTGTTAAGGTAAAAAACCGCTGCCAATTCATTGGCACTTAGATTCCTCCTAACTAATTTATCGTTCCAATGGTATCTCTGAGATTCATTAAAAACAATCGATTTAAAAAAAATAAGTTTAATCGATTCTTCATTTAATTAAGCATTTATTTTTGTAACATTTATTAACTAAAAATGCATGTAAGAAATCAAGCTTCGTACAAGGCTTATCAAAAAATAATGTTCAATACAAGAGCATAAAGATGATTTTAACCTGGTGTTACCTTTTGACACAATCTTCGTTTTAAAAAAAAATTTCAAATAAATTGAATTTTCTCTAACTATTATTAGTCAACGAAAAGTAATTTTTTTTAAACTATATTGCTAAAACTAAATGTAAAAAGTCATAATAAAATAATTATAATAATAAAAATATGATAGTACTATGTTATATATAAATCGCGATACCATACATAATTTAAAATCGTTATAAAACAAAAACTAGTAGATAAACTTCAAAAATTCTTTTTAATTTTGAAAGTTTAGTTAAAGACGAAAAAAATAAGTGGTCGATCATTGAAAGAAGTCAATTATTCACTAAGATACAGCTATTCAAAAAATTGAAACAAAATAAATAAAACTTTAATATCTTTTGAACTAATAAGTTTCATAAGCAGAAAAACTATACAGCTCTGAACATATAAAAGATCTACCTTTTCTGAAAATTTCAAGTAATTCAGGCATTCGCACTTGTTGCACAATATACTATTCTAACATTCGGTTTAGAAAAATTACTATTGTAAATAGTAAAAATTTTGATGTAGTCTACGTTGTCATCAATCATAAGAAATTTTGCTATATCCTTTCTTAACTCAAAGAAACCTCTTCTTATTGAAAAGAAATTTTCTTTTTTTAATTAAATTTTTTTTTTAAAGAAGCTTCCTTTCCATTAAAAAGTCGTTTCATTGAATTAAAAAATGTTTTCTTTGAATAAAAAAAAAATATGTACAACCAATTGCCCGCAACGAAGCTCTCTTCGACATCAAGAAATTTTTGTCTCAATCCACCAATACATCTAAAAATGTTACCAACGCCAACGCGTCCGTAAACGCTAAGAAACTCACCAACTTTTAATAGATCATGAACCAGCGGGCACACCGCGTCCAAAGCGAATCCGCCGGTCGATTCGTCTCGGCCTTCCCTCCCTCGGCTCGGTCGCGTTCCCGCTCGCGGCCGGCCGCGCGATAATATGGTAATGCCTTCGCGCGCGCGGGGGCCCCGCCGCCGATAGAATCGCCGAGGCTCTCGAGAGGGTCGCTCTCTCTCTCTCTCTAGCTAACTAATCGCCGCCGGGCAAAGAAGACCGGTAGCCCGGGGAAATTATACAGTTGAAATGTTTATTATTTTAGAAACGCCGCCGAGCGCCGAGAGAGCGTGAACGCAGGGGCGTTTCCGCAAGCGGCGAGGGAGAGCCTTGATGGATTGCCTGATTTATGCGGACTCCCGACCTTCCCCCCCTCCTACTGTTTTTTCTTTTTTTTTTTTTGCGCCGCCGCCGAATCGACGAGCGATTTTTAGCCTTTCATTTTTGCGCGAGTCGTCTAATGGGCCGCCGCCGCCGCGCAGCTGGGATTCCTTTGCATTCTTCCCGCGTCGCGGCGCGCCGGTGGCTCGGCGTTTCTAAGCGGAGAGTTGATGGGCCGGGCCTTGATTTATGCGCCGACGGCTTTAGTGTTCTTTAGAATTTCGAAAAGTTTATATCAATTTATGCGCTTTTATTTTCTTTGCCGGGAGAAAAACAACAAAATCTCGGGCGTATATATATTTTGCCGGGTTTTGTTCGGAATCATGTTAATGATCGGGAATAAAGTAGCGAGTGAGCTTTTTTATTTTTCGCTGTGCCGCGAGAACGTAAAAACGTCCTCTTTTTATAGAGCTCCTTGATTTATGCGACGAAGATTATACGGACTGATTAGCGTTATGAAGAGTTTATAGGCTTTCCGAGAATTTTTCGCATTACGGCCGTTTAATGATGTCCGAAGTGATACACGCTGATGCCACCAGTTCTTACTTCCAAGTTTTCTGATTAACGAGGCGGCGATCCACTTTCGGCTCGAAATAAATATATTTAACTTTACGGCTTGTGGAAAAATTTCGTGATTAATTGTAAACTTTACTCGACTCCTTCTCTGGAAAAATTTCTCATCGTCAGACCTGTTAATAAAGTTATGTCGTAAATTACGCACTCGGTGGAAGCTTTCTCAGAGGATTATTTAAAAGAAAATTTTGTAATTTATATTTGCATGCGGCTAGTAGTAGGTTTTTTAAAAAAGGAACATTCGCGCGTTAATTCTCACCTGCATGCATAAGCGGTGATTTTTAACGTCCGAATCCCCGTTTAAGCACTTGATTGCATTTCATCATAAAGTAATTGAAAATATGATACAATGTAAAAAAAAAAAAAAAACACGAGTGTATCGTGAATTCACAATAATAAATTATCAATAATAAGCATAATAAACCGGAGGGGCGCTTAACTCGCCGGGCAGTAACATAAATCGAGCGCAAATTCGATTTTCCGAATTGTAATTACCAATTACGCGCTCCGTCGGATAAAAGCCCAAAATTATCATCATTATTACGTAGAAACTCACCATAATTAATCCGAAAATTCGGTCCGTCCCGTCCGACCGGCCGCGATCTCCCCCCGAAAAATCAAATTACCATTCCCTCCCTCCCGGCCTTCCTCTCTCCCGACGCGACAAAGTATATGTCGAGCTAAATGAAAGCAAAAAAAACGAGAGGAACATTACCGCGGCGCGCTCGTCAATAATGACAAAACCGGGGGGAGGGCAGAAAAAAAAAAGAGCGCGCGCGCGCCTCGTTTTAAATTCCAGAGACGCGACGATCGGTTCTCGCGCGCTCTCTCTCTCTCTCGCCGAGTGGCGCGGACGCAAAAAAGGAGGCCAGAAAAATTTGCTCGGAGAGGGGCCCGAAGAGAAACCGAGGAGAGAGAGAGAGGACAACGAGAGCAGGCCTGGCAACCTCGCGCGCGCGCGACAATGCGCGCGGCGCAAGTGCGCGGAGGTGTGCGCCTCTCCTCAAGGCCGAGAGCGCGCACCTCGCTCGGCAAGGTGTGTAAGGAACAAGGGCTGGAGGGAGCGCTTAATTACCGGTGTGCGTTATCGGGGCCTCGGACGATGCCTATCGGCGCTGATCCGGGCCGATCCGACGTGTCGGAGCGGGTCGCGCTCCTCTTTGTACCTGGCGCGTCGTACGTGCCGTTTTTACGGTGGCCGGCACGCTCTTGAGCGTTGGGAGGCGTATGATGCACCGGACCGGGGATTAGAGGCTCATCTGCAGGTGCGACGAGCTTTGGAGGTTCGAACGGGGGGCAGGTACCTTTTTCCTGGCTCTAATGCGGCTGTTTACTCTTGTTTTTCGAACGACGTCCAAGCGGCTTCCGAGGGTTTCCACTTAGTTTCGCTTACCGAGTTAGTCAATTAGCTTAGTCGGTGTTTTCGGCTGGGGTCCCTAGAAGTGGGAAGAAACATCAGATTTCAGTTTAGCGGCTGCCTTTGTCTCGCGAGATGCAGACTGAAACTCCGCGAGGCTCGTTAGCTATTCGGTTCGTCCCTCAGAGATGGATTTTTGGACGAGGTAAGTTCGGATCCCATCGGAATGCTAATTTGATTAATTTGTGCGAAAGGAAGTCGTTTCTTTTCGCCACACGATCCGAGCGAACGAGAAAACATTTCAGAGACCCGTCAAGGACACGCGGCAGTCGCGAGAATGACAATCCTTCCCGCTGCTCTTTATTATTGTTCTCGTTATTGCCGCCGCTCGTAGGTTGCTATTTTTGTTTCTCCCGTTCTCTCTCTCTCTCTCTCTCTCTCTCTCTCTCTCTCTCGAACGAGTAAATTACGACGCGGCTTTTTCAACCGCAATTAGCATGCTAAGTGCGCGCATTACCCGCTTACGCGGTGCACCGTTTTCATTCGACCTTTTTTCCTCGCCGAGCGCCGTTCCGCGCTGAAAACTCGCGTTTTCTTCCCCCGGCGTTTTCCCCCGCCGCGCTTTTATCCCGCATCGCCGTCCTTGAAAAAAAAAAAAAAACGATCGAGGAGCCGCGTCTCATTAGCCGAAAAATCAATTAATCCCCCCGGTCGTCGCGGCTGCATAATAATTTTTTCCTCTCGTCGGAATTCAATTTGGGTAAGAGAGCCGCCGCGATTTATCGATGCTTTTCGCGCTTACGCGGATACGAGGGACGACTGCACTCGACCTCCTCGAGGCGATCGAGAGCCGGAGCCGGAGTCGAGGCGCGTTCGAAAAGAGAAAGTGCGCACGTGAATCAGATAGGTCTCGGCGGACTTTTTTCTCTCTCTCTCTCTCTCTCTTTCACTCGTGCGAAAGGCTCGCCTTCGAAGATCTCTCACTTTGCCGGCACGTCGCGGCAGCGGGGAGAGAGAGAGAGAGAGAAAAAAGCGCAAAATTACAGGGAGCGTTGACTCTTTATTATCGTTCTTAATTCGCCGAAAGTAAAATATTTTTAATGCCCCTTATACCGCGTATTCCCTCTTCGCTATTAATTTCGGGCCGCTCTCGCTCGATCTCCGCGCCTGTAATCGACTCTCTGCGCGAGGAAAGCTGCCCGATTTACCGCGTGTATTTCGTTGCTTGTTATTTTAAAACGGACGATTATCGTCGAGGGAGATAAAGATTCGGCGCAAATAGTTGCCAAGAGAATTTCCTTACACATCTATTATTTGCCCTCGCGCTCGAACCCAAGTAACGGCAATATTATTCACGTAATCGCCAAATTTACGGGAGATACAAGTGCATATATTCTTCCATTGACTCGCGCTGTGTCATTTTTTAGAAGAGAGAGAGAGAGCTTAATTAGGAAGCTTTTACGGATCGGAGCTCGGAGCATCATAACTCGGGGGTCCTCAGAGAGAAAAATCTCGCGGTCGGATAATTTCAAAGCCAGGGAAAAGGTCCAATCAAGCGTCTCCGTCGGTCGGTCGATGAGCCTCTCCGATATATAGGACTAAAAATAAATGCGCGCGAGCTCGCAATCGACGTCGCGGCTCTCTCGGCTCTGCTTTTTGCCCCCTCCCCCCCTCGGAACGTCCGACTGCGGCAGGAGACGTCATCGGAGCGAATCGGCGTGCATTGCACCGACGGAGAGAGCGAGCAAGAGGGAGAGAGAGAGAGAGCTGTGGAAGCGGCGCGTTCGAGGAGCTGCGAGGAGCAGGAGAGAAAGATGGAAGTTAAGAGACGGACGCGAGGAATAATAAGAGAGCAAAAAAGAGGAGAGGAGAGTCGATGAGTGAAGCTGGGCGCGCGAGAGAGAGAGAGCAGCAGCACTACACGGCACACGGCAACGAGAGGCAAAGCCGTCTCGACGGCATTCCATCTCTCGCTCGCTCGAAGCCCGAGCGAAGAAGAGAGAGAGAGAGAGAGAGGAGTAACGAGTGTAATACCATGCCGCGGCTTGGCAGTTGGCAGCCCTTGATGCAAGAACGAGTTCTCTCTCTCTCTCTACCTCCTTAGGACTCCCTTCCCTCTTTTGTCTCTCGCTCTCTCGCGCGCTTTGCGAGAGCGGGGCTTCTTTGTTTTTACACGGCTCTTACCTGCTCTCCTCTCGGCTGCACTCGCGCGCTGCTCTCTCGGCGGATATAGACTCGTTTTTGCGCTCGGGATTCGCAGCGGGACACGGCAACAATGGAAGTGAAAACTAACGCCGATATATGACGCAATCGAATATGCAAATACACGCGAAAAATCCGCGCGGCGGCTCGCGGCTGCGTCGCTCTCTCGTTATCTATTGTCTCCTTTATCTCTTTGGGCCGCGCGCGACAATGGCGCGCGACGTCTTTTCGAAAGTGGCCGTCGGCGACTCTCCCGGCGGGGAAGGTCAATGAGGAGGCGGCGGCGGCAGAGTCGCTCGCGTTCGAGGAGCTTCGAGGGAGAGAGAAGAAAGACTCGTCGTCGGGCCGCCGCGGCCTTGGAGGAATTCAGATATTCCCTTCTCTTTTATCCGCTATTTGCAAGTATTTCTCCTCTCCTCTCTCTCTCCCTTTATCTCTTTATTTTCCATTCTCTCCCCGCGCGTCTGGAAGCAGCGCGCGCGCCGCGAATATTCGCTTCTTTATAAACTTTGGATTTCAATTGGATATCCTCGTCGTCGGGCCGCGACAAGTTGTTATACCGTTGCGACGCGCGATTACGTCCCGCGTCGAGATATAATGCCCGAAATTAAAGCCTTTCAGCGGAGAGAGACGCGACGGACGACGAGAGAGAGAGAGAATCGCGCCGTGTCTCCTTGTAAAAGATTACGTAAATGGTATTTCGGAGATATTGCGCTCTTGAACGCGTTGTACCTCGCCGAGCCATTGTTAGCCTTCGACGTATGAATATTAAATTAGACGATTTGTTCGTCCGGGCTCCGTACAAAGGATGTATATACTCTCCTGCCCCCCGCGGAGGAACTTTCCGAGACTCTCTCTCTCCCGATGTATCTCTTCGCCGACTTTGAATTTCGCCTTCTCCCTTCCCGCCGGCTCCCCGAGCACTTGCCAGCTGCCTCGCGCGTCCTCGCTCTTTCCCTCGTCGTGTTTGTTTAGGAATTCGCGGATCGCTCGTTTCCGGAGAGCGGAGAGAGTCGGATTTAAACGTCTGAATTCCGGCCGAGAACCGTCGGTATTTGCCGATTGGCAGGAGAAAAATTTTCTCGTCGAGATATTTGGCACTTTTGCGCGCGGAAACGGTATATAGACGCTTCCGACGATGCCTCGAACAGGGCTATATTTTCGATTAAATGTAGCTGTTTACAGGGAAAGAGACATACAGTTTGCTCGGGGAAAGCAGTCGCCTGTTATCGTCGACGGTACTTGTGTGTGCTCGTTGCCTTTAATTAAGCGAAGAGCTTGCGTCTCTGGGAAACGATCGAAACTATTTGCGATGTTTCGAGCACGATATAGCAGCTGAACGAACCCGTCAAAGTGTCGAATAAATAAAAATAGCGGCCAATTTCCAAGCGCTTACTCGTCGTCGTTTTTTCTCAACCCTTTCGAGGACAATCGGGTGATTTATACAAAACCGCGAAAAGGCGTAAGGACTCCTTTCGGGGGAAAAGTGGAAAACACCGGAGAGTTCCATGCTTATTTAACAGGTCGCCGGCTCCTTACCGCGTCCGAAAACCGATCGGATCCACGCCGGGAAAAAGAATATATCCAAGTCGCGCGACGCGACCAAAAATAGAAATGAACAAATTGCCGGACGAGTGACTAATGGCGTTTCGGCTGTGTGTTCCGTATAGTCTGCCGGGTTGGGGGAGGAGGGGGATTTTACCTCTCGCGCCTCAAAGAGCCGACCCAGTCCTCGTGGCTCATCGGCCACCCGAGCGCTAATAAATTACGCCTCTGTGTCCTTTCCTCGGACTCTCGGCGGAGATGATAGAGGAGCTAGAGAAGAAAAAAAAAACGAGGCGCGCTCGATTCCTGCAGTCCTCACCCGCGGTGCGTTATACTTTGCTCGCCTTCTCGCTCTCATTGTTATCGCGCCGCGTCTTCCCTCCTCGAATACGTATCGAACGGCTGAGATATTTCGCTGAATTTATAAACGTATACACGCCGCACAAACACCGAAATTTATATTCACCTGCCGCGGCCGGTCGCGCGCGATTTTTTCCCCCCGGCTTTTATATCGTTACGCTTTAGTTTCTTCACGCTTCGTTTCTCTTTTCCGGCCGTTTTTTTTTTTGTTGTCTTTTTCGTTATTTGCCCTCCGGGGATCGGCGGCGCGGCGTTCGAGGTGTATTTTAGAAATTAAATGGCCTTTTTTACGCCTGACGTTGATACATTGGCTTATTTATGACGCTCCTCTCTCTGTTTGCTCGCTTTTGCGCCGTATATAATCTTTGGACTTTCGGACAGACTTGGCGTTTTCACGTCTTTATGGAAAGATTGTTTTTACCTCGTTCCGAGGAGCAGAAAAACTCGGCTTTTACAATGGCTATATAACCGCTGTATATATATATATATTCCCGGCGCGTTTTACGATATACGACGATCGCTCATCCCGCCAATACGTTCCTCGTTGATCTTCGTAATTACAGCCGATAATAAATAGTCCAAACGCGAAGAGTCCGCTTCTAAATCGAGGGCATATATTTCAAGGGAGAGAATCTCGAATCTGCGGCCGGCGAACCGCGCAGTCGATATATATCGGGCCGGGCGTTACATCGAACGCTTCCGGAACCGAGCATCAATCTGATTTAGCCGAGCAGTCCATCATGCAGAAGAAGAAGGTACGAGAAAAAAGAGAGGAGGAGGAGCGAGAGAGTAGCTCGCCGCGTACACAACTTCCTCTCGGACGGCGTCTTCGCTCGGGTCTCCGATTATGCGACAAAGAAGCCATAAAACACGCACACACACACAGACGCTTTCCCTTTTCGGATTTCCCGCATTGTGCTTGCGGCTCGCGACATAAATCACGAGATTTTCCCCGCAGCCGTCCGTTCTCGCTCGGCCGATACTAATGCCGGAACGAACGCGGGCTGTTCCTTCTTGTTGCTGCTTTTTCCTCCCGACGGCGGCGCGTATTTTTATTTCCTCCCTTTTCGCGCTTTCCTTTGCGCGCCCCCCGCCCTCCCCCGTCGCGGGGTAAAATCCTTCGCGCGCGCGAGAGGCAGGCAGGAGTCAAGGAACTCGGACGGTTTTTCTTCGGCTTGTCTCTCCTTTTTGCGAGGCGGCCCGGGGGTGTGGGGGGCCTCCGTGGGGAAAGAGGATTCCTGAATTTTATACCCTGTTTTTGGGACAAGCGAGCTTATCTTCGTCTAATGTATTCCTGTTTTATCGTATGTAAAATTAAACAACGCTATTTCTTCATCCATTAAAATCTAATAAATGGTCATTTGTTTCTGTTTCAGGTGAGTTGTGGGCTGCCGGTTTCGAAAAAGGCGGCGTAAGTAAAAGTACACGCATCGACTTTTATCAATCTCATTAAGGTGGCTTCAGGTCCCTGCAGTGGGCACCTTCTTTGTTTTTGGCAATTTTTAAAATTTCAGTTTTAGTGATTACCTCCGACCTCCTTTAGATAGTCTTAAAAAACCCTAGTTTCGTTAAAACATGAAAAAAAAATTGCCATTCTTATTGCTTGTGTGTTTGTCTGCTCTTAGTGCGCATGCGCAGAAGCATTTTTACAAAGTTTATTGCTAATATCTCTTTAATTTGATCGTT
>JAWWML010000032.1:6907577-6919640 GCA_035047165.1 Ormyrus rosae
ATTTGATAGCAGATTTTGAGTGCTTTAATTTGATTACAATTTGTCGTTATTTCAACTACGGTTTTTTCTCAGTGTATTGACTGATAAAACGTCCCTCACGCGGCACTCGTTCGTCTCCTCGTCGAATTTATTTTTTCGCCGTTTAGTTAGTATAATTTTTCCAACTTCATAAAAATATGAACGTATCTTTCTCTCTGCTGGCGATAAATCGTTGACGATTCCGATACGGTCATTTTTCAATTTATGCACGCGTCGGAAAATTACGTATTCGCCTTTTTTTTTTCTCTCTCCCGATCGCGTGCGGGTCTTTAGGTTAGTATTGACGGTGTTAACGAGGGACAGGTTTTTCAAAATCGCCGATCGAATATTTCAGATATGCTCGAACGTTTTCCCGGCGCGACCAACAGTCGACTCGGCCGTATCTTGACCGGACGGCGTATCGGAAAATGTAATTCCAGAAACACTTTTATACGCGCGTACACAAGCTATTAAATGCAATTATAGTCCGCGCGGATAAAAGGCCGATCCGGTTTTATTTATTGCCAAACAGAACGGCTGTATTATTGGAAGCTGAAATCGTGCCTTGGCACCGCGGCACGATTAGATCTCGGCGTTCCAGCGGTAATATAGTTAACGTTTCTGTTCTCGGCTGCAAATTGCCGAGCTAATTACGCGCGAGAGCAAATCGAACGAAAAAGCGGCACGTGGAAGGCCGGGGGAATTTTAAACGTTCCGTCGAAAGAAGAGATTAGAAAAGCGTGTAATCGCAACAATTCCGTGCAGGAGGAAGCAATCGATCTGGCCGCAATCGGATTCCGAGCAGCTCCCCTCGTGACCTTCTAATGCGGAGAGGCTAAAAATCAATCTCTCATCGATCCCCCGACAACGGCCGTATAAAATTACGAGCCGGGCGCTGATTGCGGCGGCGTTTACGATCGCCGAAAAGAAAAAAAAGCAGGCGGGCGGGCAGGCCGCAAGTTTGCGCTCGCCGGCCTGACAATTCAATCGCGCAATTTAGTCGCGCTCGTCCTTTTGCTCTCTCTCTCTCTCTCTACCCTCGATTAATTCGCCTGCCCGTGGCGCGGGTGGCTCGGCCGTGTAATTTTGCTCCCTCCTCGCGGCTCGTTTCCTGCGGGGCATTACGAAAGTATATATGATGAAAATAAAGCGCGCGCTCTCGAAGGCGCGAGAGCGCCAAGGACGCGACGCGGCGCAAACGAGATCGATCGTGCTTTTGTTTGTTTGATTACGCCGCACGGCGATCATCGCTTTTCGAGAAAGTCTAAAAATACGCGCCTGGAATTCTCGAACGTTGCGCGCGGCGAAGGTTCTTTTTTTCTTTTGTATATATTCATCGACGACGACGTCGCGGCCGCCGCAAAAAAGGCCGTCAAAGTACTTCGAGACGTTTATCGCCGTAATGGAGTCTGCTTTCGAGAGAATAAGTTAATTAAGAAAGTTTTTACACGCAGAGGCCGCGCGAATGTTTTTCCGAGGCGCGCGCACAACAAAGTTGTGAGTAAATTACGACTCTGCTTTAAAAATAGCTCGTGAAGCAATTCGCGGTAAGCGGTTAATTGAAGTTCATAAATACAAAGGTTAAAAGCGGAATTCGAAAAAGCCTTTTTCAGACGAAAATTCCGCGCTCCTTTTCGCGAAAGAAAAAAAGAAACCACCACCGCCACCAGCAGCCAGCGAAACCCCGGTCCATTAGAGGGGGGGGGGGGGTGGCGCAAAAAAGCGGCGGACAAATTGCGGAACGACTCTCGTCGGGGCGTCTAGAAATAGCGGCTAGAAAGACAAGGAAAAGGAAGGCGGCGGCGGCGGTCGTCGTCGCGCCGCTCGGACTCGCGCGGCGGCCCGGAGGCAGAGAGACACGCGAAAGGAGGCGGGAGGCATTATTAGCGGGCAGCTCTCTCTCTCTCTCTCTCCGCTTCCTGGCGGCAGCTGCGGACTCGGCGCTCGGCAAAGGGAGAAACTGCCGGGCGCGGAGGGGCAGCAGCGGCGGCACGGTGTGCGTCCGGATAGCAATCTGTTCCGTTTCTTTCGCCCCGCTGCCGGGCGCGCAGTCCATAAATATGCATTAGGCGGAGAGAGAGAGAGAGAGAGAGGAGAGGCTGCATTAATTGGCCGACGAAACTTCATTATCGGCTCTCGGGCGACGCGCTAAAATTTCCGGCCCTCTCTGTACTCCGAAAAGTTTGTCGCGCGGAGAGTTGACTTTGCGGCGAGTTCGGTTATAACGCCCGGCGAGTGTCGGGGATCGATTAAAAGGCAAACGTCGTTTGGGGTCAAACTCGAACGTACCCTGCGGATGCGCCCGAGGGGGCGGCTCTTTTTGTTCGTAATTATTTTCTCGATTGGCGACTCCGAGTCCTTTGCAAGAATTGGCGATTCGCGCTAATTTCCATGCGGAATATATCGGGGGGGAATAAATTAGAGAAGCACAAAGCTTTTCCGAAAAAAAAAATAATCTGGATTCGAGGCCGATTCCTCGAAGCGAGGATATTGCAGTCGGTCAGCCGTTCGCGGGGTTAAAAAGTTTGTAATTTTAAAAAGAGCTCTCGGGCCCGTATCTAAGATCTTGCATTATGTATATTCTCAAAGCCCATATTGCGGAGTCGTTCGAAACGGCGCATTGATATTGCCGTATAAAGACGGGCGAAGAGAGAGGAGGAAAAAAGGACGAATTTTGTTCTGCCTCCATTAACCTCGAGACAACAAAGTGTAACGTCGCCATTGAGAATCCAGAACGCCGAGATTTCCATCGCGATAACTAGCCGGAGAGAGAGAGAAGGAGAGGCGGAGAGCGCCGACTGCAACATACTTATGCGGATTTATGTAAATACTCTCTGCCCTGAACTGCGAGTGTGCACGAGAGAGAGAAAGAAAGAAAAAACGTCGCTTCTTCAATCTCGGAGGCCGAATGCGAGAAATACATCCAGAAAATAAAGGGAGAGAGAGAGAGAGAGAAAAACCATTAGCCATGCAAATTCGACGCATTAACGCGGTCCCGACAGCTCGCGGCGGGGCGATATATATATTCGCTGCGCGGCTAATCTGCCGTTTTTACGAAAAAACAAACGGTACGCGTATATATATAGGAATCGGAATTGTTCCCGATAAAAATCTGCCCCGCAATCATTGAAATGCAAAAGGCGCCTCTGCGCAGAGGAATAAATAATGAATTACCCGCAGCTAATGCTAATGGTAATAGGTCAATACTCTTGTCGCTCTCTTTCTCTCCGAGGAAACCGTAAGAGTAAAACCTTATCGGGAAAACGGCCGCGTGGTTTAAACTCGACGGCGACTCTAGTTTTTAGACTCTCTGGTGCCGCTTAAATATTCATTCCCGAGCGGCGGACGAATTAGTCGGAGCGGTTTATTGTATATTGTGTAAGCCGGATGTGCATGAATTTCAATCGATATCGGAGAGGAAGCTCGGTCGAAGGATATGATAATACATCTCGCTCGAGAGCCGAGAGTCTTTATACATTTAGCAAAAAAGCCGCGTCCTCGAATAATAAAGTCAGTTAACCCGTCGGATCGAGGAAGAAAGAAAGACAGAGAGAGGCGGCGATTATCTTTCTCGGCAGCTCGCTTTCGCCGCCGGGCGATTATCGGCTTGGGAAAGCTCGGGCTCGGATTTTCGCTCGGCGATAAATCGCCCGCAGCGCGGCTCCGCGGCGACTCGCGGCGGCGTCGGCCTGTTTATGCGGATTTATGCGAAATTCCGCGCTCCTCCGCCTCTCTCTCTGCGCGCGAGTAATGTATAATGACTCGTCGAGAGAGAGAGAGAGAGAGAGCTCGTCATGCGCGCGGCGCGACGTCGCTTATTTACGACTGGCATATAATTACGGGCCGCGCGCAAATCCAAGGTCGACGACGACGCGGCGCGGAGAAGCCCGATTGTCATTTTGCGCGCCGATCCACTTGTTTTTCTTGCGTTTCGACGGTCGCCGCTCGTTGGAATTACGGAGGGGACGAAGGGCGAGCTCTGATTTATAATTGCCGGGAGTGAGACGTTTTACCTCGGCGGTCGGCTGGATTTAAATATATCGAAACGATGGAAATGTAGAACGACGTCGAGCGCGGCGAAGGACATATATTGTTTGATCGATTCGGCAATATTAGACCGCACCGAGAATGTAATTTCGGCGAGTCGTTTGGAAATCTTTTCGAGCTGCTCTCTCGAGAGAGAGACTGAAATATCCTGCTTCATTAACGACGGACGTTTAAACCTGTTTTTCGACGTCCATTATGTCTCTCGGTGCAGCGAGCGAGCCGCGTTCGTTTTAACGACGCGATATACGCGGTTTCTTTAAACAAGACGAGAGAATGCAGTGTAATTTAATTTACAGCGGACACCTCCGAGCGATGTACGTAAGCTTTGCCGTTTCGTTGATTTCGAAAAAATTTCGTTTCGCCGTTCGCTCGAATTTTTTGCTCTCAAACTCTTTCCGCGATTCTACGGGGATTTGCGCGCGAAATCCCGAGGAGAGAGAGAGCCAATAATTTCTCGCGCTCGGAATTTCGGCTCTGCTTTGCTTTTTGCGGCTCTCCGGCGAATGTTTTTACGCGCGTCGCGGAAAATTCGATGAATTATTGATGAGACGGATTGAATGTCGAAAGGAGAAGATGAAAAAAGAGCGCGCTCGCGCTTGACCATTTTGTCTTTTAACTTGCAAAGCAGGCACGCGCGTCCGATGTGTCAGTCTCTTTTCAGTCCGTCTCTCCTCCGCGGATCTCTCCGAAACTCTGTCGCCGGGGCCCGGAGAGGTTATCGCGATATTTTTCAAGCCAATTTCGCCGTGTAAACAAGCCCGCCGTTATTTTTAGCCTCCCCGCGTGCGGCTGGCCCAGTTTTCTTCTCGGCCGCTGCGTATTGTCTCTTGAAAAAGGAGACTCGAAGCGCGCGGGAACATCGTCGCTGCTCGAGAGAGCCTCGCGTCGCTCCGATAAATTAGCGCCGCGCGTCTAGCGAGTCTAGAGTGCGTCGAACCGCGAGCAAACCTGTTCTTTCTCCCCGCCCCCCGCGGCTGTCGCGCGCTTATCGTTCGCTGAATTAGCGGCGGAGGAGATATATTCGATGAGGCGGCGATGACGGCCGAGGATAATGAGAGGCCGGGGGAGAGCCCCGAGCTCTCGGCGATTATTGCCGGTTGTTGCGTGCGCGCGCACGCCGGATGTAACGACGCGAAATTCGATTACGGAAACGCGCGCGCAAGTCTGCTCGTGAGCTTTTCCGAGGCGAATATATATTCTCCTCTCGGCTGTGCGTCGCTACAAATTGAAATATCAAAGCCGACGTCGTTATGAATATTTATATTCGCGGTAGTATTTAGCGCCAGAGCGCGTTAAGTTATGTATCTCTCTCTCTCTCGCGAGAGAGATAATTCTATTTGTGTAAGAAAAAGAAACGCCTGCCTTTTTATTGTCCCATTACGCGAGGGGAATAATGCAACTATCCATTTTTACGCATTGATAATGAGCATAAATTTGCGAGATTTACCGCGGCAGATAGGCGCTTTGTCATTAGTACGTCCGAGAGAGAGACGCGCAGAGCCGCGGCGATGTTTATGTAACGTGTATACACGGGGCTTATCTCGTTTTTGCAAAGTTATTCGCCCGTTTTATAGCCGTTATTTCGACGAGCTGAAATCGAGATTTGCATAAGCATTTCCTAACCTGTAAGGAAACGGTAATAAAGACACGGCGTACACACCGAGAGAGCTTAAAATCTCGGCCGTAAAATCCATTTCTATACACAAGTTTCGTTCGACTTCGAGTCGAATGTCGATTGAAAAATTAATTGGAAAAGCGTTCGAACAGTTTGACTTTTTCTCGTCGGGGGAAACGATCGCCGTTCGAAATTCCGAATGGAGACAACGATTTAGTACGAACCTTTCCTCGATAAATTTTCAATTAATTACACCCCTCTGAATATTATTAATTTATCCGTCAACGTCAGCGGAATGTATTTACCTCTTAATAATCGCAAAAACAAAAGAACAGTTCCCTTATTAGAAGCTGCCGCTTAAGGTACATTTAATAGCTCCGGTAAGATAAGTGAACCGATACAAGTGGCTTTCCGAGAGCCATTAACGATATTATGACGGGCATATTTGCACGCATGCAAGAGAGCCAAGCGAGCGCGGCTGCCCGCGAATTAAAAAACCCGCTCTCTGTGCTTTATCTCGATTAGCTTAGAAACTCCTGTTTCTACCTCGGCGTTCCTTTCGAGCGTTATTTAATAACACTGTCCCGATGTTAATCGTTAAATATTCCCAACCGATCCTAATCGACCAGTCATGTAATTACTTTATTATTACACCTTCGACGCTTGCTTGAACGGCCAATTTTTCGGTTTCTGTTCCAGGTGAGCGTCTCTATTTTTTCTAGCTTCGAGATTTTTGACTAATTTTCGTTGTTCCGTTCGGCTTGGAAACCGGCCGATGACGACGACGACGGCGGCGCAGGTATGTTGACAACGGAAAGTACATAATTACTTGGAAGTGTTAACTGGCGAGCGAGTCGTCGTGTCCCTCTCCGGTATTTCTTTGATTCGTCGGATAATGGCTCGCGACGACGACATTCCGCGCAGTTTCCACTCGTATAAGGAAAGCCATTTGCATTTCGAAAGCGTCGGGCGCCGAGTTTTTTTTACTTTCCTTTAAAGGCGTTTTCCTGCGGCGTATATATATGTGAGCTCTCTCGACTTGATTGATTAATTGGCTCGTTCCTTTAATGACGCCGTTTTTTGCGCAATTCCGCCGCGCGCGGCTGTTTTCTACGATTCTCAACCTCGTCCCCCCGAGTAAACAATTATAACCGCGCGCCGTCGATCGTTAATTTCTTCCGAAGAAACTGTTCTCTCGAATACTCTATATTCAGCTGTGGGCAGAGTATTCGATGCGTAATGCGGAGATGACGAGGGGAAACGTATAGCTCGAGCGGTACAGAGATATTTATAGAAGTATTTTTTGTACCGCCGCCGCCGCAGCCGCAGCTCGCCAAACGTAAATATCTCAACCGCGATTGTTGCTCAATCTCGCGCACTGACCTAATTAATCATGTTTTTCTCGTGTTTCTTCGTTGCTCGTAACTTTTCAGACCCGACTGATGATCCACGCGAGTTAACTCCTAGAAGTCGCTCCAGATACAAGAGTAGTTTCAATTTTTTTTCCCCCTCCAACCACCGCGCGTAAATCAGGTTTAGCCCGGAGAATCGCCTCGAATGAATAAACTTTTACGCGGGAATAAGAGTTTGCCTTTTCTCCCGGGTTTTTCTCCCCCTATCATCAAAGAGCTGAGGCTACAACCGGGTCGGAATCGCAAAACAAAAGCCCCGAACGACGTTAACCCTCGGACATGTACACGTGTCCGACGTCGGCGGCGACGGCAGCGGCGGGAAAAATTACAAATCCCAAAGTAGCGGCCGCCGGGGCGGAAAGGGAATCGGTCAAACAGCACGTAGCGAAACGGGTCTATTCCCCGGGCGAGGAGAGGAAAATTCCCTGGACGTCGTTTATTTTTACCTTTCCGCCCACGTCGTCCCCCGGTTTTTTGCCGAGGCGCGCTTCTTGCCGCTCGGGCGCGTTTTATCGAGCTCGGCCGATCTCGGCGTCGGCGGCGTCGGCGGCGGCGACGCTAATGCGCCGCGGCAAATAAGCAGTTAACCTCAATTAGGCTCCCGCTCTTTCGTTTCGGCCTTTTGTTGGTTCGCGAACGAGGAGAGGCTTATCTATATGGAGCTCGCGGCGCTCTTGGCCTATAGCTCCGCTCTCTCGCGCGTCGGGATTGATACGTGTTTGGTCAAGAGAATCGTTGCCCCCCCGGGCCTTGGGGAGAAGTTCGAGCTAAGCGACGTGTCGCTTAGCTCTCGGCTGCTTCTTGTTCTCGGTACGCGGCCTCGAATTCTAAGCGGAAATATCGATGCGCGCTTGGCGGAACGCGAGCCCGGCTGAATATTTCAGCTGATCAATGGAAAGGAGGTTACTTTGCAATTATCAGAGATGAAGCCGTATAGGCGGCGTGGGCAGTGCTCGCGATCAGCAGCCTGAGTAATAAAAGGGCGCTCTACCCTGCTGGCAGAGTGATAAATCGCTAGATACTTTGTAGATTTTGAAAATATGGCTAATTTTCAGTAGAAATTCCAATGTGAATAATATGATTTCTACTCAAGATTTCTACTAAAAAGACTCATTTTTTTCAAATTCTATCAAATACATTTATTCAATAATTATTACATCATTTATATTTTTTAATTATAATTCAATTTCAATATTAAGTAAAAATAAATAATTACACATTTTTGATCAAGTACAAGTTTTTTTATTGATTTCATCTATTTTATACGGATGTTCTTCCGAAAAGGGTAACCCCTAAAATTAACCTAAATTAAGCGTATTCCGATGTATTTTTATGCGTTGAATTCGATCATGATACTCAAAATTGGCGCAGATTCAATTATCATGGTAAAAACCATAAAAAAAAACCCATAAAAATCGTAATTTTTGCATTTAACTTGGTTTACTATGCGCTGGGGAATTGGGGTTGAGTTTGGTTTTTTGTTTAGTAAATTGTAACGGAAGCTCACTTCCGCAAGTAAACTAGCTAGCGACTAGTTCCTAGCGCCACCGCGAGGCGGCGACCGATTGCCTCGCCTCACCCATAGGCAAAGTATTCGCCAGGGCGAATAAATTATTATAAAAATTGACAATTAACAAATACCATAATAGATTTAATACTCATAATAATTGTATTTTCATTTTGATTATTTTATGTATACACAAGAAGACATTTGGTTAATGGATTTTCCTGTAACTTTGAGTTATGTTTTCTAATGTTAAAATATGAAGGCAGCCGCGTCCGTTCGACTCTTTTAGCGAAAATCTATAAAAACATCGACTTTATTTAGTTAGATATAACTTTACAATTTGTAAGGCGAGATCAAATACTATCGATAAAAATGAATTTCATCAAAAATCTTTATTTGCTCAAAAGTTATAGTCAAACAAAGAATGACCATTAAATAATATAAAAGATCTACTTATGTAATTTTAGCTTAATTTTATTGCAAATTTTTATTTAGCTATAACTTTTGAAAAATAAAGATTTTTTGATGTAATTTTTTTTAATCGATAGAACTTGATCTCACCTTTTCCCTGGTAGAATTTCCATTCTATAAAATGGCCATGAATTTTTCAAATGGTTTTCGGGCATTTTCAAGTTTGAACATAACCTCACATATTTTTATTACACCTCAGTCTCCGTTCTCAGTTATTCAGTAATGCAGTAAAAAGCATCTAAATGCTATAGATAGCTTAAAAAGCATCTAAATGCTATAGATAGCTTATGTAAATGCAAAGAAGTAGTTTAAACTAATTGAACATTTGTAATTGCCCTTCCGTGAGAAATAACAAAAATATTAATTTTGCCTCGTCGCCATTTTCTCGCTCCAGTTCTTAGACCTTTTCTAGGTATCTAAACTGGGCCAATAAAACTAGCTTGGAAATACTGAAAAAATAGCAATTGCCAAATTCATTCCATTTTTAATGCTTTAAAAACATTGGAAAAAACGTTTACATTATTATACGAAAAATGGACACATTTGATTCCCCTTTTATGGCCATTAAAAACTGGCCATTAATTACTTCAAAAATGTGTTCAGTTTCCACTAGGGTTGAATGCTAATAGTTAAAATAGTGTACCATTAATAGTTGAGAAGTTATACCTTGACAGTATATTTATTAGTCATTAATTGTAGAAAAATTCGATAATTTTGTTTCATTTGAAATTAACGAAGTGTCGATTTAAAATAAAAGAAGGCCGACGCAGTGCATACCCACGCGCTTTCTAGAAATCCTCTAAATTCTAGATTAGATTCTAGGTTCTGAATCTATTTAGAATCTAGATTACGGGTTAGAAATTGTCGACAATTTGCTACCCCAGGGCGGACGAAAAATCAATGAGGCAAAAAGCGCGCCGACTCGGCATTCTCACGCGTCGCCGTTAAAGAGTTTGGCTCGGGATTGCATTAATTGTATAATTCGCGTACACGCGGCCGCGGTAATTTACTTAATGCGACTTTCACATATTTCCTTAACGACTCGGCGCGCGGGAAATTTTAGCGCGCTCGCGGCATTTCCACCTTCAAAAGTATTACATTAAGTAAAGGCACTTAACCTCTCTCTCTCTCTCTCGCTTCCACCTTCTTTCTCCGCTCGTTCCCCTTTTGTTCTGGCCTGCGAGCTTTAGCTCTCTCTCTCTCTCTCTCTCTCTCCGCGCCGGCCGACAAACAATGCCGCGCTAAATAATAAATCAATAACACGGCGTCGACTCGAGTTTGAAATTTCTTTCCTTCGCGAAATATTTTCCTAATTTAAAAGCCGTTGTTGGCCGCGTTTTCGAAGCCGGCCTCCTCCTCGCGGCGTCCCCTTTTTGCGCCGGACGACTGCTAACAGTGAGCCATTAATTTAGCAAAGATCGGTTACTTTTAGGGGCGATGCTTAAAATTTACGAGCGCGGCGAGAGAGAAGGCTTTTTACGCCGGTCTTTAAGAGCGTTTCCTACCCATTTGCCAGTTCCTTCTCTTTCTCTCTCTCTCTCTCTCCTTTTTTCCCTCATTGTTTTGCGCTCATTTTCCACTCGCTCGGCGCGCGCATTCTTTTCCGCGTTCTTCTTTTCCCTCCTTATCTCTCTCTCTCTCTCTCTCTCCGTCCAATTTATCTCCTCGGCGACGCGCGGCGACTCTCCTACGTACGTCGTTTTCAGCTAATTTACTAATTTTCCGCAGAAGGACGGACTTGGACGTAGTCGGGTGGCCACTTTGCAGCGCAGCTCAATCTGACTTGCAAATTCTACGACGGTTTAAATTGCGATTGCGAATTGGATTGCTTCTTTTCTCCTTCCCCTCCCCGTGACTATTTTCAATATCATATTTAGGAGGATTTATTTTATTCCGGGCTATTGCATTTCCATAACTGCGTGTATATTTGTAAAGAGGAGGAAAGGATTTTCCATTAATCCGTTAAAGCCGGGCAAATGGAATACGCGCCGAATGAAAAGTCAATTTCGACGTGCTTTTCCAACGCGCGAATAGATTTGCACGTTTTCCGCGGTAATGCCTGTACGGCGCGGCATAAAGTACTGATATGCATCGCGCTTGTACAACTGATCAATAAAGAATTAGCGCGCGCCGTCATTACCGCCGGCTCGCCTCGCGTGTGTTTGCAAACTCTCGCCCCGAGGACTCGTGACCTTTACGGCTTTGAATTCGAATCTACAATATTCCGAGCTGTTAATAAATTCAATGTGAATTCAATCGAAATGCATAAAATATTAGAAATTCTGCCGAAATCGGATTACGCGCGTTTAAAATCATTCGATGCCGCGATTAATTTATTAGATCGAGAGAAAGAGCGATAAACTAGGAATGCGCCGCCGCAGCCTCCTCTTCTGCGAGAGAGAGCATCAGAGCGCTTGTTCATCCGAGATCGTGACTCGGCCTCTCGTCTCCCTCCCGGGCAATCTTTATCTCTCTCTCTCTTTCTCTCTCGGCGAGCTTTGACGCTGTACGTACGAGTATACACTCGGGAGTAGTGCGCGGTTGCCATATGCTCGCGCTCGAGTGTATACCTGACTCTCTCTCTCTCTCTCTCTCTCCGATGATAATTGCTCCCCTAATAGCGGCCTTCCTCTCTCTCTCACTGCTCTCGCGAAACAAGCGACGTGCCGCTGCTCTTTCCCGGCAAAAACAGCCTCGGCAAAAAAGGCCGGGAATTAAGTGTACGGAGGGGGGGAGAGGATCGCTCGAGCGCGGAAACCCGGGCCGACGAGGTGCCGACGCCTCGCCGGCAGGATGTGGCGGCTAATTTTTCTCTCCTCGAAGCGGTGTGTCTCCGTGGTCCGCGTCGTTTCCCAAGTGAAAAAATTATGTCTAAGATATTTCTAAACAATATATAATGACTTGTATCTAAAGTAGATACACTGAGAGAAAAAGTATAGTAAAAATTACAAATAATCTTGTAAAAATTACCATACTGTCTAGTAAAGCCGCCA
>JAWWML010000032.1:6919740-6968427 GCA_035047165.1 Ormyrus rosae
GGTTAGCTCGTTGCTACCCAATCTTATTTTCTGCTACCTATTTCCTAGGTAAGAAATGTTTTCTATTTCTACCAGGGAATTTGTTCGTAAATTAATGTTGAGGCCAACGGTATAACATTCAAGCCGCGAGTTTACGAGTTATATTAAGATATTACAGCACCTATTGCATTTTTTTCGTAACTTAATTGATGATGTTAATTTCCTGACAAGAAGCATCGATAAAATCACCGGCAAAAGTTTAAAGAACACGAACTGCGAATAAAAAATCTGTTTTCGTACATTATTGCGGATAATAATATTTGTAATTTTAAAGATTTCTTTACATTTGTAAAAATGAATTCCCTAAAAAACTGTTTTTTTTTTATATAATACAAAAAGTACAAAACAGCATTTAGATTACCCATGAAATAGCTAACAAAATTAAGTAGACATTTCAATAACGAACGAAATTATTATTTTTAAATCGACATCGACGTCAATTAAGAAGCCTGCACTTTGGCACGAATCGCGGGTAACCAGACACAAAACTCACTTCTCGTAATCCGCGAAAAACTGAATGCACATGAGAAGATTGTCCAGTAAGAAAACGTGCGGACTCTCCCTGATGAGCTTTCTCAGCGAGTTGAGCCTCTCCTTCTCGGCGTCCCTCGCCGTCCTCAAGTTCTCGTCCTCCTCCTCCTGCGCTTCGGCGTTCGCCTGGGCGTTCTTCTCGGCCCTCCGCTGCCTCGTCCAGGGTGCCTTCTGCCTTAGCTTTCCGCACGCGGTGCCCATCCTCTCGCCCAGTAGCGCCGCTATGTTTCCGGGCATGTCCAAGGAGGCGAAAGTCCGACTGGAGCCTCAAGAACAACACATGGCTGGGATAGAGTGATTGCCGCCTCGTAATCGGGTATACGTGTGATGCGCGAGCGATGAAGGTCGCCGATAAAGTGCGCTACGACTGCCGATCCGGTGGTTATCGCCCGGGAAAGGAAGATCGCGGCCGCACTCCCGCACAAAGTCGGCCTGTTTCATTGGCCGGTCTGACTTATCGGATATAATTCGGATAAAAAGCAAGCGCTAAACCGTAGCGCAGAAAATAATCGGGAAGGCACACAGGCTTTCGCGCCAACTTTCAACTTCAAGACTGGATGACGGAAGGAAATGCTTAAGATGCTTAAAGTTCAGATTTCAGGGGCGTGCAAGCTATTGCAATCACTCTCGGAGGGAGTCATTTTCTTAACGAAAAGAAATTTAAATTTTATAAAATCTAACAACTTTTTTGCAAACTTGGATAGAATGATGTATTCTAAATATGATTACTGACATATAACGATGTAACAACGTAAGGCCAGTGTAAGATCTCTCTCTCTCTCTCTCTCTCTCTCTCTTTCTCCCTTTTTATCTAGGCGTTTAGGTCTACTTGATGTGCATCTGCGCCTACCGCTACATAACTATTGTCTTTCTACTCTAAGATTTCATACCTTATCCTACCAAATCTATTCTTTAACATTTTATTAAATTTTAATAATTAGAGTGATTGAAATTCGACCTGACCTGTCAAATCAAAAGCACAGCTGCTGTGGAATAAATCCGTTCGATAATTTCTGACAGAAATTTCATGATGCAAATCATCTTAACTTTGTTTCGCGTATCACCCTTGGTAACCGATGCGATAATTCAATCATCTCACAGTGCGTGAAAAATTACTGACAATAATGGCTGCATAACTGAATTAGAATTTTCGAAACGCTCCCTTCATGAACATTTAGCCATTTTTGCTCGTAAATATTTCCATCTCTCTGTAATTCATTAGTATTATTAATTTCTAAATATACATAGGACTGCCCCCATAGCAATGCCTATCACAGCAACATTGTCTTAATTAGCAATATTAATGTGACATTGCGAATTCTGCAACAATATTGCTTTGATACTCGTATCGAAATTACAACAATTAATTTTCTAAGAACTTCATATAATCAAAAAGATATAATATATATTATTAAAGTTTAATAAAATGATTCAACGTCTATTTTAGGAAGTTATTAATTGATGAATGATATTTTTATCAAATTATTAATTTATTATAAATGTATATACTTTACCCTTTATTTGATAATTTTACTTATTAAATAATACCTATTTTTAATGTTAAGTACTATCTAAAGACTCGTTGTACTGAGCATGCAAAATCTGTGATTTGATTTATTTTTTTGCCTAGCGAGGCCGAAAATACAATGTTCTTGGCGCCGGGCGAGAAAGTACTAATTTCGTCTCGCTAGGCAAAAAAAGTTACTTTATAATGTTCAAATCTGCAATTAAATGTCTATAAATGAAAGAGAATTTTTAAAGATTTTTATAAAAATAATCGTTTTTTTTCTGATTTTTTAGAAACGTTCAATAAAAACTGGTAATTATCAAAGAAACATAAAAAGACTTGTAATTTCTACGATAAGGGATAATTTACGATTCGGAGTAAAGGTCGAAAATTCTCCTTAATTTTTTCTTTAAAGCGGCATGATTATTCGTTTTTATTTTTTCAGCCTTAAATATAACATGATGCGTTTAATCTAACCTTTTTAGGTACCTTCTGTGTATTTTCGTGCATAGAACCCTGGCCTGCCGTGCCTAATATGCTTCAAAGATAATCGTCGATGATCGTATACGTCTGACGTCATCATAGAGACAGGACGGTACGTTAATGGATAAAAATGTTTGCTATCTTATCAAATAGTCGTCGGCATATAAAAAATCTTGACTAATCCTATATCGACGATTGCAAAAGGAGAAGCTGGAAAACATTTTATACGTTTTCATTTTTCACTTTTATTAGGATTTTCAAAAGAAACTTTTTTTTTGCACATTTTTTTTCTTCTTGGAATTATTAACTGCCACGCTCAAAGCTCAGGAAACGTTAGAATTATTGCTTTGAAAATAATTATTGCATTGTTTTTAATAAAATGGATCATTTTTATAAGGAATTGTTGTATTTTATGATTAACATTAAGTTAATTTAAGTACAAAACGATTACGATTGTCTCAATAAAAAGAGTGTTGAAAACAAAAACATTTTTTATTAATCTTTTTAGAGATAAAATTAAAATAAGGATATACTCATTTACATTACTTAGGTTAAAAAGAATAGCTTCCAATTAGGACATCTTTTTAGATGAAGGGATTTTTATATTATTTCTAGTCAATCTTCTTTAAATAAAAAAAAAACTTATTTAATTAAAAACACTTTACTGTTGAATTTAACTAAAATTCTTCTCAAGAAGGTACTGAAACTGATCAAAATTTTTTGCCAATAAATAAAAAGCATTGTTGCACATCCTAGTATAACATAATACAGTATGACTTCAGATAAGATGAAAGAAAGAAATTATTGATCACTGCTGTCAAACAATACCTTTATTATAAATAAAAATGAATAAAAAAGTAAAACTTCCTTTCTCAAGGGTAGAAAATTTGTATAAGATGAATATCACAGCAGAGACCAATAATTTCTTTTTTCCATCCAACAACTTTCAATCTG
Organism: Ormyrus rosae; assembly: GCA_035047165.1. Classification (NCBI taxonomy): domain Eukaryota; kingdom Metazoa; phylum Arthropoda; class Insecta; order Hymenoptera; family Ormyridae; genus Ormyrus; species Ormyrus rosae. The sequence goes on from JAWWML010000032.1 coordinate 6,923,255, forward strand.
TCGTAAAGAGTTCTCTTACAGAGAATAATTATATTTTATTACACATAATTGAAAATACTGTTCAAACATAAATACCAGGATTTGAAGTATTTTATATAATTCATTCTAAAAATGGATAGAATTTAATCGATTTGCTTTATCAACAGATTAATACTGCGCGTAATGGTATAATATATAATACATGACTTAATTTTTGCGAATTCTATGAAATATTTAATAATATTGCATAAATAATGTTTACTTAAAAATAAACAGGAATTTTCCTGCAATCAAGAAGGCTTTGTAATCAATCAAAACTATTTTCTAAATATTTCTTATTTGAGTCACAGAACACGTAATCAATCTATAAAATATATAGAGAATCAAACTCGATCGAAGAGCTAATTATTTGCCGATAAAAGAATCTTCTAATCCCCATAATCTATAAGAAAGCGTAATGAAACATAGTGAAATTTTAAAGTTCTTTGTTTCAGATAGTACGCGAATTCATTTTTTGCAGCTACTCATTAATTGGAACACGAGATTGCACTCAACGAGTGAATATTAGGTCTACTTCTTCCGAGAATTACGCGATTGACGAAATGCTGCACTTAAATGACACATTTATGGCTTTCGCTTCGACGACCTTAGCCTTTGGATTAACATTCGTGGAAGGAAGTAACTACATCCTCTTTCATGAAGATAACACAAAATTTTTTCTTCTGCGAGTAGTGCATTGGTTTTGCTGGTTAAACTGCAGAAGTACAACTTTTATAGAGAATTGAATTTGCTACCGTCTACAACTATACGAAATTCATGTACAATTTCACTTGTAAGGATTAATTTTTTCTTAATTAAATATAATTAATTAAATATTAGGTGACACTGTAAAATAATATTCCAAAGAAGATTAATTTTTTTAAACGTTTGCTTTGAAGATTTAATGTTGAAGAGGATTTCTAGCCAAAGGCAATCTTCTCCAACTTTTTTAAAACTTAATTAACATGTTATTAAACAGATCATTAATTGAAATATATATGGTATAAAAAAATTGTATTCGCAATATGAAAAAAAAAAAATCTTATAAGAAAATATCTAGGATTCCCCGATTAGTAGATAATTATATCAGTGTGTGAATTAAGGCAACATCGAATTAAAGGTCAGTGTCGTGCTATTCGTTTTAAAGTGCAAGGTGTTCGAAAGTAATGATTGTGTTGCAATTGCACTGATAAAGATAATCATCGTTCGAAGGTCAGGTGCAGCTCTTGAACGTGCGACTACAAGCGAGTGTGCAATTTCCATCACATTTGGCGTTGTAAAAATTTTGAGTGATAGTAGATAAATTAATCTTTGTTCTGAGCAAAAGCTATGTAGTTTATTTTTTATTTTGAAGGAAATATAATGGTAGCTAAATGAGTAATTCTAAAGTATTCCCACAATCATTTTCAATGTCAAGGCTTGTAAGTATTCTAGTTCTTTTTAACCTTTATTTACATTATTGAAAGTAAAAATGAACCTAGACGTCAACATTATTTTAAATTTCGAAAATTATTCAAAAAATTAATATTTAATTTTATTTCAATTCATGTGCTTGTTTAAAATAAATATTAGTAGGTTTATTGAAAATCAGTTTTTAAATATTTTTGTCATTTATAAGGTATTTATATTTATTAGATATTTTCATTTATTTGAACTGTTAATAATTTTATTAGTAAAAAGTTTTCAATTTAAACCGAGAAACGGATTGCTGCGCCTCCTGCCTATATAGAAAATAACTATGCTATAACTATCTACTTTAAAGACGCTACATGATTTTAGATTATTCGTATAAGAATATAATAAGTTATATATAATAAGTTCTTATATAATAAGTTCACAAACATTTAAGATACCTTGTAATAATAATAATAGTTAAAAGAATTAAATTTAAAAATATATATTTGCAAAGTGATATAATAATGGTACGCCGACGATGAAATTGTATATTTTCTATTTTTATATAACGAGCACGCAAAGGGTACAGCGCCGGATAAGACGGTGGTAAATAATGCCTCCAAGCCTACCAGCAGACAGTCTATAACTATTTCAGTTAGGACATCGTTCTTGGAACAAAATTTGAGATTTTCAACTCTGGAGCTTTGCTGCAACTTCTTGTACAAAAAATGTGATGTTCGTTTAAAAAATCATATATCAATCGATTTTTGGGATCTATGGGATTAATGGGCCCTTATTACCCTTAAAAGAAATTGGCAATTTTGTTTTTATTTTTTCATATCATCGGTTTGAAAAGAATTTAAATGAAGATTAATAATGTAGCATTAAACATTATATACAATTTTATTACAATATTATATGTATTTATAATGTAATATGTACAATATGTGCAATGAATGCGATTCTCTTTTTGTAATTCATTGTACTTTACTCTGGTTAAATAAATAAATAAAATAATACTTTTAATATCGTTTTTTCTGACTGTAAGCTTTTGAAATTGCCCGCGCCTACTGAACCGATAATATAGTAGAGTTCGAAAGAATACTTCGCAGCTAGAAGTGCCCAGTGCTTCCATCTTGCTACTATACCACAGAAAATTCTTGACTATAGGGTGATGCGCAATCATGCGCAAAGTATAAAGTACGTTTAGTAAAAAATTAAATATGCGGAATAAAAAAATGATAACATGCTAAAATGATGTGCTATGGAAAAATTATTGAATTCTGCTTGTTTGATTGAGTTACAATTACAAACAGTAATAAAGTAGAAGTTTCGATTTTTACCACTCAACTCAGTTATCTTTATGTATTCCGCGAAGACGCAATAAATATAGTTTTTTTTATTTACATAAAAACATTAAAAATGTAAGCTTCTTTTTTTCAAGGGACATTTTCTCTTTGCTTAAATATCCACTTGGAGCGAAATTAGAAAAAGCAGTGGTCAGCTGATCACGGATACCATATAGACCTCGGTTCAAAGTCCCGCGCGGCTCGCTCGACAGTCGCGCGGTAGGCAGGAAAATCGCTCTCGGAAGCGAACGTGCCAGACGGACTGGATCAACAGTCGAGGCCGGCAGTGTACGATTATCGAGCGGACTTGAAAGAGCGAAGATGACGGTGAGCGGGAGCCCGCAAGACGAGACCGCACCGCCGTGCTACCTGCTGCTCGAGGATGGCACTGTCTTTCCCGGCAGCAGCTTCGGTGCCTACAAGCAGATCGACGGCGAGATCGGTGGGTGTCATGCCATGCTTTGCTTTTTCTTTCATCTTACTTGCCTCGCGCTCAACACGTGGTGGCACGCAGCGCTCCATTTTTTTCGGCCGCGGCTTCTATGGGGGGGATCACCCTCGATGGCCAGGAAGACATTGATTTGTCGCCCTGCTTTCGAAAAGTACATTGATGATTTTAAGGGGATGGACTGCCGATTAAGTCTTGTTTATAACGCTTAATTCTGTTTTGATTTTCAACATTTTTTCTGACATCGTCATAGGAATAATAACAGTCCTAAGGAGAAAGAAAAGATATATTTATAGAAAAACGGCGCAGACACACATAAAAAAGAGAAATTTATAGCATTTTATAAGTTTTTCAAGTGGGAAGAAAATGTCAATTTAAACTCTAACACCTTACTTCACTATACATATAAACGTTTCAACTCATGTGATGTCAATATTAAACTTCAAGATTTTTTTATTAACGAAGAAACTGGTTTAAACATTGTTTTGAAATTGTCAAATAGTACTAGTAGCCACCATTTCCAATACGATATAACTCATATTCAATTCAGGACAAAGAAAGACGCTCAAATTCTATCTCAACTTTAATGCGCATATCTATAGACTAAAAAACAAGTTTAGTACAATACAAGTATAGTAGAATTTTTTCTCCCAGCGTTTACCAACGCAACGAAACATTTAACACGGGCAGCCGGCTTCTACTTGTGTATAGACATTCATGTTATCTTACAGGCATTTGCCGTTCTATATACGTGAACACGACGACACGCTTGCGCAGACTCCGTCGAGTTTCTTTGGTGTCAGCTGCGCGTCCACGTGTTCCTACTGCTGACATTCTCCGCGCTGTCATTTTTTTTTCTCTCTCTCGAGTTCGATGCGTAGAGGATTATTTAGTTGTCCATTATATAAATTGCTTAAGCGGACAATGACACCTTGGACTTTGACTTCACTGAAGCGCGTCTTGAACATTTGCCATTATTCACAATTGACGTGAAACAAAATAATATAAAACTACAAAGATTTTATTAATTTCTAATTCTAAAATTTCTTAGGTTTTTATATAGCTATCTTTTATTATAATAACGTAATTATTGAAGCTGATTACATTTATGTTTTATTGACTTTGAACAATCGCCCTTATATCATTATATTAATAAATACGAACTAAAACGAATAATTTAAGATTAGAAAAACTTTCTTAAACCTAATAAGAAAAAATAATCGAACAGAATTATAAGAATATAGAATTGATAAAATAAGCCTCCCAGAAAACTTCAAATGTTCTATGTCAAAAATCGGAATACTTTATTGTTACATACTTTTTGAAACGCTAAATTATTAAAATAGAATAATTTAAAGTTTGAAAGCGTATCGTAACTACTTTATATTAACAATGTAGAAAACATGTCAATGCGAAAGAATATAAGTAAAAATAAAGTTTATAAGCTACAAGAGGAGGTATGCGATGTCAGGACAACCTCCTCACGTTACGCACACTGAGATCTACCCAACTTATTTAACTTTAGCTAATTGTAAGTCATCTTACTCATCAAGTTCGAGAGCTATATATTATTGATGTAATATTGTGTACTACTGATACAGCAAAATGACTAATTAAACATAACCGATTAAAACAGAAATATAGATAGATTACTAAGAGATTGTGAGGCCAAACGAACCACGTGCCATCTGCATTATAAAAAATATCAGAAAACTTATGTTAAAAATTAAATGAAACTTTTTGAAAAATATTCTTTTCTTAATTGAGCGACGTTTGATAGGCGGTTCTTCCTCTCAAGGTTCGAAACTCTGTCAGTCTGAAATGTTTGGGGGGTCATTTTTTAAAAAAGTGTTACTTCGACGGGTCTCACTCGAATGCTTTTGATTGATTCGGAGTCCTAAGTTTTCTAGAATAAACAGCAAAAATTGCATGAAACATTATAAATCAAGAAAATGAAACCTTATAGTTTTGTTTTGCTGTCGAGAAAAAAACTTAATGCAAGAAGTTTATGACAAACAAATTTTTCGCTCGAAAGCAAAACAAACACGAGCGAAATATGATAATTTACCGCAAACTTAGAAAAGTATGTTGGACTTGAAAAGTCAGCGGAAAATTTACTTACGATTTATATGCGCTCGAGATCCGCAATTCTACTCGATAAAGCTAACTTATAAGCTTTGCCGATGATGCTGGATTTGTAAATAATCTAAGGTACCGACATGCAATGGAGATGAAGTTCAAGTTCATGCTTTTGTTACAGTTTTTCAAACTGGTATGGTTGGTTATCCCGAATCCCTGACTGATCCGTCCTACTGCGAGCAGATCTTGGTACTTACGTATCCTCTGATAGGTAATTATGGCGTACCTTCTGATGAAAAGGATGAACACGGCATTCACAGGTAATTAGAATTTATGAATTTCGGTGCCAATTTTATTTTTTACATTGTGAACAGTATTGTTAAATTTCACTAAGAAAATTTTATAGAAAACTTATATTTAGTGCAAGTTTTATTATTTCATATAATAACTTTTAAAATGTCCTAAAATTTACTATAAAAAAGAAAGAAATTTTACTATGTTAAATTGATCCTGGAAATACAAAACTATGTATCATAAATTTTCCTGCAAATTTTTCTCAGTGATAGTTTTTATATTATATAGTTTGTTTGCATTTCCCATCCCTAGAAAATTTGAAATGAAAATATTATGCTAATTTATCTTGAGTACCGATAAATCATGACGATCTTTTAAAAGGTTTATCATTTATGATATGCAGTTATTTAATCAATCTTAAAAATTTAGTTTTTTCAAAACAAAGTGATTTCTTCTATATAAATTTCTAAATTTTAAAATAGCGAATAGCGCAAAATACTTTATTAAAAACATTAATTTAAAAAAAAAACTCGGAGCGATAACCTCTTGCATCTGCCGTCATGCACTATTAGAGATGTGGCACGTTTTGCTCGCATGATAAACCAATTCAATGGACTGATGAATGATACTAGAATAATAAATGCGTACTTAGACGTGCACGTTACTATAAATAATTGAATAATAAATGTTGGACTTAAAAGTATTCAATTATTACCAGTCTACAGCAATTTGTAACAATAGATTATTCTTTGCCAAAGCTTTCCGAAATTGTTACATTTAAATTCATATAAAAATTTCATCTTAAAATGGTGTATTTTAAAAACAATACGTGATCGCCAATTAAATGAATCACGATAACAAATTATGTTAATTTTTTGAACGGGGAAGTGCTGCTGGTAAAGATAAGTTTTATATACAATGATTATCGTGGGGTCTTTTTCAAAACGCCTAATCTGTTTATTAAGTGTCACTAAAAATGCTTTTACCACATAGCGCTTTTTTTATTCAAAGCGAAATTTATGAAATGACTATTTTTTTTATTTAAACAACCATTATTTTAAAAATATTTTTACAAGAGACTGTTTTAATTACGTACTTCAGCTGTCAATCTAAATTATTGCATAATAACTGGGAATTTTACTTCCATTTAGAGGAAACTTTTTTTATTCTGTCACAATCTGATTATTCATAGATGGTTCGAATCTCACAAAATCTGGGCAGCCGGATTGGTGGTCAGTGAACTTTGTAATACACCAAGTCATTGGCGATCAACGAAATCTCTTTCGGATTGGATGAAGCAGGAAGGTATTCCAGGTATTCAGAAGGTCGACACCAGAGCGTTAACGAAAATCATACGCGAGAAGGGTACGATTTTAGGAAGGATTGTTCACACACTCCCTGCCAATTTAAATGTACTGCCAAGCATCGTGGACCCTAACACACAAAACCTCGTTGCTAAAGTTTCACAAGTAAGTTGAACGTTTTGAAAAATTTTTTTATAAATGTCAAATTTACATTTTAACGATTATGTTTAAAAGACATCAAAGACAACGTACAATCCACAAGGATTCCCTCACATCTGTGTAGTCGATTGTGGGCTAAAGTACAACCAATTGCGATGCCTTCTCTCAAGAGGAGCACGAGTAGATGTTGTCCCGTGGCACCATAAAATACAGAATGAAAAATTCGACGGTCTGTTCCTCAGCAACGGACCTGGCGATCCAAGCATGTGCAAGGAGACCATTGAAAATCTCAGAAAAATCCTCAGCTCGTCTAACAAAAAACCTATTTTTGGCATTTGTCTGGGACATCAGCTTCTTTCCATTGCAGCTGGCTGCAAAAGCTACAAAATGAGGTAAGCGTTCAGAGCTATTTTTTCAATTTTAATACTTATTCAAGAGCTCAATTAATCATTAACATGACTTGGCGAGGTAACACAAAATTCTATTTTAGGTACGGGAATCGGGGTCACAATCAGCCGGCCATCCATCACGGCACGAAGCGATGCTACATGACGTCACAGAATCATGGTTTTGCCATAGACGCAGCGAGTCTGCCCAAAAATTGGGAGCCCTTGTTTACGAACGCCAATGACCAAAGCAACGAGGGTATCATACACTCGACCCTGCCTTACTTTTCGGTACAATTCCACCCGGAGCACACAGCCGGTCCTCAGGACCTCGAGTGCCTCTTCGATGTCTTTCTCGAGACTGTGAAGAATGTGGCTAGTGGGAAAGCCGATAACTTGGTTATCAAAGACCGGCTGCAGAACAGACTGGAGTACCTACCTGAAACGCCAGTTGTCGTGACTAGGCCGAAGAAGGTCCTGATTTTGGGCTCTGGCGGACTCAGCATTGGTCAGGCAGGAGAGTTTGATTACTCGGGCTCTCAAGCTATTAAGGCTCTCAAGGAGGAAAATATTCAGACGGTTCTGATCAATCCGAATATCGCCACCGTTCAAACGTCCAAAGGAATGGCAGACAAAGTTTACTTTTTGCCTATCTTGCCCGACTATGTTGAACAGGTTTCCTTAGTCGCATTTTTTTCTGAATATTTTTCACTTTTCTTCTCTTTACATAATTTTATACGACTTTATGTTTGATTAGGTGATACAAGCAGAGCGTCCCGATGGCGTACTGCTGACATTCGGTGGTCAAACAGCATTGAACTGTGGAGTACAATTGGAAACTCAGGGAGTGTTTGACAAGTATGGTGTGAAGATATTGGGTACACCGATCGAATCAATCATCGACACCGAGGACCGCAAGCTCTTTGCCGAGCGTGTCAATAAAATCAACGAGAAGGTTGCGCCGAGCTGCGCCGTCTACTCCATCCAGGAAGCTGTAGAGGCTGCAGAAAAACTCGGCTATCCAGTTATGGCAAGAGCTGCCTTTTCTCTGGGCGGTCTTGGCTCTGGTTTTGCCAACACCAAGGACGAGCTGAAAGCCCTCGCACAACAAGCTCTCGCTCATTCGTCGCAACTCGTCATAGATAAATCGCTGCAGGGTTGGAAAGAAGTAGGCGTCTTACTATCAATTCAATTGCTTCTACTAAAATTCTAACTCGAAATAGTTTTAAAAACTTTTATTATCTTGAACAGTATACTATATTCCATTAAACTTAGATTGAATCCAATTATAAGAGAAATTGTTTGTAGGTCGAGTACGAAGTTGTAAGAGACGCTTATGACAACTGCATTACTGTATGCAACATGGAGAACGTAGATCCTCTGGGTATCCACACGGGTGAATCGATCGTGGTAGCGCCAAGTCAAACTCTCTCGAACCGGGAGTACAACATGCTCAGAACGACGGCCATCAAGATTATTAGACATTTTGGTATTGTGGGCGAGTGCAACATCCAGTACGCGCTCAATCCATTCTCCGAGGAGTTTTACATCATCGAAGTCAATGCCAGGCTGTCGAGGAGCTCGGCTCTAGCCAGTAAGGCTACTGGTTATCCTCTAGCCTACGTGGCTGCCAAACTGGCACTGGGAATTCCGTTACCCGAAATTAAAAATCTGGTAACTGGGAAAACCACGGCTTGCTTCGAACCCAGCTTAGATTATTGTGTGGTGAAGATCCCTAGGTGGGATCTCAGCAAGTTTCAGAGAGTCAGCTCTAAGGTAACGAGCACTTAGATTCGATTTTAAATAAGTATTGGATGTAATGATGAAAAATTTTATAGATCGGCAGTTCGATGAAAAGTGTGGGTGAGGTAATGGCGATCGGTAGGTCTTTTGAGGAAGCCATCCAAAAAGCCCTCCGGATGGTCGACGAAAACGTCAACGGTTTCTGTCCATATGTAAAATCTGTCAACGAGGACGAGCTGGAAAAGCCCACGGACAAACGAATGTTCGTCCTTGCAGCTGCTTTAAAGGCTGGATACACAACGGAAAGGCTGTATCAGTTGACGAAGATCGACCGCTGGTTCTTGGAGAAGCTGCGCAACATCATCGTCTACGAAACCCGCCTCGAGAACCTTGATCAGACGAAGCTGTCAGCCGAAGTTCTCTTGGGAGCGAAACAGCTGGGCTTCTCGGATAAACAGATCGCCGTCGCAGTAAAAAGCACAGAATTGGCTATCCGAATGCAAAGAAAGGAAAATGACATCTTTCCATTTGTTAAACAAATTGACACCGTCGCTGCAGAGTGGCCAGCGACTACAAATTACCTGTACATGACTTACAATGGAACAAGTCACGATGTCGATTTTCCCGAGGGCTACATCATGGTAATTGGTGAGTTAAAATCGTTAAAAAGAATTTTCGAATTTTTAACTACAGAATAGTTAAATGATTATTTTCCACCAGGTTCTGGAGTTTACCGTATCGGAAGTTCAGTGGAATTCGATTGGTGCGCTGTCAGCTGTCTACGCGAGCTGCGCAATTTGGAAAAGAAAACGATTATGGTGAACTACAATCCCGAGACCGTCAGTACGGACTACGACATGAGCGACAGACTGTACTTTGAGGAAATCTCTTTTGAGGTAGTGATGGATATCTATGATCAGGAAGTGCCGGAAGGTATCATTTTATCGATGGGCGGTCAGCTGCCCAACAATATCGCCATGGATCTGCATCGTCAGCAAGCGCGCATTCTGGGAACGTCTCCCGAACAGATCGACGGCGCTGAGAATCGCTTCAAGTTCTCCAGAATGTTGGATAGGATTGGCGTCTCACAGCCGAGGTGGAGAGAACTGACTGACCTGCAGGTGAGATTCATTTTATTTTGACAACCAGAAATATCAGAGTTCAAATATTGATTAAAAAATTGCTTCTTCCAGGCGGCTTTCGATTTCTGTCAAACCGTCGGTTATCCCTGTCTGGTTAGACCTTCCTACGTTCTCAGCGGTGCTGCGATGAACGTAGCTCATTCGGATACCGATCTTCAGACTTACTTAAAAAGCGCTGCTAACGTAAGTAAGAAACACCCAGTTGTCATCTCCAAATTCATCCTCGAAGCTAAAGAAATAGACGTCGATGCCGTCGCTTGCAACGGCCAAATCCTTTGTATGGCTGTTTCCGAACATGTTGAGAATGCGGGAGTGCATTCGGGTGACGCGACTCTGGTGACTCCGCCTCAAGACATCAACCCGCAGACTCTCGAGAAGATTAAGATTATTACTAGACAGATCGCCCATCACTTAGAAGTTACCGGACCTTTTAATATGCAGCTCATTGCGAAGGTATGTACCATTGGGATAACTTTAGTACAGTACAGATATGTAATAAAATAAAATAATGATTTCTCCATAGGATAATGAACTGAAAGTTATCGAGTGTAACGTTCGCGTATCAAGATCTTTCCCATTTGTGTCGAAAACGTTAGATCATGACTTTGTTGCAATGGCCACCCGAATGATCATTGGAGAGTCGATAGAACCTGTAGATGTTCTTCAAGGATGCGGAAAAGTTGGAGTGAAAGTGCCTCAATTTTCATTTTCAAGATTAACTGGTAAGATTAAAAGGACAAACAATATGGTTATTTAAACATATTTTTTTTACTTTTTGTTACTTGCTTATTTTTATAGGTGCCGACGTTACGCTGGGAGTAGAAATGGCTTCAACGGGAGAAGTAGCTTGCTTTGGAGATAACAGATATGAAGCTTACTTGAAAGGTATGATGAGTACTGGATTCCACATTCCAGAAAAAGGCATTCTTCTCTCTATTGGCTCATTTAAGGTAGTTTTTCATTTCAGTGTATTTGAGTATTTGTAAATTATTTTTCTTTAAACAATTTTTTTGAAAAAAAAAATTTTAGCATAAAACCGAACTTTTACCTTCGATTGCAAGCTTACATAAAATGGGTTTCAAACTATATGCTAGCATGGGAACTGCAGATTTTTACTCATCTCATAAAATAGATGTAAGTATTTTAATTGCCTAGGCGTGTAAAATGATTGTAAACCCAAAAGAATTCATTCGATTATCATTCGATACTATCGATGTTAGGTAGAACCAGTAGAGTGGACGTTCGACAACGTAGTGGAGAGCGAGGATTCAAGTCCAAGCGAGCTGCGCAACCTTGCCGATTTCCTCTCGAAGAAGCACTTTGATCTGGTTATCAACCTGCCAATGCGCAACGGTGGCGCCCGTCGAGTCTCCAATTTTATGACTCACGGATACCGCACCCGAAGATTGGCCGTCGACTACTCTGTGCCCCTCGTCACTGACGTCAAGTGCGCCAAGCTCCTCGTCGAGGTACGCTCGCGTTCAGAAAAATGAGAACTATTCGTCGGATCAGTAAAGTAAAACTAAAACATGATTTATCTACAGGCCCTGTTAATGCTCGAGGGTAAAGCGCCTCACATGAAGACGCACACGGACTGCATGACTTCTCGGAGATTACTCAGATTACCAGGGTTTATCGACGTCCACGTTCACACTCGCGATCCTGGCGCAACGCACAAAGAGGACTTCGCCTCGTGCACAGCCGCAGCTTTAGCTGGCGGCGTCACCATGATCTTCGCTATGCCGAATACCGACCCCGCTGTTATCGATCAGCAATCCTTCTCCGTCGCTAAAGAGGTGAGTGCATTTTTTAACGAAAAAATTTACGTTAGATTTTTTACGTTCCTTTGTGCTCCAGCGCGCAAAAATTGGTGCACGGTGCGACTACGCCTTGTACGCAGGAGCTTCCTCAGATAACTACTCGAGCATCAACGAAATCGCCTCGATGACTGCTGGCCTCAAGATGTATCTAAATGAGACGTTTACTACTCTACGGCTTAGTGATCTGACTGTATGGATTAAGGTTAGTATATTGTTTGAAGCAGTTTCCTAATATCGTAATTAAATAATACGTAATAGTCTTTAAAGGCAATATTTTACTTTACAGCATTTCGAGAGTTGGCCACTCAAGTATCCGATCTGTGTCCACGCTGAAAGGCAAACTACAGCTGCTGTTTTACTTCTAGCTAATTTATACAACAGACCGATCCACGTGTGCCATGTCGCCAGGAAGGAAGAAATACAAATCATTCGCACAGCTAAGGAGAAGGTATTATTGATTACGTTTTTCAAAAAATACATTAATACGATCACTTAAAAGCTGTTATTTGCTACTTTAATCACGTACTTCGTCACCATATACGAATAATCCAATCAATAAGATAGTCACGTACGAAGTGCTTCATTCTTATTTTGGACAGTCGGTAATAATCGTGATTTATTTGCGAGTTCCAGGGTCTTCCCGTGACATGCGAAGTCTGTCCGCACCATCTGTTTCTCTGTCAGGACGACTTGGAAAGAATAGGTGAAGGTTGGGGTCAAGTCAGACCGATGCTTGGAACCAAGGAAGACGTGCAAGCTCTTTGGGACAACATGGATATCATTGATGTTTTTGCTACTGATCACGGTAAGGCACTTCTTAAATATTAATAAAATTCATTTTTTAATACTTTTAAAATTGTATGTCCGTTAATAAATTAATAATATATTTAGAGTAATAAAATTTAAATAAAACAAATTGAATTAATAAATTAGAGTCTATTTTAAATTTGATTCCAGCCCCTCATACGGTACAAGAAAAAGGACGTGAGTCACCTCCACCACCACCCGGTTTCCCTGGGCTTGAAACGATCCTGCCGCTTCTTTTAAATGCCGTGAACGAAGGCAAGCTCGAAATAGAGGTCAGCGTTACATACAATTGGTATTAAAGCTACATAAAGAGCGGACCATTCGAAATTAATAGCTATTGTAATCGCATCGCTTGAGATTATAATCGCGTTAGGTCTCGCGCAAGCACCTTCTCTTTTCAATTTTCAAAAAGACCTTATTGATTTGCAATTATGAAATCATAAAGATTTTTTTCATGTAAAAATATTAAAACAAAGGTGAAAAAGTTTATACTAATTATAAATAAAGTTTTATGCTTCAATTTAGTTAAAAGTTTGTAAATATTTTTTTTTTATGCAAAGAAAAATTGTAAACTGGAGATTAAACTTGAGAAAACTTTCTAATTGCGATTACAGGATATAATTGAAAGATTCTACCGAAATCCAAAGCGCATCTTCAACATTCCGGACCAACCGAGCACCTACGTCGAGGTCGACCTGGACGAGGAGTGGACGATTCCCAAGGCCATGCCATTCACCAAGTCCAGATGGACGCCCTTTGCAGGCATGAAGATCAAAGGATCAATACACCGAGTAGTTTTACGCGGCGAGGTTGCCTACATTGAGGGGCAGGTGCTGGTAAGCCCAGGATACGGTCAGGACATGCGCGAAATTCAGAAGAAGACCAAGGTTTCCTCACCTGTGGTGTATCCTGCCTCGACTGCCGAAGTTGTCAGCAGGCCGAATTCAGCTCTGGAGGGATACTTGTCGCTGAATGTGAAAAAGAACGTTGAAAACGAAGAAGAACCCACCTTGGGTAAGCGGTGGTTTTTTTAATTAATAAACTGCATTAATAATTATAATAAATATGAACATGTTTTAACAAGTTCGTCGTAGAAAGAATATCAATTGAGGAGAAAAAAACTATCTTGTTGTTCTAGATCCTTTCGGTCATTTGCTTTACCCCCCACAATCCAAGTCAACAGTTCACTTCGCACCGGAATACGTTCCTGGTCAGCGCGTTTCGTCGCCAATACCTTTCTCTAATGCAACCAGGTACAAAAGCGACAGTAATCCAAATCTGGTTATTCAAGCCCCGGTCCAGCCTGCACTGCTGTCCGTAAATCATGGCCTCAGCGGGCATCATATTCTGTCCGTGGACATGTTCAAAAAGGAGCAGTTAAAAGATATCTTTGATATCGCTCATGACCTGCGCAAGAGCATACTTGCCGACAGGCCGCTGGACCATATTCTTAGGGTAATTATTAGTTTGCGTCTTACACTGAGAGAAAAAGTATAGTAAAAATTACAAATAATCTTGTAAAAATTACCATACTGTCTAGTAAAGCCGCCACAGACTGTCAAAACCCAAAAATTTACTATACTTTATAAGAAATCTTATTATACTGTTTGGTAAATTTTCCTATGTATGTAAGAAATTTTACTATATTGTTTGGGTAAATTTTCCTACAAAGTATGGTAATTTTTTGGGTTTTGACAGTCTGTGACGGCTTTACTAGGCAGTATTGTAATTTTTCCTAAACTTTTCTCTCAGTGTATGAATCGTATATAGGAATGAGCAGATCTAAATTAGATATAATTTAAATATAATTTATTAGAAATGCAAAGAAGATATAATTTAGATATTATTTATTAGCAATGTAATCATTAATACCGTTGCTCCTCACGATTTAGTCAAGTCTTGGGAGCGACCGTTTTTCTGAGGCGACAATTGAGTAAATTTTTATGTAATAGTGCAAAAAATATGAGTTTCTCCAATAGTCATCGGTTGCTAATTTTGACGCGAGAGACACGAAGGTTAGGATGCGCCACCAAGCGCCAGTCGTGAAAAACAAAATTAATTCCGCCTGGTGGCGCAACCTAATCTTTGCACCTCGCGTCAAAATTAGCAATCGATGACTATTAGAGAAGCTCATATTTTTTGCACTATTATATAAAAATTTACCCGACTGTCGCCTCAGAAAAACGGTCACTCCCAAGAGTCAACTAAACCGTGAGGAGCAACTGTCTTAATGATTACATTGCTAATAAATTATATCTAATTTAGATCTGCTCATTTCTATATATGCCTCATATCTACTTTAGATACATTATATATGTTTTAGATATATCTTAGATACAATTTTTTTACCGAGTCGGATTTTGCGGAGCGAAAAGAGGCTTTGCGTGCGAGATAAAGAGGGAAAAATCAAGGCAAACTAGAGCCTTCCGCTTTTCCGAGCGACGACGCAGCACACGTCGAACGCGAATGGCAGCAGGTCGCCGTCGCATATATCCGACTGTCGCGCGTATATTTGTGTGTATAAAATGCCCGGCTTCGCCTCCTCGCCAAGGTATCCATTTGCCGCGGCGTACAGCCGGCCATTACGTAAATAGCGAGCTCGAATTAAGACAATAACGACCTCTCCCCGTCGTCTTTTCTTTCTTCGTCTCTCTCTCGGTCTTTTTTTTTCTCTTTTTTTCATGCTTTTTTCCTACGCGCGCGGAGCGCCGTCGTCTTCTTTCAGTCGCCGTTAAAGCCAGTCATTGCGTCATTCGGCATTGCGTAATTGCCGGCTATAAAGCTGATTCTTTCGAATTGTCGCCGCCGCGGCCGCCGAGTTGAAGCCAGCTTATAGGTGGAGCAGCGCAATGTTTCGCGGGTATTTTTGGTTTTATGCGGAATCGACGGCGGTGCGGTTCGCGGTAACGTATATGAATAGTCGCGGCCGGTTTAACGCGCGCTCGTTCTCCCGGCTAGAATTATGAAAAAAGGGCCGAGCTCACGGAGAGAGTGCCGCTGAGTTATCGGGGCTCTCGTAAATTACGATCGCGCGGAGCCGCTCTCGCGCCGAAATATATAAGCCCGGGGAATTGGCCCCGCGAGAGAGGAGGGAGAGATTTCAATCCTCGTTACGGCTCGTTTCTTCCTCTCTCGCGCCGGGCGAGAATTACCGGCATTAATGAAATCACTTGTTGTTGTTGCGGGGGGACGCCGTTGCGCTCAACTCGCAGGGGCCGCCGCTGCGAATAATTGCCCTGAGTCTGATGTGGCCGGGCGACGGGAGGAGTAGGTTAGAGTTTGAAATGGAGTTTCGATTGGTTATTGGCAGAAGAGAGAGAGCTGTGCCGGTTCTAGTGTTTATTGTGAGATCGCTTCGCGGCGGTCGCGTAATTGATGACTTTGTCCAGTTTTCCCGGGGAGATTTTTCGCCGCGCCGAGTTCTTGCGCTTGATTAAATGCCGCCGGCGGCGCGCGAAGCACTGCGATAATCATTCTATTTGTCAGCGATTCAATCGTACGGAGAGGATTCGTTTCACTTGACTCGTTTATTATTGATTCAGCGGCAGTTTAAACCCCATTAAATTCAGCTCGAATTAAGTCTCTCCACCTCTCCGCTCTCTGTCCTTTACGAATCGTAACGAGACGAAAAAATCGCCCGACCAATCGGATTTCTATTCGGCAGGTTCGCAGCTCCGTAAATCATAAAAGCCCAGAAACAAAGCTTTCACTTTTAGAAAGTTCCAAGCGTCGTCGCTCCGAGGAATAAAGAAGTCAGCTCGAAGAAGCGGGAGATCGCACCGCAGAGAGGCCGAATTTTGATTGCCGGCGACTGCAGCGACACGCCACGGAGAATATACATCATCCTGACGCAACTCGCACGCACTTTCGCAACCAACCGCCGGTTGCTGCACTTCGCGCGTCGTCGCAAATGTCGGAGCTGCCGACGGCTTAAAATATGTTTAGCGAGAGCTCGCCTGTCAAGTGAATTTCCGCGGAAAGAAGCGCCGCGTCGGCGAGTCGTACATCCGAGCGACTCGTCGATTCCGATCTGTCGATACGCGTCGGGGCAGCTGCCTTCGGATATGTCCTCTCTTTTTCGCAGCCGCCGCCGCGCGCGTCAAGTGCGTTCGAATATAAGAGCTGGGGGAGACGTCGAGTGACGCGTCGCGACGCCGCGGCGCCCCGACGCTCGTCATTCTCCGGAGGGCCTCCGGCATATACGCGTTATCTCGCCGCTATTCAATTCGCGCGATTCGCTAAAATTTCGATCGTCTCCTCTCGCAACTTTCTCGATTTGCGTAACCGCGGCCTCCGTGCGGTGCGGCGACGCGTCGACAGCCACGCGAGGTCGCGCGAAATCGAAAGTTTATTAGCCGCGCGCGCTCGGGTGAAAAGCTGTCTCGTCGAGGAAGGAGAATGTATATACGAACAACGCCGTTTGACAATAAATACGCGAACCGGGAGAATTTTTCGCGAGAGACGCACACACTTTCTAATCGCGCGCTTTCACCGCGTGGCCGCGCTCCATCGGGGGGGCATAATCGATATATTCCGATTGGCCGCTGCACATAACCCGGCTGCTTTATCACGCGAGCGCAAATTGGTGCAAATTAGAGAGCAGCCGGGCTGCCGCTGCCGCTACCGCGGCACTCGTTACGAGCGCAAACACGCGCCGCGACTTTTTCTCCTCTCCTCTGGGAGAGCGATCGTAAATCTCGATTGGCGAGCGATATACATTTCTCACTCGGAGCTGCCTTTTGTGCGCGGCGCTGCTCCTTTCTTCCGCCGCTGTATGTCTGTATAGGCGAGTTTTCGAAATCGCCGGATTATATAATTTTTCTCTAGCCGTCGATTACGTGAGGCAACGGCCCCCCTTTTTTTACGGAGGGGATTAGAGCGCGCGCGATTGAGATATCGAGTGCGCCGAGCTTTGGGATTTGCCTTAGAAATTTAATAGCCCGCGGAGAGAGAAAAGGCGAGAGAGGCGTTTATCGAGCTAATTTTCCGAGCGGAGCCGAGTTCGCCCTCCGCTATCTAAACACCTTTGATTTCTCTCGCTTCTCTCTCCGCGGCGGCGGGGCTGATTTAGCGCCGCGAGTTATACATCGCGCGCCCCGTGTTATTTTAAACGCCGCGCTCGATGCATGGAATTATGCGGAGCTCTTTTGGGGGGGAATGTTAAGTACGTCGGTAAATTTACGATTCCGCGATAACGCCTAATTCGGACTCTCCGCGGCGTTGTATTATTCCACTGATTTCCGTACGCGTAAATTTAAAAACGGCGCGTCGCGCGACTTTTTATCATCCATCGGTGTACAAACACGCGCGCCGTTCCGAAAGCACGAAAAGAAAAAAAGAAGAAAAAAGAGAAAAAGCTACCTCTCGGCAAAAGCCGCGAACGTAAATAATTGCCCGAGAGCCGTAAAAAATAAAAGCCGCCTCGTAAAGCCTCGAAACAAGTCATTAAGAAAGTGAAGCAAATCGTCGCAGGGCTCGGAGAGTCGCTCCTCGCGCAGGAGGTCGAGGCCGATCGGTCGACGGAGGGGGGAGGCAAGAGAGGAAGCGAGGGGGGAGGGGGGGGAGGACGGAAGCGGAAGCAGCCGAGACACACACACACGCGCGCGCGCGCGCGCACTCGCATAAACTCCCGCTGAAAGAGAGGAGGAAAGGCTTACAGTCGACGCGGCGGCTCACCTTTCCTAAATATAATTCATCGCTCCTCGCGTCGCGTTATACGGCCTTCCCCCCCTTTCCCCCTTTCTTTTTTATCTCGCGCCAGCTCCTCGCGTACTTCCTTCCGCGTCGCCTTCGCCTTGGCTTGTGTTTTATCGGCTTTTTTCGCGCCGAGAGAGAGAGGGACGATAAATTTGCCTCTCTCTCTCTCTCTCTTCGCTCTATGGTTTATTGCCGCGCGGCCCTTTTTCACTTTTATGACGTTTTCCACCGCGCGCCCGCGCCGAGTTCCGCTATCTGCTAATGGGCTGCGCGCGGCCCGCTATCGGCCCCCGAGCATCGCCGCCCCCCTCCGACCTTATTAATGGAACTTCATTGATATATCTGGAGGGCAGCTCCGCGCGAGGAATATGGAGATTAGGCCTCTTTTTTTTCCCTTCGCACTTCCACAATATGACTCGACGCTCGTTCGTTCCCTCGCGCGGGTTCGCGAATACATTTTTAAATGACCGCCGCGGCGAACGGCGATCCGCTCTCGAGATCTCGGCTCTCCGAATTGCTTAAGATCCCCGGGGCAAGATATACGTATACGCGGACCGAGCGCCGCGGGAATTAACAGTCGAAAAGCGATTTTTATAGGTGGAAAGGCGGCCGCCCGATTTTACGCCCGGCGAATCAATCTCCATTGTTCGGATATCGCTCGATAAAGGAGAGCTCCCGGGCAATTTATCTCGCTCTCGGCATTACGCACACTGCGCACACATATCAGAGAGACAGAGGAGGAGATATACGGCGGGGGGCGGCCTGTTTGGCTAAAAATGACGCTTCGCGGAGGGCCGAAAATCCGAGTTTATATACGGCGACGGGGGAGGAGGGGGGGTGTCGCGAAAGTCAAACAGAGACTGTAAGCGTCGAGTGGCGCGCGGGGAGTAATGGCATCAATCGCGTCTCTTTGCTTTGTCGATGCTCTCGCATCCATCAGCGGCGCGCGGGGCGGCTTTTTTTCCTCTCTCTCCGCTTGCGTGTGTGTCTGTGTGTGTTTGTGCCCCCGTCGTCGCATTGAGTAACGGGACTCTTTGTTTAGAAGCTTTTTACCGGCGCTTTTATTGCCGTCTCCCAGAGGCTGTTTCGCCACCACCACCGCGCCCAAGCGATTTTCCTCTCTCCTCTCGCCGCGCCGCGTCCCGACGTCTCGGAGAGCCCGAATCTGTTCCCCCCTCCCCCTCCCGCCGCACTCTGCTCGAAGCTCCTCGAATACTTGTCTTGGGCAATTGTTTCTCTCGCCTCGCCGGAATATTTTCCTCGCTTCGTGCGGCACACAGCTCTGTGACTCAACTTTTGGAACGAGCCGCGTTTCGTAAGAGCCGCGTTTTTACTCGCCGATAAAGTGTGTACCGTCGAAAAAGGGCGGCGAAAACGGGTCAAAGATCCGCGCGGCCGCCGCTCGATTATGTGAAGGGGCCGCGACGAATTTGTCGTTCGAGCGATTCTGGTTGATCGAGGAAACGGACCTCTGCGCGATGAACGGTAGTAGTCTTTCCCCCCGCTGTTGAATATGTTGCGTTTAATAGCAAGGGGGGTCATCGGTTATAGGTCATTTCAACGTAATTATTGCATAAATTATATAAATAACAACTTCTATTAACCTTAAATAATTAAAACCACTGTTTTAATTATGCTTTTGTAATAAATTACTTTTTAAAGTAAACAAATAAAGAAATAATTATATAGATATATTGATTCTACAATTATTAGTACAAATTTTAGGTAGCAAAACTAACAAAATGACTGAAATTACTTTAAGATGGTACAATTGCTTGGAGATCAAAAAATTCCATAGTAATTGCAAAAATCGCATGACGATGAAAAACAGATGAATTATAAGATTATTAAAAAAGCTCATCATGAAAACAAGCATTGCTTTTTCTTCAAATGAAGAAAATGGCAATTATCGCTTAGTATTTGGAGGCGAGGACAATACTGTCAAATTATGGAATTTAAAGTCTTAAAGAATTCTACACTCGTCGACATTATGACGATCATCCGAAGAAGTTCGGAATGTCAAGGCCGTCGCGACTTTGTTGCCTGAGCCAAACACCGCTCGAATATTTTGATTTTATTGTAAATCGTTGTAGACGACCGCGGCGAAGGACCTGACGGCGATATTTAAGTTTATTATTTATAATAATCAATAAAAAAAAAATTGAAATTGATTAAAAATATACGTGTAATTATTTATTTGATCTTAATATTCAAATTAAATTGATTTGATAGATTTCGAAAAAATGATTAAAACTAAAAATGACTCTAGAATGCTGCTTAAGCCATAACAATATTTTTCATCAGAAATCACATCGTTCGCAAGATTTCCAGCCGGATTTTCCAAATCCAGAACGTTTCCAGCGATTTATCGGTTACGCCGCCACACCGAGCGGGGAATCTGAAAATTTTTTCACGTCCCGCGTCTCGTCGCGTTTGATCGTCGGTGGAATGTTTGGCGATCTCGTTTCAAACGTCCGCCCCCGCTCGCGTCCGTCCATTCTTTCGCGAGCCCGAACACGCGCAGCGGAGGAGAGAGAGAGAGAGAAAATTTCGCCGAGCGCGTCGGCCGACTTTATTTATGGAATCACAGCTGTGTGTATTCCGATTCAGCGGCGCGCCGGGCAGAAATGGGCCAGCGGCCGATCGTAGTCGACTAGCTCTCGCTGGCGGACGGAAAACTGACGAGCCGGAGGAACGACAGAATAAAACCAAGCGGAGGAGGAGAACAATGCGAGAGGCAAGAAGGTAGCCTTTTCTCTAGGGGTCGATGCCCTTCGCCGAAATAAAGCAGCTCTCGGTAACGGCAAAGTATACTCTTTTGAGCTATTAAAGATTATGAGCCATCGGGCGCCGCTTTGCGTATCAAAGTAAATCGAGTCGCGGCAGCTTTTCACGATCCATTTGCAATTCATTACCGAAGCGGTGTCCGCGAACGAACGAAGCAGCAGCAGCAGCAGCGGCAACAGCATACATAATTCAGGGCCGAGCTCTCGAAAATTCGAAAACTGGCTACAAAGTCAGACTGTACAACGCACGGCGGCGGTTCGACATTGATTTCGTGGAAAATTCAACGGCCTCTCTCTCTCTCGGTTCCGTCGTCCCTCAAAACAGGCCGATCCTTTTAATAAAAAATTCAGGGCGAGCGCCCTTAATAGAGACAGAGGCAAGTCGGAGAGGAGACGAAGGTTCGTACCCGCGCCGAACGCTGCATTATCCAAGAGATAAAGCGTCGGCTCTCTCCCTCGGCGGCAGCAGCCTCTCGTCGAACGTCCGTCAAGCCTCGTAACTCGTCTTCCTCTCGGCGGCTCTCTCTCTCTCTCTCTTTCTCTCGCATACACTTACTTATTTCGGCGTTAATTTATCAGGGAGGCTTATCGCTTAGCCGGGCGTCTCGAGTGATCGATCCCGCGTCGTTCCCAGTTTTTTCCTCCTTTTCGTGCTATCGCTGGTAAACAATTTTTTTGACGCCTCGCCTTCGAGTTTACGAGACATTTTTCCCGGCCGAGGAAACGATTCGAGTGAATATTATCGCGCTTTGTCCGTCGGAAGGAGAGTGTGGCTGCTTTTTGTCTGTACAATCGCGAGAGTTTGCCTCGGAAATGTGGTCGCAAACGCGCGATTATTAGCGAGTCGAGCCCCGAGAAAAATCGAATTCTCAAAGAGTATATATATCGATGTAGCCGTGGAAGTCGAGTGTTCGAAACGGCACGTACACTTCCGAATCGAGTTATCCAAGCAGCAACGGGGGCGCGATGAGAAAAAAAATCTCTCTCGGCGACCGAGTCTTATTTACCGCCGAGCGCACATTCTCCCCTCGGTGCGATACATAAATTAGTCGTCGGGGCCTCTTTCCCGGCCGCATTAAAATCCGACGTTTCATTATCGCGGTCAAATAATTATGTCGGGGGGGAGAGAGGAGGCTGTGTGCGTGTGCGCGCCTTCCTTTATCCCTCGGCTTTTCCTTCCTTCCTCCCTCCTGCGGAGGTTATTAGTTTAGGAAGCCGGGAAAGGTCCTCGTGTAGCCGGTCGCTTGAGTAATCGATATAAACAACGAGGGGATATAACCTCCCTCGTTTCTTTTCCTTTTTTTTTTCGTCTCTCCGGCCGACCGCCGCGCGGCCTTTTTTCTCTTCTCTCTCTCGATATATATCCTTTTGTTTTTCCCGCGTCTCTTATCTCGCTTACATGACGCGTCCCTCGTCGCTTCGCAACGACCTTTTTTTCTTCTCTCTGGCTCTGCCGAGACCAATTTGGCGAGAGCCGAGATTAATAGAAGGGCCGACGAGCTAAACGCTCCGATAATATGAATTCAGCGGGTTTTTTCGTGACACGACGAAGCTCCATTTTATGTATCCGCCAGATTTTCAAGCGAAAATTCTATATTCGCGGTGGAAAATGCGGGTATATATAAGAAATCGCGCATAAGAAACAATGAAAGAGTTGGGATATCTTAGCAGCTTTTTGCCCGGGACAAAAGGAGAATTTAGCGGGCGGTTAAAAATTAAGAGCGCCCGTAAAAGAGGCGATTCACGTCGTTAAAACAAAACTTGTATTTGTATAAAGGGCCGCGTCTCGGAGCTCCGACGATTAAGCGCGGCCACGTGGCAGAGTCGAGCAATGATGAAATTGCTGCTCTTTTTATTCGAGGCTCCCTTCGATATTTTCCCGATGAAAGGCGAGCCGGCTCCTTGGCCATTGTCTTGTTTCTTTCTCTCTCGTGGTGGCGCTAGCCAGACGATAAAGCTGCGGGGCTATTTTCTTTTTTTTTTGTTTGTCTCCCCTCCGGGCGAAAGCCGCTAATTTAAGAAACAATAAATGCCGGCCGCCCGGGACAATCAAGTGCCGTTATGAGCGGGTGTGTTTTCGCCCGTAAATAGCCCTTTTTCCTTTCCTCTCGGCTTATGCCTCCCCGCCTCCTTCTTATTTTCGCTTTTGCGTTAATGCGAATTTATTTTGTTCCCGCGCGGAGAGAGAGAGAGAGAGAGAGAGAGAGAGCCCGGCGCGATTTACGGGAGGAAAATGTTGATTCGGAAATTAAACGCCTTGAGTGCACCGAAACTTTTTCCTCTCTCCCTCTCTCTCTCTCTCTCTCCCCGAGGGAGATTAATATTTGTGTAACGATCGCGGAAAGAGAGAAGGAGAGAGCCGAGAATAATTACTGTCTGTCACGTTCGCTACGTTAGCCAGGCTTTTAATTACGGATTTTATTACGGCGGTCGGAAATTTTTTCTGTTTTTTTTTCTTCTTTCGGCTCGAATTCAGTCGAGGCCGTCAATGGGAGCTTTAAATTATTTTCATTATTTCACGCTCGCCAATCCCGAGTGAATTTCAAGCCCTAATCCATCTCATTGTATTATCGATGTAC
Organism: Ormyrus rosae; assembly: GCA_035047165.1. Lineage (NCBI taxonomy): Eukaryota > Metazoa > Arthropoda > Insecta > Hymenoptera > Ormyridae > Ormyrus > Ormyrus rosae. The sequence continues at coordinate 6,947,261 of JAWWML010000032.1, forward strand.
GAACTAATTGAACTTGTACATATTGACCCGAAACCAAGAAAGACATCACTAAAAATTCGCTTGTCTCTCTGTTGCAGTCCGAGCAGCACGGCGCTGGGTTCGCTGGAGCAGCTCAAGGAGTACCTGACGACGGCAGGGACCTGCAAGTGCGGCCTCGAGTGTCCGCTCAGGCCCGAGCAGGTCTTCAACTTTGACCCCAAGGTAAGTGCCTCTCTCCTCGGATCATAATATACGATTGTCCGGGGGATGATATTGCTTTTCAATTGCCTCGCCGGGATATACCGGGCGATTATATGCCTCCTTCGACCAAAAGCCAATCCGCCGATTATCGTCGCGCGCGGCGATTGTTTGCTTTCGCGCGAAGGAGAGCGCATTTCGCCGCCTGGAGAGGAAGGTGCGAAGCGACCGAGTCGGATTACCGAGGCGGACTTTGCGAGAGCGCGCCATTGTTTTCCTCGGCTGTGTAGAATCGATTGCGCTTTCGGTGTGTTCTTTCGTCGTTAAATTCGGACTCGAATTTGTCTGTTTAGTTATTGTTGACGAGAGTACAATTAAGACGCGCATCTTGTTTACATCAGATGTACGTTTAATGTGATCTGAAGAAGTAATCTATAGGTTACCTGTACGTACACGGAGAGAAAAGTTCAGGAAGAATTAAATTACTATCTTTTTAATAAAGCGGTAACAGACTTTTTTCGCTTACGGCAAATCTGTTACCGCTTTACTAAAAAGAAGAGTAATTTTTCCTGAACTTTTCTCTGAAAAATCAAAAATATATGGTCTCGTTTAACATTGCACTTTACGAGTTATCTGTATACCTATTTCAAGAATGTAAACATTTTCATTGGATTCTAAACCAATTAATATAATTTTCTTTCTCGCACTTAATTCTTAAAATTTTGAGATTTTTACCTCTTTTGGAAATGTATTAAATAGTTTTATTCACATCCATTTACTATTTTCAAAACTAATAGTCTCATTTATTCTAGCAAAATTGAATTCTTTACTTCTGGCAGAACTTTTCAAGTCTTTTACATCTGATTTGTACGCCATTGTAGAAATATAACGTAATAAGCATTCTATATACCGAGAGAATTCTCTACCCTACCGGTAGTCGGCTTTAATTTTATTTCCATTAGGCCGCGCGAAACTTTATTTTCTACTTCGGCACCGTTTGACGCGATCAAACCGGCGTTCGAGTTTGCTCTCTCCCCCCTAATTTGTCCGTCGATTACGGCTTGGGGGCGTCGCGTGCTAAACACCCCTCGGCGCGCGCAAAAGAACAGCGGCAGCTGCTCCCGGAAAATTGATTTTGAATATTTTAAGCGCCTTTTGTGCGCTGCGCGGAATTTAAAAGGCAAATGTATAACATCTCCCGCCACTCGAAAACTAGTCCTCTCTTTTTCGTCCGGCAGCGCATTAAAACGAAATGAAATCCCGATCGAATTAGAAGGACAACACGTTGTGCCGAGAGAGAGGATACATCGGCCCCCGAAATCTATTATAATCGCGCTGAAAACAAAAGCTTATCAGCCCCGCCGCGGGGGGCGGCTCAATTCCGCTACAGAGGGCGCGGCGGCGCTCTCTCTGGGTATTCGCCAGAATTACAAATCCAATCGTGCGCGAAAGAACGCGAAAAGCAGCTTGCCTCCCCCCCGGCAAATCCACGGGATTAGAACCATTAAAGCGATAAATCCGCAATAAAGCGCGGGATGAAAAGCACTCGACTGGCGGAAAATGCGCGCGCCGCGAGCTAACCGAGCGACGAGGGCAGCTGCCGGCTAAATTATTGCGATTCCGCGCGAGCAGAAAAACCGGGGATCTCGGATGAGAATAATGAAGAGCATTCGTCAGGAGCGCGACGTCGTCTTCTTCTCTTCCTCCTCCTCCTCCTCCACCCCGGAGACGGGGGACGCGTTATTATTCCGAGCGTGTAGTTACACGGCGAGCGACGCGGCGAAAATAGACAAACGCCTCTCGCGCGTTCTCCTTTTGCGCGAGGAGCTCCGCGAAAATCGGCGAGTAACGGCGCCCGAAAGCGGTTCGCAATTATATTTTTAAGCTCGGCCGCGCGCAGCTCTTTTTTTCCCTCCCCCTCGATTATACATCCTCCGCCCCGACACGACTCTGCGATTATACGATTTCGAGTTATTATTCTTTTCCCGGCGCGCATCTCGCCGCGCAATCAGAGCAGGCAAAAGCGACGAAAAGAAGCAAACGGAGGAACACAAAATAAAGAGGCGGCCGACAGACTTGCATTGTAAAACGCGGCGGCGGCGGCGGGGCAGAAAATAAAACAACGAAGGACGCATCCACACGCGCGGCGAAAGCGAAGAAGATGGGGCGAGGGACAAAAGCGCGCAATTATTTCAGCACCTGCCCCCTTTCTCCTTCCGCGAGGCGGCGGCTGCTGCAATTAAATTTATCGCGATACACCGCCGGCCGGCCGCCGCCGCCGAAAATTTCGAGGAAATAAAGCGTGCTAACGAGCTTCCTGCGAGAGAGAGAACCGCCGGTGGACAAAAAAAAAGAATTGTACGCGCGCGCGAGAGCCCGGAGTCATTTTCCAACGAGCGGACGGACAATTTTCGGCGGGAGTTCGCGGCGTTAATTTCGCGCGCGCAAAGTTTCGGGGCCGCGGGGGGCTGAATTTTCACCCGGCCGAAGGTACTTGGCGCCGCCGCCCGCTCTTTTTTCTCTCGCTGGATTGTAATTTGATAAAGCGGCGGTGTATTTTCGCGGACGAAAGACGAATGGATGTATCGTTTGCCCACAGTTTTGCGCGGAGAGCTTTCGGAAAAATAATGAGTCTGGCACACACCGGTTTTTTTTATAATACGCGCGTGAAATGTTTCGAGCGGCCCCGTATTTTTTAAACAATGCCCGAGTTTTAATTCGAATATTTCACGCGCGACGTTGCAGCTATGTGTCAAAAGTGCAGGTAACGTATTTATATCGAGAGGGGAGAGTTCGCGTCTCTCTCTCGTTAATTAAAAAAAATTGTTATCGTCGGTAATTCTCGATGAATAATCGAGATAGCAGGTGTTTATTAATGTACGCGTGTGTGTGTGAATTCGGACACGGCGGCTCTTGAATTTTCTGATTTTAATAATGAAACTAACGAACTTTTTAATGACAATTATTTCGCGGCACCTGAATACGGAATGCGACGATGATATAATTATCCTCGTTAGGCCGCGCGCGAATCGCGTGCTTTTTATTCCAGAATCATTTCGCGATTAATTCCTTTCACACCGGCGTTAATAACTAGTTTATTACTTGATTTTCAATTACGATTTCTTCGCTCCTCGGACGATGCGAGCTTGCATTTAAACGAGAAGTAAGAACCCAATTAAAAATCAGTCTTACCCGACAGAGAGCAGTTAAAGTCTTGATCGTCGAAGCGCCAAAAATTCACGATGCACTCGGCATTAAAAAGTAAAAGCAGAGCGCACATAACAATATTCGGATCGTCTTCCGTCTGCCCGCCGCCGGATGCGCATAAATTTCTGCGGCAAGGACCCGAGGAAATGAACTCGTTGTCGTCTTCCCTTGATCTTGATGCCTTTCAATTACGCCCGGCCTGCCCTCTCGTCCTTTGTTTTATGGTCCTCGCGACCGGCCCCTCTCGCGATTCGATAGGGATATATTAAAGCGCTTTTTCCGTGCGCGAGAGAGAGAGAGAGAGACAGAGAGAGTTTGACGAGCCGTCTGCCTCCGCTGAAAGCGCGCATCCACACTACATTTGCCGCGGACAATAAACGAGAGACTCTCTCGTTGCAATTAAGCTTAAAGACCCGTAATAGTTTAACTGTTTCCTCCGCTCCGAAATAACAACAATTAATGCCGCGTTTCTCGCTCGATAAAGCCCCGGTAATCACCCTCCCGCCGCTCCCGAGCGCTTTATACCAACCCTCCTCGCGCACGAAAACAAGAGAGAGAGAGAGAGCATCGGGCCGCGTATTTCATTATTATTTTCGCAGGTGCGATCTCCCTCTCCGTACGTTATCGCGCATCTCCTACGTCTCTATCCCGCGTCGGGCCGCCGCCGCGAGTCGAGGAAAGATCGCCGGCCGGGATAGTTACGCCGCCTGATTAATGACGGCTTTCCCAAGCTTCGGGGGCCCGGGCCCCGAAACTCGGCCCGCCATTTATATACATACGTATGTGCATTTCGAGGAGCTGCAGTGCGCGCGCGGTTTTAACGAGCCGCCGCTCCCACGATTCGTTATTCCTTTGTCTGGCGGATAATTAATAAAGATATCGGGGGCCGGACACGGCGCTCTCTCACTCTCTCTCTCTCTCTCTTTGTCTTCGTCTTGTTTATATTCGAGCCTCGGCTGCCTTCTTCTTTTTTTTAAACCGTAAATCGAGCAATCGCGAGTCGGCGGATAGTCCCTTAAACACGCACACAAACACACGCACCGAATTCTCTACGTTACGGCGAGGATTTCTCGCACAAAGACCTCGAGAGAGAGAGAGAGGAGCGGAATTCCAAGTCGAGAGAGCTCCCAGGCGATTCAGCTGAGCGGCAAAAGAGCGGCGGCGAGAGACGGGGATGTACGCTCTGCGCGAAAAAAAGGGGGAGTATATATATATATATATATATAGGCGTGGGTGCTGCCCGGCGCGAATGAATGATACGCCGATTACCATAATAATCCTGTTCCTCGGCCCTCCGTACGTGCCTACCGGGAAAAACGGCCCTGCTTTTTCCCTTTTTTTTTTGGTGTTTTTTTTCACTGCCGCCTCCGCCCCCGCGATTTATACGGGCCGAGTCCCGCGATTTGCCTCCTTTCCTCCACCGATTGATACGTTTTTCCCGTAGCTCGAACGGGGAAAAAAGTCTGCGGACATCGGTGTCGTAAAGAAGAGGCGCGAATACGAGGGGTTCCCGCGGCAAAAGGCACGCGGAGAAAGAGAGAGAAAAAAGGAAGCAAGAAAGTCCGCCACGCGAGTCGTTTCGTTAACGCGGCTCGTGCGTGCATATATATTCGCTCGCGCGGAGCGGTGCCGTCGTCGTCGTCGTCGTCCTCGTCGTCGGCGCGCCTCCGACGTGCTAATGAACTGAAATAACTCCATAAACTAATGGTCGCGGCTCCTTTCGGCGGCCGAGTCCCGTGCGTATATACGTAGCTCTTTTTTTTCGCCTTAATTTATAATAGATTAAGCAGCCGAGCGATTACGAAGGCATATCGCGCGTATTCAGCGCCGCGTCTCGTCGGGGGGATGATTAAACAAAGATCAAACACGCGCAAATTGCTTTGAAATGAAATCGTCCGGAACGGGAGGGGGCGCGCGAATCGGAAACTGAACGGATAGAAGCTGGCCTGGCAAAATATACACAGGGAACTCCTTTAAACAAATCGAGAGCGCCGCGCTCCTGTATACCGAAAACATCTCGAGAGAGAGAGAGCCGCTCCTTGAGCAAACGCAATCAGAGGACAATTTTTAGCTCCTCCTCCCCCGCTCTCTTTCTCCCCGTCGTTGCAAACAGCGCAAATTCGGCCGAGAAATACCGGCTGAATGGGTTTAAGGAGCTGAAATGCCACGATAATCTCTCTCCATCCGCCGGCTAGAAGTTCTTGCCCCGCTGCCGGGGCGGGAGAGAGAGAGAAAGCGACGGAGAGCAAGACAAATAGAGTGAGAGAGGGAGCCCGGCGCAACAATGGGACGCTGACGACGAGAGAGAGAAAGACTTTTTGACTACTACCGTCGACGTCGTCGTCGTCGTCGTCGTCCCTTTTGTGTTTGTGCGACGAGAGCAGAGGGTCTTTGAAGTTTAGCAGGGCGCGAGCAGCGCGAGCCCGGAGCCGCGGAAAACTTTCTCTCTCTCTCTCGAGCAGCCGGTCGACTCTCCGGAATTTACAAGCCGCGTCTTCCTCTCCCGCTTATAATACTCCGAGCTCTCTCCGCGAGAGGCCACTTTTTCTCCTCGTCTCCCGCCGACGACGACGACGGCGACGGCGACTGTTATCGTTTTAGTCGCTTTTTCTCTCTCCGCGGCTTTCGGACGTTTGCAAACCACCGCCCCTCCTGGGCCAATATTGCAATCAGCCTCCGCGGGGTGTATTATCGGGCGTTTTTCGTTTCGGCGCAAAACCTGGCAAAAATACGACGGAGCCGCCACTTGGCCGCGGAATTACATTTGTAATGCCTGCAATTAACATCCGAAATGTACGAGCTCGAGTGCCTCTCGTCCGGATGAAGCGTAATGCCGAGAGAGAGAGAGACGCGAAAAATTCGCGCTCGAACAATGGGTATACCGTCGTTACATTCAGCCGAGCGTATATATAAAAAAAACATTTGCCTTTCGGCGGGCCGACGAAAAAAGTAGCGGCTCTATAACTCCCCCGAAAGTTTAACAGTCCGAGAGGAGAGCCAATGGAAAGGATATCGTCCGTGAATTAACGAGTCCCGGCCGCCGCTCTGTTTGCCTCCGCGTCGATTCGAGCCCCATTTCCCCGAATTATCGCTCTCAAAGAGCGGCTCTCTCTCTCCTCTCCCGCTTATTATCCGGATCCTCTCGCTCGAGGAAAAGAGAAGCCAATCGAGAGCCCTGCCGAGCAGCGAGAGCCTAATTAATCGCAACAATTTTAATTAGCCGGATTTTCCGCCCCCCCTCTTTTATTATATCCGCGAGAGAGCCGAGGGCTCGGAGACAATGTCGTCGCGCGCACGCGCGAGTGCGTATACGTACGCGCCGTAAACTCCGCGCCGGCTAATGAGCCTAATAAATTTGCCGGCGTTCTTTCCACGCTTTGGAAGGGCTCCTCTGTTGCGACCTTCCGCGACTGTTGGTTGATTGTGCGAGCTCATTTTTGGGTAGAGAGTCGTTGACCCAGTTCGAGGTGTCGCGGATTTTTAGCCGACGGAGGAGGAGGCTTGAACAAAGTGAAAAAAGTTATCGGCGACGAAAGGATTTTTATAAACCTGCTCGTCTCGCGTTCGCTTTAATTGCGAGTCGATTAATACTCTCCGACGTGGCTCAGGGCACCGACGCCTCTAACATTATGTAAATTCGCCTAACCGGCGAATTCGCAATCCCGTAATTTCCTTTCGGGATATATATATCGTTCGCCAGCAAAAAGCATAATCCAATTTGCCCAACTCAGCTTAAACGGGAGAGGGCAAAACACGCACCGCGCGATCGATATAAAGACGAAACGTTAAGTGTAAGTAAAGCCCGGAGTTTTAGTAAAAGGGCCGCGGCGGCGATATCCGCGGAGGCGGAAGGCGGAGCAAACGAGAGAGAGAGGCGATATCGTTTTTATTAATAGGAATTCAATTTCCCGCGGCCTCCGCAAATTCGGAGAGGAAATCAAATTATCCCCCGGAATTATCGGATATACGGCTACTCTCGCTTCTCTCTCGGTGCGTTCGACAGAAGACCTCGAAATCTCTCTCCTCTCGGTCTCTATTTTCCTCTCCCGCCGCCGCTCGTTTACTTATTTAACAAAACGACTTTGCTCTCTCTCTCGCTCCGGATCCTCCGCGAAAAGAAACGTCGGAGTGAAATATGAAATGGGGAGATAACGAATTAACTCGGCGAAGCTTCTTTTCTCCCTTCCTCCTCCTCCTCCGCCGCCGCTCGAAGGAAGCCTTTGTAATTTTTTTCTCCTTCGGTCATATCTGCCTTCTCTCTCTCTCTCTCTTTCTGCTCGCTCCTTCATTTTCTCGGCTCTTTTTTCCCGGCGGTGCTGCCTTCCTCTTTTTTTTTTCTTCGCTCGGCGCTCGCTCTAATTAAGTGCAATTTGGGCGCGAATTAATTCCGTCGGCCGAGTCAAATTGATATTCCGTGCTTTTTCATTACGCGCTGCTGCGAAATTTCGAAAGGTAAACTCGTTTCGGAGCGAGAGAGCTATTCTCCCTCTTTCTCTTTCTCTCTCTTTTTTTTATCATCGGGCGGGAGGGGAAAAATTGCCAAAGCGCTCTCTGCGCGCGTTGGCCGGCTTTTGTGTGCAGAAAAAATGTGCCGGGGGAAAGAGATATCGGACGATGTAATTATTGCTGCCGAGTTGATGGAATTATTTGTTATGCGGACGAGAGCCGGGAAATATTACTGTACCGAATGTACGTATATCGTACAAAAAACGCGGCGAATTAAACGGAATTTTAAATTTTCCGTCGATCGACATTTTCTAATTTTCTCCCTCGAGTTTAAATATGAAATGACTTCGTTTCGAGCGCGTTTAAAAATACCAGAATGCCGTCGCTCTCTTTCTCTCTCGTTTTATCCCCGGAGTAACGTAAAAATCATGTAATGGAAAATTAAAGGGCTTAACGGACGGAAGTTAATCAACTCGAGCCGCGCGGATAATTAAATTTTATTATACGTATCGATTCGAGTCGAATTAAATTCTACCTCGTCGCAGTGCTCGAGCTCGTAGTATCTCCTCGTTAATATATCCGTGTTTACGAGTGAAAAATATCGCGTTCGCCAGTCCCTGCATTCAATTGAACTTTAGCATATAACATTTTTAAATCCTCGTCAATTCTCCGGGCATTATATATTATCAAAAGCGAGCGAGAGGTTAGAAACGCGCCGGGATTCCGGCGTACATTTTTATTCGTCGCGCTTTGCTCTCTCGCCAATGGAACAAGTGCGCGCGCGCTCGCTTTACTTTTATTATTTCGCCTCTCGTTCGCCATTGTTTCCCCGCTTTTTTCCGCTCTCCCCCCGGCTGCTGCTGCACTCGCTGCTCTTACAATACCCGGGCGCGTATTTTTATTTTATCGAGATTATAAAAAAGCGTCTGCCCGTCCGTCCGTGTGTGCGTGTATGTGTTTGTTGACTTTGGGGGCTCGCCGGCTTTCCCTCCGCCGGTCGAGTTCATCCGCGATTGCAAGTGCAGCGAACACGGAGGGAGAGAGAGACGGTCAAGCCGGTAATATGGAATATGGCTTTGTTGGAAATTAAATTGTCGGAATACTCGCTGAGGCTGGCCGGCGAGCCGAGCTTTTATTTTCCGGGCTTTTTCACGCTCCCCCGGCCCCCCTCTCTCTCTCTCCCTCCGTGTACGCGTGTATACGTTTTCTGTTTTACGCTCGCCAGTCGGCCGCGGCGTCCTTCGGAATTTCCGCGCGGCCGAGCATCGAGTATATATGTATACTTTTTGGTTTGCGAAAGCTTTTTTTCAGATTTTTTTTTTTTTTTAATTAACTTTAGCTTAGAAGCGCTTTTTTCGCGGAGCCGCCGAACAAACTTTTTCTTTTCTCGATATCATATGTATTTTGGAGCGTCGATTAACGCTATTTAGATCTCGATCTGAAATAGAATGCATACAATCTTTTCGCCCTCGTTTTCATCTCTTTTTAATTAAATGCATCTAGTCGGCCCATTTGTCAAGTACGTGACTTAGTTGCATCAACCGAGATGATTTCCGAGCGGCCGTTTATTTTTAGTGTACATACACGCGAGGAAAATTTAATTGAATCTCTTGGCAGAGAGAAGAGTAGACTTTTCGTAGGGAGCTTTCGCGGCTCCGTCGGCGCAACGGCCTAAACCAAGGCTGTAAATTCAAAAAGACACCCGACGAAACGATCAGATTGCATACAAATTAGAGCTACGTTCCTCGTTCGCGGAATAATTCAAGCGAAAAAGCGAAAGAATCCGCGGCGGCGCGTCGAAACAGCGGGAAAAGAGCACGTCGGCGCTCTCGGATAAGTAGAAAAGGTCGAGTCTCGGCAAGACCGTCGCCGCGCGCGACAAAAGCCTTCCTCTCTCCGGCTCGCAAAATTCAATTCGAGCAATCCAGCTGCATCGCGCTCTTATCCGCCACTTTTACGAACTCCCTTCGCTCCGGAAGCCGAGAGCTCCCTCTCTCTCTCTCTCTCTCTCTCGCTCGAATCAATTTCCCTGGAAATCGCGGCGGCGGCGGCGGCTGCGTCGTCGTCGGCACTGCACCGAGACTGCGCAGAACGCACTCGGCGCGCGCTGTGCGTTTCGCGGCCCGCTAAATCGAGAGAGAGAGAGAGAGAGAGAGAGACTAAACGCGTCGAGGGCTGATTTGATGCAACACAATCGCCGAGGAGAGGCCCGACGGTAGGATCGATGGCCGCTCTCTCTCTCTCTCTCTCTCCTCGTCGGAGGGGGCGGGAGAAAGAATCGGCCGAGCGCGTTGATTAACTTTCGGGATTATGCCCGAGAGTGCGGCCTGTGTACTCCCGCGGAGTCCACTTTTTTCGAGAGAGAGAGCCGGATTTCGGAGCGATTTTTTTTTTTTTTCACCCGGCGGCTGGTCGCGTCGTCCGCCTCTCTCTCGTCCTCTGTAAATATTTCGCTGTGATTGGATATCGGCTTTTTTTCAGAGGCGAGCACCGATCGGAATCCTGTTAATCTCTCTTTTCCAGCTTGCGAGAGTAGGATAAGCGGAGTTTAACCTACGCGTGTACCGCCGGCGCTTTGTTCGGCCGGCGATTTCGAGAGAGGGAGAGGGAGAGAGAGCGAAATTCGGGGGGGCGACGAAGAGTTGCCTTTCCAGGGAAATTGTCTCGGTTTGCGAAAAAATTCTCGAGGCGTTATTCGCCGCGGCGCGTCTGCGTTCGTATCTTTCTATTTCTGTGTCTCTTTGCATAAAGTAGGAGAGAGCCCGCGGGTATATAAATAGGCACGCGGAAACGGAAAAATAAAATCGAGAGGCTGGAAATGCGCTCCGGAATCGAACTCAATATGCGAGAGACTCAATAAGATATATTATCCAACGTAATTGACGCTTCGTTTCGATTCGCAACAAATCCGCGCGTTTAATAAACAAGCGGTGTTTTCTGATTATCGGAGCCTCGCCTTTTTCATCGGGGGGCGAGAGTATTGACACGCGTGAAAGGAGCTGCTCGCGTATCGACTTGATGTAGGTGGTGGGCCGCGAAGCCAGAAATATAAAAACGGTATTACCATAGATATTGAATACGGAATACATGTTCATCTTATCCTATTCCCGCTTATTGTGCGAAGAAGAGTCGAGAGCGAGGAGGAGGAGGAGGAGGGGGGCAGAAAGGGACGGTTACAAATACGCATAGGAAGCAGTGAATACAGTTCAGAGGCGGGAGATTTACTACGGCGAAAGGGAGCCCGAATGCGATATGAAATATCTTTTTCATTCGCTGACAAACAAATCTCCTCTCTCTCTCTCTCTCTCTCGTTCCGAGAGTTATAAATCTAAAAAGTTGGATTCGATCGCGAAAAAAGTGAACGTTTATATATATGTATATCCGAAAAAGTATTATAGAAAAAAAGGCTACCACTCGAAAATAATAAATTGGCAAAGCGGCTCCCCGCGACCGAGAAAGCTAACAGCTCCCTCTCATTTTGCCATTTTCGCGTCTTGTATACATAAAGAAGAAAAGTAAAGTTCTTCCTCTCTCTCTCCGCTTCTCGGATAGAAAAATATACGGGAGCGGAGAGAGAATAAAATCGAGTCGGCGGCAAAAGTGCTCGTCGGGGCTGCCGGAGGCGGGGGAGGGGGGGAGCGACGTCAAGGGCCGACGACGACGACGCCGCGCATTGCAGCAGTGTGGCAACAGCCGTATCGGCCTTCGGGGCGGGAGAGAGAGAGAGAGTGGATGGCGGTGAGAGGGGAAGGAAGGGGTTGTGCATTGCCGGGGACACTTGAGGTGAATGTTTTGCGAATGGTCGGTAGATGTCTGGTTTGCTCTGGGGCTGATATCGACCTCTGCCTCCCCTCCCCCGCCCCGCCGCCGCTCTCTCGGGCTGTTCAACCCGGCCAAAGTCGTCGTCGTCGTCGTCGTCTCGTCGTCTTCCTCCTCCTCCTCCGCCCAGCTTTCTTCTCTTCCTTCCTTCTCTTCGCTTTTTCTCCCTTTTTTGCGCCGGGGCGAAAAAGCCCGGGGGCTGATCTTCCTCTCTTTGCTACACTCGTGTCGGCGACCGAGCCGAGAGGCGTTTTCTCTCTCTCTCTCTCTCTCTACCGGAGCTAGTTTTTCGCGGGGCGTTTTCTCTCTCTCTCGGTGAATAATCGCGATCCTTACGAGATTACGTTTATGCCGAGTTGTTATTCCGCTAATCCGCGAGCCGGGGAAAATTGCCCCGGGAAAACGACTTCTATACCGCCCATATCTCCATCTACGAGAGAGAGAGAGAGAGAGAGAGAGCTGCGCAGATGAGTCGAAAGAGAGTCGGCGGGGGCTGATTTTCACGCTCGAAATCGCCCGTGATTCCGGGGCGCGCTTTTTTTCTTCCCCAGCCCGGCGCAAAAAAGGAGAGAGCCGCGCCGCTGGAATGGCGGAATGGAGATAGGATAGGTCACGATATGGCTTTTGTATGAATAATTTTTTTGCGCGCCGCCGAGAGGATTGTTATCTGTGCTGTCGCGGCGGCGGGGGAGGTTGAGCCAGAAGAGAAACTCGGCGAGCTTATTGAAAAGTCGGGGGGGAGGGGGAACACCCTTGAAACCAGCCCGGAATATCCCGCTTAACTAACGCGAAGCAGCCGATTGATAAGCCGCGCGGGGAGGCACTTCGTTTTTAAGATTCCATTATTTATATCCGCTCTCGCAAACAGTCTCTCTCGCGGCGGGGGCCGATTAATTTGCGAAAAAAACGACGAGAGACCCCGAGATCGGATTATATAATATATACGTTCCCGCGATCGTCGTGCATTTTTAAAAACGGCAATTTCGCCGAAAAGCTAATTCCATCCATATCGCGAACAAAGACTCTCCTCCATTTTACGCGGCTTTCGAGCGCAGCGAAAAAGAGAGAGAGAGAGAGAGAGGAAAGGAAGAGCACCGACAAAGCCCCCCCGAGAATTATTCAAGCTTTTTCCGCTCGTTTAAATATGTCAGTCGCTCGACGCGACTTTTTTTCTCCCTGCGGAGGGAACGAGCGACCATCGATCGATTATCGCTCGGATATCGACTGCGGACGTCACTGGTGTTCGGGCTTTGCAGCTCCTTCCTTGTTTCTCTTTTGTAGCGCACGTGATTTCTGCGGGCGGCTCTCTCCTCGTTAGTTCAAGGTCGCCGATTTATTTCGGGCCTCGCTCCGTGGTATAAACTCATTGCGACTTCTCTCGAGTCTATATATATATATATGTATTCCTTTGTCGTCTCGTACCCCCGCCGAAATGTACAACTATTGTTTATCTCTCTCTTTCTTCGCCGCGCCGAGCATAAAAAGGGGGATGATGCGCTCTTGATCGAAGTATCAAGGAATTTATGAGCCAGCCGGGGGCAGAATTTTTTATACGCCCGCACAGCTTGAGTGGCTGATGCCGACGACGGAGCGCGAGGGGGAACGCGGGCCTGTGCCTTCCGTACCTTATCTCCCGACGAGTTATTTTCGTGCCAACCGCTTGATTAAAGTCGCGCAATTATTTGGATTATTCAAAGTACGTCTTGGCTCCGGAAAGTTTTACCGATGTTCTCTCCCCGGGTTTATTTAGAGTCTCTCTCGGACGCATTATTATTGGGCTAATCGACAGAGGAGAATTCGAGGCGAATGTTTACGTTTTCACGACGGGCCGCTCGTGAATACATACTTTTCCTCGTTGCGTAATCGAAATAAATTTCAATATTCCAGGAAAATTAAGCCGCTCCGAAGAAAGCGCGCATATTCAACGGGAGGGAAATAATAAAAGTCTTATTATACACTTTGGGATATTCGAACGAGGCAGGAATAATTAATTCGACTCGGCCGCGCGCGCGAGCCGAAATATCTTGATTGCCCAAACTCCCTCTAACGTATATCGATTCCTATCCATTGAGATTTACGCTCGGAGTCGCTCGTCGGTCTCGGCTGCGCGCGTCATCGAGCTACTTCCGGTGTGTATAAAATCCCGATCGCTTCATCGCGCGTCGGGGCTAAAAATAGAATCCGACCCGAGCAAATCGTTCTGGTTTTACTGCAGATAAAGCCCGGCGAGGAGAGCTCCGAGCAGCGATCGTTCCTTTTTACACGCTTCATTTAGCGTATATAATCTAAATCTAGCCGGTCTCGAGCTTTTTTGCATTCGATGATTCCATTGTTCTTGCGTCGTTGCAAAAAAAAATATTCTAACAACTTTATTATTATATTTACGCGTGCGATATATTTAATAAATTCTTGTTTTTCCTCTCTGTTTCAGGTGAGTGTTCGCGCGTGGTTATTGCCTCGGCAGAGAACCCGATTGTATAACGTGAGTCGAACGAATTTCGAAAAATTATATTTTCCTCAATAACGCGCAATTTCACGGTTAATATTCCTCGAGCTCCGAGTTCTGAAAACGGCCTGCGAGTGATTTATTACGCTCGAGGCACAAGCCCCGCAACAATACACGGCCTTCTCTTTAAAATTCCACGCGCCTCGACGAAATAAAAAAAAAAGGCCACGTGGCGACAGTCGTCTCTCGCCTTAAGCACACAATATATCCATTTCGAACACAATATCTCCGTAGAAAAGCGGGAGAGCCCAGGAACACTCGGCACATGCTCGCTTCCGCGGACGCGCAGTTTTTCGACAGGATTCCGTTAATGGCCGATATGCAGATGAGCGTAGCCGCGTCGAGAGGAAAGAGGAGACGACGGCGGCTATGCTAATTCTCGCTCGGCGTACCGGCCGCGGCTGTTTATCGGCGGACGAGAGAGGACGGAAGCAAAGTCGGGAGGCGCGCGATAATCGCGCGAGGAAAAAAGGAGAGACGAGACAGAGAGCCGTTTATTGGATTAAGCCGCGCGGGGATTTTCGATTTTATGCGCGCGCAAACGAGGGCCGATGTGTTTTGCCCGGGCCGATTGAAAAAGGGCCATTATTCAAATGTAGTCGTCGCCGGATAGACAAGCTCTCCTGTCTCTCTCTCTCTCTCTTCTCCTTTGTTTCGAGCGTTAATTCGCCCCGACTTTCGCTCGCGATCTCTCTCCCCTTTCTTCGGCTCGCCTTTTTACGCGCGATTTTACTTTTTAATGCGCGCGTCGGACCGCCTAGCTTCTCGTTCTCATTCTATGATTTTTCGCCCTGCTACTCTCTTTTTTCCCCTCCCGGGGCGGGCTTTTAAGAGGGCATTAGAATGCTCGCAGACTCGCGCGGGGAACATAATTGCGAGGAGCGCCGCGCTCGTAAATTATATCCCCGTGTTTACTAAACCAATTAACGACGTTTTCGGCCGCCGCTCGCAGCTCTTTTTTTAACTATTTCAGATTTATGAATAAAACTGGTGGTTATGTTTTTACGCGGCAGTTTCGCTTCGTTTGGCAACTGGGTCAAATATTATGGGTTTTATCGCGAATTTAGGCAACAGCCGAGATAAGATACGTACGAGAAAATGCAGCGATTAACAAAATTTCGAGGAATATAATTTGGCAAATTGAATCGTTATTGTGACACGCGTCATTAACGTCTCATTGAGAAAACAGTTTATATATCTTTATCGGAGCGACCTTTGACTCGGAATCGGTCGAGCCATAGTAAACAGCACATTCGCTCTCGTAATCGCGAGGAGAGAGCCGATATTACACTATCGCGGCGACATAAATAAATTGCGCGTAAAAAAAGCCTCTCCTTTTTTTTGCCCAGAAAAACATTCGCATTATTATTATATGAAGCTCCGCTTCGTAAATTAAGAAAGTTTCCATCGTTATATATTATACCGAAAACCGTCTCCGGCAATTATGTCACTCGAGGCAATAAACACTTCCTCATCCGCGATATATAGAAATCCGCGATAATGACTGCGCGCTCATATATATATATATATATATTCGGCGAAAATATATATATCGCGGAGACGCGGCGTTTCGAGAGCTGTTATTTTATTAGCGCTCCTCTCGGTTCTCGCGGCGAATTATGCAAATCCGAATGGAGGACAAGGAGAGAGAGAGAGGGAGAGAGACGCACACGACGAACGAAGCGAACAATTTCGTTGAAAATATAAATAAAATTATCGGAGCTTCAGTGCCGAGTCGAGCTTGGCGGGAAGAGAGAGAGAGAGGGAGAGAGTCGTGTAGCAACAGCGTCGAAAAGGAGCAGATCGATGCTGCAGCGGAATTAAAAAGATAAAGGGCTGACTCAGAAAACGTTTTAATTGGAGCGGAGTATCCACTTAAAAACGTGCTCCAAAAATAAATCAATTATAACGTGAAAAAGGAGAAAAAAAGCTCCGACGGTTGAAAGTAATAAAGCCGGCCTAATGATGAATATTAAGAGTTTCAAAGCTGCTAAAACTATCCTAAAGATGTCCAATTATGTAGCATTTATAACGACGGAGAGGGAATATACGCGGAATCAATTAATGCTTCCGCGGAATTAAAAGTGAAATATACTCTCTGCGAGCGAAATGTCGGCTGCAGAAATTTTCCTGAAATTTCCACTGCAAATTCCCCCCCGACTGCATTTCCGTCGTAAAACTGACTTGGCTCTTTCTCTCTCTCTCTCTCTGCGGCTCGGAAAAGCGAACAAAAACGATCGCGAAAAACGATCGAAAAAAACAACATTCACTCTTTCGAATCGAGAAGATAAATGGAGATCGAAACCAGAGCAAAGAGAGAAAGGATAGAGAGAGAGAGGGAGAGAAAATGGGAACGAGCACAAAAAGCCAAAGAGGCAGAGCCAGAAGAGAGAAAGAAACTACGCGGACAAGAGAGAGAGAGAGACGGCAGTAACAGTCCGCTTCCGCCGGTGAAATATAATTCCGCGCACATTCACGGTCGGATAATCCGCGCGTTCGCTTCACGTGAAAACTTATTACGCCGCCGCTTCTCTCTCTCTCTCTCTCTCTCTCTCTCTCTCGGTGTACGCCGCGCCGCGGAAAAGATCATTTGGAGCGCGAGGAATTTTCTTTTCGCTCTCTCGGCGCCACCCCACCCCGGAAAATATATAATCTTAAATAAGTCGCCGAGCTCCCGTTTATATTCCCCGCCGCGCCGCGGGAAATTAGTTTTTTTTTTTTTTTTCAAAGCCCACGCAGCAGTCTGTGCTATTCTAAGCGAGACGATTGTGCCAGATTTTTAGCCAGGTTTCATTATACGCGGGTCGACTAATCTTTTTCCTCCGGGGGGAGAAGAGAAAAACCCTCTGCGCATCGAAGAGATAAGACGAGGAGACGTTAAACTGTTTTGCTGCCGTGCCGCGATTATAATCGTGCCTCGTTTGCATGAGGGAAATGCGTTGAGTAACGAATAAGGACCGTCGATAAAATTTAGATTCGAGCGAATGTACACACGGAGGTGTTCGAGCGCGCGACGCGAGCAATTACATTTCGAAATTACGTCAGACCGATATTAAGCCGCCCCCTTTATTCGACTTTCGGCTCTCTTTTCCGCTGCCACGTACGAATGAACGGAGCAGCGGCGGAAAAAAGGGAAACAGGCAGAGAGAGAAAGAGAGGATTGGCGGTTCGGAGTTTTAAGCCGCTTTCGCTCCGCTGTCCCTCGGCTTTTTTTCCGTGTTTCGCTCTCGCCGAGGCGGCTTTCCTTTCTTTCTTTCCGCAGTTTTAATAATTCGCCTTCTGGGCATGAAAACTTCTTTCCGCGAGTCTTATTAATTCTCCGTTGCCGCCGCCGCCGCCGCGTTCTTTTCTCCAAAGCTCCTCCGTCTCTCGTTATGCCTTTATTTTTCTTGCGGAGAGAGTCGAGCGCGCGCTCTGCTTTCTGCCTCTCTTTTCCCCGGCCGACTAATTTTCTTATTTATATTCCGAGAGCCCGAGTTATTTACACTGTGCCTTTTTTTCGCCTCGACGAGTCGAGGCCCCCGTAATGAGCGTTTGGTAAATTAATTACGAAAAGTCCGAGAAACGGGCGAAAATTAGCCGGAATTACTTTTCTCGGATGCAAGATGAGAAAAATTTGCAGGCGAGATGTGCGGGACTTTGCCTCTTCGAAGAGACGATTTTTCAAAATACAATCTGTTTCGAATCGTAGAGGATTTCTAACTAAATGAATTCTAAATAAATTCGGTAACTGTAGTAGAGCCTTTGTTTTCATTTTGATCGACCTTTCACTATTAATTTCAAATTGAGCAATCAGAATTATCGAATTTTTCTATTATTAATGATATTAATATATCAAAAACCCTGTATATAGATTAAAAATTAAAATAAAATTAAAAATTATAATTAATTTTAATTAATTATTTGTAATAACAATATAATATTGCCTGCTGATATATTTAACTCTCATTATAATACATGTAAATACTGCAAAAAATATAGAAAAACTTTTACTTGATTAAAAATTTTTAATTATTCATTGTCTTCAAATTTAAATAAAATTTCATAGAATTTGAAAAAATGATTAATCTTCTTTTAATCTACCGATATTTTTAGTAGAAATCATGTAATCCGAGATTCTTATACCGAAAACTAGCAAACTCTAAAAAGAGTCTAGTAATTCATCAATTACAGCGCTACCAGGGATGGAATATTTCTCAATCTAAATAAGTCGCTTGCGCAAAAACCCGAACAATGTTCCGCTTTCAAAACAAAGCTGAAAAAAGTGTCCCCGCGGCTCTTTGGCTTTTCGAAATTCCAGGCGTATTCGCGCTTTAGCACGCTTCGGCACCTCCGCAACTTCCTGCATCCCGTGCGGCGGATGCCTTTTTTTTCTCTCTCTCTCTCCGTCGCCGACCTACATTAAGCCCAAAGAGTCCATCAATCGCGCAACAAGCCAGTGAAATACCGAGTTATCCGCTAAAAGGCAATAATTCCGCCCTCCGCTTTGACCGACAAATAAGGGGCGCGCGCTTTGATCCAACTCCTCGAAAACTATATCCGCCGATGTATTCCTCGGCGGCGACGCCGATTTATTCTAAGCACGTCGGGGGCAGGGCCACTTTTCTGCCTGCGTGCCTCGAGCCCATCGAGCGAGGAGGGCGTACACCTTGCGGTTATTAAGTTAGTTTAAACAAGCTCGGTGTCTGAACGACGAACATCGCCGAGGTAAGATATCGCTAAACCGCAGCTTCTTCCAATCGACTTTGCGCAAATCGCAGTCGATAAACAAAGGGAGGGAGGAACAACACCTCTCGCGGACTCTAACGAAAACGACGCACGCAGGGCGCAGGCCCGAGGCGCGTATATACATGTGCATGCAGGCGCGTGCAATTCACCTCGGGGGTGATATTCGCGCCTCGCGCTCGGCTGATCGACGGGCCGCCAGGTACGCCGAGAGCGTCAGTCGAGCCGAGGGACGGGGGCTCTGCGCTCGTTGCAAAGGTTAGACGAAGATGAAGGGGGACGATACGACGAAATTAAAACTTCATTCTCGGTAATGAAAGGAGGGAGGGCCCTTTTTTGCCGGGGGAGAATTCTGGCTTGATTCTTTGTCTTCCTGGTCGAGCTTGATTGATGAAAAGTTTTTTCTTTTTGCGCGAAGGATTTTCCGATATTTTTCGAATATTTTTTTTGCTTAGAATATAAATTAATCGATTGAAATGATTTCGAATGATTCTATATACCGACAGCGAATTGGGAGGGAGAAGCGTTCGGAGAACAACAATAAATAGACTGCTCTCCTTGCCGGACGAAGAGTTTGCCTTGAACCGCGAACGAGCAATAAGACTTGTGTTTACATCGCGTCGCGCTCTAGAAGTTTAGTGTCCCTTAATCAAAGTTTATCATGGCGACGAAAGAAGATCTGTGCAGTTTCGTCAACGAAATTAAAGAGAACGCGATACTAAGGGCCGAACAGCTGGGGGAGGTCATATCCAAAAGCGTGGTAGAAGTCGCCGGCAGCATTTCCACGAAGCTGGACGACATCGCCGAGAAGTGCGAATCGATCGAGGACGACGTGAAGAAGGTGGAAAAACAGTGCGCCATCGCCGGTCACAGCCTCAGCTATCTCCAGCAAAGAGATCGATCGAAAAACATCATACTCCACAATCCGGCGTTCCTGACGTTGGATCAGGCTCTGAGCGGCGACCGAGACAAGCTCAAGAAGGACGTGATGAAGCTGGCGGTGAGCTACTTCCAGCAGAAGGGCATCCCGATCCAGGAGGACTGGATCGAATCGGTGACGACGATAGGCAGAAAGGACGGGAAGAAGCCGCCCGTCAAAATAACCTTCGTCTGTCCGAAGTACAAGAGCGTCATCTTTCGTAACGTGAACAAGCTCAGCAACGAGAGGATGAGCGTCGCCAACGATCTCTCCCTGGAAGATCGAGAGGTGCGCAAGAAGCTCAATCAGATACGAAAGGCTCTGATAATCAAGCGACAGAGGGACAATCCCCAGGAGAAGGCCAACAAGTGTTACCTGAGAGACACGAGGCTGATCTTTCAAAACAAGGCTTACACCGTGCACGAGGTGCCCGAGCTTTTGAGGCTCAACGGCCTCACCGAGGCGGACGTCGAGAAAATCATCGAGGAAGAGAAAGTGCCCGCGCTCAATTCAGTGGTCGAATCGGCCGAGGAACCGGAGCCCTCGAGCGCGGAAGAAATGGTGGCCCGTTTGAGGCGAAAATCAGAGTCCAGTGGGGAAGATTGTCCGACTGACACATCGGGAACACCGACGGAGAAACGAATTAAATTGAATTGCGACGCCGCGCCTTTCGTGCCGCTGGATGAAAAGGAAATAGTAAAAGTCGGTGATTTCGACGGTAATGACTCTGTTACATTGGATGAAAGATCCTCGGTGTGTTGACGGAAAAGAGAAGCATCGCTTCAAGGTAAATAAATGAAAACTAATAAATTCAAACGGCTTTTAGAAATGATAAACATTCTTCGTTTCAGACAAACTCCTCTAATAGTCAAGGGTGAAATTTTAAACAATGACTGGCATACTGACTATCTACAATTCGAAGATTATATGCGCAATCAATTTTTATACACGTCTATTGTTAGAAATAATGTTTAATTATAATAATGTATAATAGTAGTAAATAATGTTTAATGATTTAATTGTAAGCTCTTTACTATTTAATGTTACAATTGTGCCAGACACGAGAAAAAAAAATTCAATTATTTATTTCGAAATTGTACGTACTAATTTATTTAATTCAATAATACGGACCGAGGTTGGTCGATTTGTCAAATAAATTCAAAGCAACCACCTGACCGCTGGCAAATAAAAACGGCAAGAAAAAGAAAACAAAAAAGAAATTCTATTCATTTATTACATATCCCGCATATGCTGTCCTACCGGTAATAAATCAATCAGCCGGCCGGCACATCGGCCTCGCCTAAAAGCGCGGCCAAATTCGAGGGTAAAGAGGAAAAAATAGCCGGGCCGCTATCCGCACACGTGTAC
>JAWWML010000032.1:6968527-6998779 GCA_035047165.1 Ormyrus rosae
TCCGTTTTGAAAGTGGGGGCCGAGTGACGAGGCGAGATTCAATGGACAGTCGGAGGATATGTATATATCTGGCGTTGCGCTAACCGGCGGTGTGCCCGATTTGATTAATGAGACTGATAAAAGTCGATGCGTGTACTTTTACTTACGCCACCTTTTTCGAAACCGATAGCTCACCACTCAGCTGAAACAGAAGCAAATGACCATTTATTAGATTTTAATCGATGAAAAAGTAATGTTGTTTAATTTTATATATGATAAAACAGGAATAAATTAGATGAAGATAAGCTCGCTTATCCCAAAAACAGGGTAACACCAAGGAATTCTCCCCCGAGCGCCTCGAAAACAGGAGAGACAAGCCGAATAAAAACCGCCGCGCCGAGGATAAAAAGGGGGATGATGCGCTCTCGATCGAAGTATCAAGGAATTTATGAGCGAGCCGGGGGCAGAATTTTTTACGTCCGCACAGCTCGAGCGGCCGATGCCGATGAGGCGAGAGAACGCGCCTGCTTTCCAACCTTATCTCCCGCGTTATTTTCGTGCCAACTCTCTCTCTCTCCGTCGCCGCAGCTCCGCTCGGAAATCGCGGCCGGAAAGCCGCGGCGTCGAACGCGCCGCCGCAATAAAAGATAATAAGCCGCGCTCTCGCTTTGATTCCGATCGAAATTAACCACCGCCGCCGCCGCCGGTCGCTCTCCGGGAAGGACGAATTAATAATCGCTCTCTCTCTCGGCCGCCTCTCCGCGGAAAAATTTATGCGACTGACTTTTATAATCAATTAGCCGCGCCGACGATATTCCCCGGGTCCTTCTCTCTCGCTCCGGGCGTAATTGGGGAGACGAGCCTCGACGTCGCCTTTTAATAAATCACCGTCCGAGCGACTTTTACCGGCTCTTTAACGTCGCGAGCATTAGACGGGACGAGCCGCCTGAGATACGACCGCCGACCCTCTCGGGTATTTTTAACGATTTCGATATTATTTCGCCGGTACGCGCAATCAATTAAAAAAATATGAAACTTTCCGCCGCCGCCGCCGCGGATCTGGGTTAATTCGGTACGAGCGATTAAATTCTAGGAGCCGCGCGGCTATTAGAGCGCCTGTAAATTTAAACTGTTATGACAATTTATTCTCCCGGCGGCGATGAAGCGCCCATTTATCCCGGCAAACGAGGTTTCGTCTCGTTTTTCATTCTTCGAAAACAGTTAAATCCCCCCGACGTTTACCATTGAACAAAAAAAAAAGAGCAGAAACCGGCCGCCGCGGCGGAGAGCTTATAAAACCGGCGAGAGCACTCAATTAACGGCGTTAATTTAACAGCGGAATCCAATCAGTTCATCGGGGCTCGCCGCGCAAATCCCTCTTTGACAGAAAAAAAATCCCCGCCCTCCCTCCCGCATTATCCTCCTCGTACACACACACCGTTATATATTTTTCGGCTCTTTTTTCCCGATTGTTTGCCGCAGTCGCTTTTTGTCGCCCCGCGCTCTCCGGCTAATGCAATTATTTAGCCGGTTGATTAAAATCTTCCTCGTAAGCGGATCTCGTCGGGCCGCCTCGCGGAATCTCCGATAACAATTCGGGGACGAATAGCAGGTGTTTCCGTCCGCCGGCGCGGAGAGAAAGAAAGGGGGAGCCAGAGGGAAGAGTCGACAACATAATCTAGGAAATGAATTACAGTCCATGAAACGAGCTTTCCCCCGCAACGAGAGAGAGAGACATTCGCGTCCCCCGAAAGCTCGCCGACCTCCGACCTCCTCTCGAGCGTTATACGCAGCTACAAAGCGAAAGCGATTCGCCGGCGCGCGAAGCGACCGCAAATTGAATAGAGCGGCGGAACGAACAGCGACGCATTCGCGTGCGAGAGAGAGAACGCGGCTCGCTGCTGATTTATTGCGCAGAGAGAGAAGCCGCTGGTTATTACGGCGGCCGAGCGTAAAAAGCTCCTTTCCGGGGGCTGAAACACGCTCTTTTTCACGTATCCACCGACTTCTGTGGCCTTTTGAGTTTCTCTATTTTCGTGCGGATGGTTCGATTATTTTTTTTAAAATTGCGTTCCCCTTTCTCGCGCGGAAAAATCTCTCCGGGAAAAGCGCAATAAACATCCGCGCGAGACAAGCGACGCGAGGGGCTTTTCTATGAAAAATTCAAGCTCTCTCTCTTTCTCTCTCCGTCGAAAAATTCCTATGCAAACGAGTAAGTGGCGAGAGAGAGAGAGAGAGCTGCGAGGGAAATGGAAAAGGAGACACGCGCGCGCGGAAACGCGGCGAAATATGGGAGAGAAACGGGGGGAGAGAGAATACTCGATTTAACGCACGAAAGGAACAACTCTGTTTCCAGGCGCCTCGCAAAGGATCGACTTAGGAGAGCGAGAGAACCCCGAGAAACAGCTTTGGCCAGAAACGTATTTGGCCAAATAATGGGAAAGGAGAGAGAAGAGGTTATGTGTACCCTATTGAAAATATCTTTTATTTTTCTCCCCAGAAGGAAGGTTTATTTCTTTTCTGCCGCATTGCGAGATATGTAGCTTAATCGTTTTTGTTCTTTTATTCGAGTCAATGTAAGTGTAGCTTTAAAATACTCGAGAATGTTATGTGTCCACGAAAGAATTCTTTTTTTTTTATAAAAGTGTTGGCAAACCTTTTTAGGAGAAGATGTTTCAATTAAGTTCTCGAGCGAATCAATATTTATAACCACCTAGGCGGAACGAGCTTCTTTCGCTACGACTTTTTAGCGCTCTAAAATTGCGACGAATATATTTTTAAAAACTCGTCGGTCTCGGCTCTCGCCAAATGTTTAGCGAACGTGAAAATACTGAAATAAGCGAGAGCGGAGGTTTCTAGCGGAGATTAAATAATGGCATTACAAACATTCTAAACAGAAGCTCGTACAGCGCCGCGGCAGCGGGAGCTAAAAGCTACATATAATACATTGACTCTCTCCTCGGCCTCCAAACATTTGCAATCGCATTATGCACATTTGGATACACTAATGGGACGATGGTTTGCAAAGTTTTCTTTTAAAATTCCAGGCAGCTACTCGAAAAGCATTTAGCCGGGGACAAAAGGGATCTCTCTCTCTCTCGTCGAATTTCTATATAAAATCGAGAGCCCGCATCCGTTAAAGACTCGGCAAACACACTCGAGGCGAGAGGAGCGCACGTATCGCCTCGTCCCGACACTCGACTCCCCGGCAAAGGACAGCGACGAAAAACAGCGCCGCCGCCGAGCTGCACGCGCCCGTTTCTCTCTCTTTGTCCCCATTATGTTGGCGTTTTGAGCGGCGGCGCCACCTCATTATCGCGTCTTTGCAAACCGACGAGGGGAGCTCTGCTTTTGAAAAAATCAGACCGAGAGCTCGTTCGTTTTGCCCTTTGCTCTTTGTCTCGACGATCTTTCCGAGAGCTCTTCGTTTCGCGCGAAGAAATGTGGGACACGTTGCGCATAAACAATATATAAACGAGTCAAAGCGGCTAATTGGCCGATCGCGGCGGAGGCAGTCCGAAACTGCAGTCGGTGGATTAGGAAAAAAGTCGCTTTAAATTGGAAGAGGAGGAGAGAGAATCGATTCCCTTCCGCAATAACGAAGATGTAATCAGTCGGGGGTCCCGGGAAAGCCTTTGGCTGCGGGAAAAATCGATGAAATCGCTCCGTATACACACACAGGGAGCTCCGCTCGCGAATAAAAGTATCCGCTTTCCTCTCCATTCTCGCGCGGCGCAGCAGACATTGAATTAGCGCCGCCGCCGGCCGATTCAAAAGGAGCGCACACAGAGACGGCCGAGAGCACCAACTGCGAGAGGGAGAACAATCGAAAGCGCGGAATGAAAGCCCACCGATGGAAAATCCACTCCCGACAAAACGACGACGGATTTCTTGGCGTATCGGCTTTTCCTTCCTTTTCTCTCTCTCTCTCTCTTGGCTCTATATCTCATGCCCCGCCGCCGGACGACGTGCATTCGGAATTAATTGAACGCCGCGCTCGCCGTCCGTCGTCTCTCGCACAATGTAACAATCGCCGAAATTAATAACGCCGTAGCCGAGGCCCCGAGGAAAAAGAGGAATCGCGAATCGCTCCTCTCGCGCGCGAGGCGCTCATTCAAGTCTGTAAGAAACCGGTCTCCCTCGACCCTGAGCGGCGCGCGGCGCGCATCGCGATAATTTTCTTTGTCTTCCCGTTCAAGCCGCGCGGCGATAAAGTCGCGCGGCTTGTTGCGCCCCCCTCTCTCTTTCTCTCGAGCGGGGGGGATTCGCCTAGACGTTTTTTGTCCGCGATAAAGCGCGGAATTACGAGGCTCTTTGTCTCTATCCGATATATACCTTTTCTCCGCGATTCACAAACGATATGAATGCCCGGCTCTGTTCCTCTCGTCCCGGCGTGTTTATTTAGGGATTTAGATAGAAGAGAGAGAGCTGCGCTGTTTGATCATTCATTTTTTCAGAACAACGCGGCTCGTCGCCCTTTCCGTTATTACGCTCCGATCGTTACCGAGCGCGTCTATTTATAGAGGCAATTTTTTTCGAAAACGTTAAAATCATCGTAAATATTGTGATACACACAGTAGCGTAATTACCGTGTGTACGAGGCCCCGAATACTCACCTCCGCGAGCGCGATATATCGCGGAGTTATCAAGATTTTTCGGAGCTCGATATTATGCGCCGAGTTTTAATATGTATAATAGGAAACGGCCGTTTCGTGAGCAGCTCTCGCCGCCTGGATGTATTCTCGCTTTATCATTTTCTTTTATTTAACCTCGCTCTTTCTTTGCATAACGCCGCGGTCGTTATATATCGCGATGACTCGCCGAAAAATGACCGCGGCCGCGTTCCCGGGGATATGTATATATATATAATCGGTGTATTTCGTGTCGGCGAACGTATAATTTCAGATTTCGCCTTTTCACCAGTCATTTTTCCTTTTGTATACAACGAGAGAGAACTCCGAGCGGGTGATTCCATTATTTTTCGTTAGATCACTTCTGAGCGCCCGATCCGTATCGGAATAAATGCGGCCTAATACCCACTAACAAGCTGTTATTTACCACATGACGCTCGAAGTAAGACGATATAATTTGAAAGCGGGATACGCCGCGGCGCCCATTACGTGTGAGAACCGGGAGCTTTTAAGAAAAAGATGTAGAGATTAAAGAGAGAGGTAACACCTCCGGACGAAACGTACCTGGACGCGGAAAAAAGGGAATATACATCTAGATTAGCCCGACGCCGTACAACGCTCCTACACAGTTTCGACACCGAATTTCGATTTGCATTTCGTTAGCGCCGACAAGGCCGCGGGTGTAATAGTTTCCGCGAAGAAAATTCTATCAATTAAAGCGCGGCCGGGGGGATTTGCGGCTCTCTCGGGGGCGGGGAAAGAGGAATTTAATCGAAGCAGCCGGGCCGTAAGATCTCTCCTGTTTTGCATCTAAGACGGTACATCCGCGTAACCTAATAAAGCCGCGCGACCAAACAATTAGCACCCAAAGCCCCCCCGCGATTATATGGAACAAACACACCCCGAGCGCGACCTCCTAATAACTGATAAATATTCAGAATATACCGGGGGACACCTGCTTTGCATATACCTCGAATAAGCTCCGATGCGCGCGCGTTTCCCTCGAAGTGGATAAATTTTTTAACCGGCGGAGAGACCGAAGTCGCGGTGAAAAGACGCGTTATCCCTCGGACTTAAGACGCGTATAAACGCGGGAGCTGCGAAGACGCCTCCGGAGAGAAGAGTAGCTTCCCCCCGGGGAGAGAGAGAGAGAGAGAGAGAGCAGAGAGGCCGGAGGGCCAAAAAAGTCAGCGGATTTGCATGCCGAAAATCTATTTTAAATAACAGATTCGCGGTGCTTGCCTTCCCTCGAAATACAGAGCGAGGGGAGCAGCAGCAGCGCCGAGAGAGAGATGGAGATTCCGACGCGTCGTGTGATCTCTTGCCGCTCGGGAGGATACGGAAGAGCCTCGGCTGAGCGCGCCGCGACAACGACGACAAAGAGGGTTTCCTACCCCCGTACAGGGAAGGGGAGCTCTCTCTCTCTCCCGCCCGATGCGAGAGCGGGATTTCGACCTCGGAAATATGTGTCTACATGATCTGTATTTAAGCGGCGCGCCCGGATTTCGAGAATTGATTCCGAGTTATCGCGCGCGCCTCGTTCGTCGGGTAATTCGCTCAAGTTGCAAGTGGACCAAGGGCTATACTCCTATTTTTAGCCGACGAGCAATGCACGGGGGCAGCTAAGCTCTCCGTAAACATCGAGGCAGCGAGCGAAAGCGCCAAAAAGCGGCCTCTGGCTTTGTTCGGCGCGGACAGACACGCAGACAGTCAGTCAGTCAGTCCGCTAACGACGCGCCCCTACGTGACTGCCGGGCTCTCCGTCTCGCAAAGTGCGAAGACGCTCCCCTAACGGCGGCATTACTTTGCAAGGGTCGCGCGCGCCTGGCCACATTTCCCAAGACCTTGAAATGCCCCCCCCCCCTCTCTGCTTGGCTTTCAAGCTCCTCTCTCTCACTGGCTGCCAGGCAGAAATCGCCAGACCGCCGGGATGAGACGCTCAAAAGGTTCTTCCCGTCGTCTCTTTGTCTCTCCGGGTTTTGATCCCCCTTCCGCGGCCGAGGAAGCCAGCCTCGGACGCGGGGCTTATTCAACCGACTCTCTTTCTCTCTCGCTCCGACTAATCTTGTTATTATACGGACGAATCTCGAATTTACCAGCGACGGGGCTCTATTAATGTTTGTTTTTCATCCTCGGAGACTCTCTCGGGGAGAGAGAGAGAGAGAGAGAGAGAGAGAAGAGCCAAGCAGTTGGCCGGAATCGCAGGCAGTTTTCCCCCCCGGCCCTCCTCTTACCTCTCTCCGCTTCGTCGCCCCGCCAAGACGACGACGACGACGCGCGGGGCGACGATTACGGCTACTTTTCGATTGATTAATTTTCTTCTCTCGCGCTCCTCTTTGTGCTCCCGACGCGCGCGCTCTCTTTTTCCTCTCTCTCGCTCGAGTTGATACTCTCTCTTCGAGACGAGAGAGAGTCGAAGCAATTTAAAGTTCAAACTGGCTGGAAGGTTCTTAGGAGCGATTTCGAGGGTGGGATTGGATGATCGGATTTGAACGATTGGGATCTTCGGTTTTAGGGGCCGAGTGTAGTGGAAATGCGATTCGGAAGACGATTTGGGTAAACGGCAGAAGGGTCTTTTCGAATTTGTACAATAATCCGAGCTGAGGCATTCAATTCGAAATTTCAATGTGTATTGAATCGAGGAAAAAACGAAGGAGACGAAGCCTCGGCGAAAATCGCGCGCCGAAAGGAGAGAAAAAAAAAGCAGAGAGGCGAGAGAGAGAGAAGCAAGAACAAAGCGCGAAAAGCAATCTCCATGAATTTCGAATAATTCCACGACTCATCGCTCCTCTGCACATATTCATTGTATTTATCCTGTCAGCGTCAGGCGCGCTCTGCCTTCAGCCCGGGCAAAACGAGCAAGAAAAATAATAACGAAAAAAAAGAAAAAAAAAGAGACGAGAATGGATTCGAGCGGCGCATTATAATCGCGTCGAGGAAAAATCCCGCTTTCCTCTCTCTCTCCCTCCTCGGCCGGGCGAAAAATAGAACATAACCTCCTCCTCGCCGCGGAGCTGCCCGTCGAAATTACGCGGAGCTCCTCATGTTTTATTGAGCGGATTCTCCCTCCCTCCGTCGACGAGAGAAAGAGAGAGAGAGAAGCGTTACGTAAAAGCGAATTCCCCCGTACAAAGTGGCGCCGCGCGTCGCCACGAGTCGCAAGCCGCAGTTGTGGAAGTTAATTTCGGGCCGTTCGGCCGGCTCTCTCTCTCTCTCTCTCTCTCGATGGATCGTCGATAGCACTTGGCAAAACTACGATTTTCGGGCTATTTATACATTACGGCGGCCGCGAGCCTAAAGGCCGGCCAAGGCGGGAAACGAGAAACGCCGCGGCTCGGATTATATATTATTGCGTCCCGGCCGCGGCTTTAAATAAACGCGCGACACGCGAATTTCTCTCTCGACTTCCTCCGCGAGGGGGGTTAACAAACTCGGGGAAAACTTTTCGTCGGAAAATCCGCGCGAGAATCACCCGTAATTATCCGAGCCGTCAGAAGCCATAAATCGAGAGAGGCGCGCGCCGATCAAATTTCCGGCTTCGAAAAGCCGCCGCACGCAATACGCAAACTACCTCCTACTCCGGTTTCGCCTCTCATCTTAGGCTAAAGCGCCACGCGAATTCGACAATCTCCCCGACATTCCCCCGGCCGCATAAATCTCCGTGAGCCGCGCGTATAAATTACAATAAATCAAGCGGATCGAGCTCTGCTCCCCCGGAATTCGTCGACAAATTTGTCCGACAATTAACGCTCGACGTCCTTCCTCCGCGGCTCTGTGTTTCTCCGCAGCCGGAGAGAGTCATAATCCTCTCTCTCCACATCGATATAAAACGAATATACACGGAGGGGGTCGTCGTAGTCGTCGTCGTCTGTCGTGGCGCTCGACGACCCCGGGATTTTCGCGCGGAGAATTTCGCGAAATTGAAGTCCCTTGTTATTCGAATCGACTGTACATCGTACAACGCCAAGCGTGAACATGGGAAATTGACGCGGCGTCTGTCGCTCTCTCTCTCTCTCGGGTCTGTGTGTGTGCGTGCGCGCGCGCGTCTGCAGCAGCAGCGCGGCGGGGTTGACACGTCCCCGGCGAAAGGGAGGATGACAGAAAGGAGATGATAAAATCAGCGCGGGGATATAACGCAAAATACGGGGATCCCGGAGAGAGAGAGCGGAAACGTCGGCGGGGAATTTGCTTTGCTCATTTCTTCCTCCGCTCTCGCCTTTTCAATCGCGAACCCAGTTCCTGCCCTCTGTAATGGTAACTGCTCCCTCTCTGTCTCTCTCTAATGAACTCGTTTCATTGTGCGCGCGGTTATACGAGAGAGGAGCGCGCCGCTAATAAAATTTGATTGACGGGGGAATTTATCGAAAAACCCAGGCCTCTGACAAATGAACATCCTCGAAGGTGTATCTAGATTGTTGACGGTAAACCGAGCCGGCCTCTTTAGAAACAGGTCACACCCCGACCCTCGAGTGCACTTATTCCCTCGCAAACAGGGGCCATTATGCTGCATTAAAACGCGCGCGACTATTATTGGCCGCTCTTCAGAAAACTAAATAACCTTCCTTCCCTTTATCTGTTTCAGGTGAGTTCACATGCCGCTTCTTCACACTCGGCCACTTTCGTAAGTCTCTCCGCTGCATGCACGGGGGCACAAAAGGGAAATTAAAATCTCCTCTTACGGGGAGCTGCTGCTCCTCGAGTGAAAGGTTAAAAAGACAGGACTCGAATGTCCTCTCTGAAAAGGCGCGCATATAAACCCGAGCAGATCCTCGTCATTCGTGTCGTCGCGCGCGCACAAACTCGAATCCACTCGAACGTTTATTTTGACACTCGGAATTGCGCGTTAAGGAGGCCGCTAAATAAGCGGCTAGGATTTCGGGCGCAAACCTGATTCAGCAGCCTGCGAGAAACCCGCAAGGCGACAAAGGCCCCATTATCTCCCTCCTTCCCCCCCTCTGTACGGGGCGTCGAGAGCATCAACGGGGGAAAGGGAGAGCGTCTTCTCTCTTTTTCCGGCTGATCGAGATCGCGCGCGGCCTCTGCTCTTTGTCTCGACAACGGCGCAGAGTGGCAAGATTCGACGACGACTGCGACTGTATATATACGACGCGGAGGGGACAGGAAGCCGGCTCTATTCAGCCGCTCTCTCTCTCCTCTCCGTATCCCTCAATACGACGAGGACGAGGACGATTCATGCCGCGAAAACCGAACTGAATACGGTATTAGGGCGCGACGACGACGACGGCGGCGGCAGCCGTTGCGCCTCCCGGCACGTAGCCCGCCTCTCTACTACCGGCACATATTGCCCCGGGAATATTCATCGTCGCGCGAATATTGCGCGTATTATGGCTGCCGAGCCGTGTACGCGGCTGTGCGCCGCTACTCCTTTGTCTTCCGCCGAGGCGTCCTCTCCTCTCCTCGAGGGGTGGGAAGCGTCGCGCGGTAATCGACTTCCTCTTTCTCTCTCGAGAGAGCCGAGATTATATTATTCGAGTCCGAGTGAAATTTTTGCGACGACTCGACTTTGCACGCCGCACGATATATATCCGAATGAATAATTCATCGACGTTTACGTACGCCGCGGCACGCCGATATCCAATTCGGAAAATGAGTTACGAGCGCCGCCGCGGCGTTCGTTCATTTGCGCGCGAGGAAACGCGATTACGTCGTCCCCGCCTGCCGTAAACTCCTTATCTCGAGCGACAAAAAGTCTTTTATATATCGAGCGCGCGCGACGTCTCCGTCGATGCTCCGGGATCTCTCTTTTACTGCCGCCGAGAGCGCGTATAAACTAATAAACGCGCGATTTTACAACGCGCCGATATCGTCCCTCGGCGGCGGCTAAATTCGCGACGGCCGATAGCGGGGGATAAAAAAAGAGGCAGGCCGATAAGTCTCTCTCTCTCGGTTTAGTGCCGATAATAAAGTCGATGTCGCGTCGTCCCTTACGTGTATAGGCAGATTATATTAATTCGCGACTTGCGCGCAGAATCGATTTCTAACCGTTATACAGCGACGATGACCCTATCTCCCGTCGAGTTTTCAATTTGCGAATTTCATCAAGCGAACCTGTTGAGCGGCGCCTAATCGAAATAAGAATCATCCCTTTCGTCTCCAGCGAGCCGTTTCGGCCCTCCCGGGCGAAAGTTCGCCCGAAGTTTAAGTGGCTCTCTCTGCACTCCGGTACACACAGAGAAGGTTGGAGGAGAGACAACCCCGCGCCGCGATTAGACGTAATTATTTTCGGCCGGAAAATTATCGCAGCGGGAAAAATTCCCCCTCTTTTCCGCCGAGAGAGAGAGAGAGAGCTTCATCATTCCGGTCGGGCTGCGCGCGAATTAGGTTCGCGCGGCGTCTGCGGGGCTTAATTTGCCGGGGGCCGCGCCTTGGAGCTTTTAACTTTTTACGCGCGCCGAGGGCGACAGCTCGGCTCTTCGTCGCGGCCCCGGGATGCTAAACAAATGCCGAGAGAGAGAGAGTCAGGCGGGGGGGGGGTGTAATTGAATCCGGCCCTCGCGCTCGTTAGGGGAGGGTTAAGCACCTGCTCTCCGCCGCCGTGTCCTTTACGGAGAGCAGCGGAGCAGCTCGAGATCGTTTCGCCGCGACTTAATTAAGTCCCGTGACGCGCGACGGCGGCGTGTCTTTTCGACGAGTGTAATCCGGCAATTGTGGAAAAGCCCGTTTTGACTGACTGAGGGGCAGGCCTCCGATAAAGCGACACACAAATATAAGCCGACGCGGCGCCGCGGGAAAGTTGGCGCGAGAATCCGCAAAACGCCGCTAAACTCCCCCGAGCAACAAGCTGTTTAACTTAAAAGAGGGCTTCCGGCTCTCCCATCGGCGAGACTCATCGTCGGAGAACTAATCAGCGCGAGTCTCGGGCGAGAGAGAGCAGAATGCGCGACGTCGCCGGATTAATTTCCAAAGGCCCCGGCGGTCGCCAAAGAGCTCCCGAGTTTCCCGACCGTCCGGAGGGTTATAGTTCGCGCTATACAGTTATACGCGAAAGCTCGCGCCGCAACTTCTCCGCTTCGATGTTCGACGGAGATGTATAGCCGGGGGGGAATTTCGCGCGAGTACGCGGAATTGAAAATTTTCGCGGCTTTCCGCGCGAGTATAGAAAAAAAAAGGAATTGCGATCGAATATCGTTAAGATCCCCGCGGCGGCCCGCCGAGATTAGCGAAACGACTTTTACTCCCGCGCCGCGGTGCACTCGATCGGTCGGGCGAACAATCCGCCGATAAAAAAGCTAATTGCAGCCTTCTCTCTCTCTGGAAGCATTCCAGAGCGGCTGAATTACCCCTCCGACGCTCGATTATATGTCGGCGTCCTCGGGAGGTCGCGTCATCGGCGCGGAGCTCAATAATTAGCCGCGTCTGCCCGCTCGTTTGCGCGTCGCGCTACCGCCTCATCCCGTCTCCGCAAATTCCGCAGTCGAATTACGCGGATCGTTTTTCGAGGCAGAGGACTTTCTTACGCGAATCATCAGTCCCCCTCCTGCCTTCGATACGGGGATGGGCTCCCTTAATTGCGGATCTCGGGGCAAAGGCCGCCGTTTCGGGGTGATCCCCGGCTAAAGGCGACGCTGCTTGTCGCCCGGGATATATATACGCTCGTACGGGAGAGAGCGCAAACTACTCGCCGGCCAGTTAATTACAATCCGATTGATTCGGCACACACGGAGACGCACACAGATCTCTTTCCGCGCGGGCGGCGCTCGTCGAATAATGAGAATCCACTCGATTTGCGTAGGCGCAATCCCGCGCCGGCCCCGGCCGTCAATCGCACGTCGTTTGCACGGGCTATCGCGTGTCGGGATTTCCGGAAAGGGGGGGACGGACGGAATTTCCGGCGAGTTCTCGCGTCGCCCCCTGCACCGCCCGCCGTTTATTGCGCTCGTTTTTTCGCGGCGCGTCGAAATAATTTCTGTGCGCTTTTCGTCGCCACCGCCGCCGTCGAATTGATTGGCGCGCGAGCGGACATTTTTGCCGGGACAGAACGACTCTTTTTCTACCCTCGAGTTTTACGTCGGGATCGCCGCTCATTTCGGGCGGGCGATGATTGTCGAGAATTTGCGTTTTTCGGTGTCGAATTGACTCGTCGCCGCGCTCTCGGCTGCACGCTGTCGAATATATGCGACGTATTTCGCGCTGCGGAATTCGAAGAAGCTCGCTCGCGGAGAGCCGAGTAGTCATCGGCTCGATTTCGCTTGATGATATAATTGGGAGATTTATTGTTCTTGATTCCCGCTTCAATCTGGCTCTCGCGCGCGGGCTTAATTCGAATAATTGTCCTCCTTTCCGATCTCCTCTCTCGCTCTCCGACCGCTCTATCTTTATATCAAATGAGTCGAGTAGCCTTGGTCGCGTTCTCGGGCTGTGTGTGCGCGGTGCGATGGCGCGATGCCAATGGAAAAATATCCGAAAACAAGTTTATTATACGAGTGAGCTGCCTTTATCGAATATATATATATATGTACCGTCGCGAGAACGAGACACCGAAAGCTCGTCACGTCGAATTGTATTTACTCGGCCGGGGTTCGCGGGCAGATATTAAAAGGACGTGTAAATCGAAGGCCCGGTTGCTCAAGGATATTTCTCTCTGCCTCCTCGTCGAAGGGAGAGAGAGGTTGCTGACACGGATGTGGGGCCGCTGTGTGTCGCGATGCGCGCTGACACGTGCTGGTTCGCACGTGTGTCTCTCTCTCTCTCTCTCTCTTGCTCCCCCTCGGCAGCTACCAGCGTCTTTCTTCGAATAATTTATTGGGCGTCTCGCTATTTACCATGATAAAAGTCACGCCCGAGCACGAGAGAGAAAGAGCTCTGGGCCCCGAACTATTTGCGATTATTTACGAGCCCGTGGGCTTTCTTGTACACCCCGTGGAAGAAAAGGGACTCTCTCTCTCGCGGTGTCTGGAAGAAATTAGCGATCGCTGCCGGCTCGAAGGCGCGCCGAGAGACCGAGAATCGGGCTCTAATAACTCGGGGTTTCTCGAGACCTGTCTCATTGTCGTCGGGATATCGCGAGTCGTTTTCTCGGTCGGGGGAAGAACGGGCCGCGCGTTTTTGCAGCCTCGTGCGAAAAACAATCATCTCGAGTAGCCCGGAGTCCGCTTCTCTCTCTTTTATTTACCTCCTCACGTGCGGAGCCCTCCTCCTCCTCCCCCCCGTCGGCGCGGGGAGAGCCGAGCACCGAGCGAATAATTTATATCGGATCTCGATCCGTTTACACGACAAAACTCGATGGCAATCTCGTCGTTTTTCTGCGGCGGCAGCAGCTCACGACCGCGGACAGAAACACGCGGCGAGTAATCAATTTGCTATATCTGCCCGAGAGAGCTCGGCGAGAGAGAGAGGCGGCGGGGCGAAGAAGTAGCGCGGAAAGATCGTTGCGCCCTCGGCTCCTCGCGTCGTTCTCTTTTTACGAGAGCGCAACGAGAGAGAGAGGAGAGGATATGCGTCGAGGTAAATCGCCGGATGATGATGTGGCGTTTGCTTTTAATTGAGAAACGAGATTGCTCCCGGCGCGCGCGCGCGTCTTCCCTTTTTCTTTTCGACTGTACGACGAGCGGCGCTCTACTCACCGTTGCGCCTGCTTTTTCTACGAGGATGTATCCCCGAGAATTAATTTGTTTCCTGCGCGGAGGATTAGACGCGACGGGGGCTTGTTTTTAGCTTCTGGAAGCGCGGATTTCGCGTGTTAAGAATGCGAGCCTTATCTCGTTCAATCCTTTTCTCGATAAACAATTAGACGCGGAATTATGTTAAATAATTTAGAGTCGCTAACTGGAATCCTGATCCTCGCGCCTAATCGAAAGTGCGAGCCCAGCGAATATGTATAGATCGAGTGCTCCGATATTCTGTTACACGGATAACTATTTGTAAAAAATAAGCGCACGAACCAGCTTTCTTGTTCTCGAGCCGCAGAGCCACAAAGCAACGAGCGAACCAGCCGGCTTTGCAACAATAATGATTCGACTGGATATACATCTCGCCAAAGCTCCTTTATTCACGGCTCTGGAAAGAATATCGAATTCAACCGCGAGAGAAATATTGACAGCGCGGCGTTAAAAGCGCGCAGCCCGAAAAATAATTATTCGCCGATAAAGACGAGGCGCGCGGCCATTGTCCGCAGAGAAGAATAATTCTCCTTTAAAAAGGCTCGGCTAAAAAATTGCATCTCATCTCTCTCTCTCGGGGGGCCGCATTGAGAGTGCAAACACAAAACGGCTGCGGTGCGGTGCGCGCGCGAAAAAAAGGAGCAAACGACTTTCGAATCGATGTCTCTATGCGGCATTCTCGAAAAGTCGATACATCAGCCGTCAAAATATATCGCTATCACGCGGCCCGTCCTCATAACCCGCCCCGGGCACAACAAGCGACCAGCAACGGACGTCCCGGACAACGAGGCGCGCGCAAAACAGTCGGCCCTACATCAATCACGCGCACTCGACGCCTCGAGTATCAATCGGTGTGCGCTGCTCTCCCACCTCCCCCCGAAAAAAAGAAGAGAGATGCGTCGAAAAAGAGGCGGGAAAAGGGCGCGCACACGTGGTGTGCGCGCTGCGCGTCGCGCGCGCTTGAATGGGAAGTCGAGTCGAGTTGAGCGCCACTACGACGGCATTCCACGTACACACAACTGCGGCGAGCAGCGGCGGCGGCGGCCGGCAGAAAATTGCGAGGCAACGAGAGAGAGTCGATGCATATACGCGCCGCAGTAAATAAAAGCGAAGAGAGAGAGAGAGCCCCTCTTCCCCCCGCGGACCCTTTTACGCTGAGATAACGCGTCGCCGCGGCGGCTCGGACGCTTTTCGCCGTCGGGAGAATTATTTTCGATGATTCCGCGAGTTTCTTTTCGTCGCTCTCTCTCTCTCTGTTTGCCGAGGTGTTTGGGCCGGCTTTGTCGGCGCGGCGGAGCCTCCACGCCCCCGAGTGACGCGATCGAATATACTCTGATTAATGGCCGCGCGAGTGCTCGAACGTATACTTAGGCGCTTTTAGAAAGCCGCGACTTTGACGCCTTTTCAGGGAGTGCGGCTACTAAGTAGACGGACGGCTGTATAGTCTGCTTATCTCAATGGGCGAGATGGATTTAAAAATAAGTCTCTGAAAACGTGTAATTTCCGAGCCGGCAGGCCGAAGAGAAAAAAAAGCTCGCGTCGACGCTCTCGATATGACTTATTTCCTGCGCCTGGCTTATCCTCTCCCCGACAATGACTCGGCAGGCAGCTGTGTTTCGAGGCAGATGATTCGAAAAGCGAGAACGGGCCAAAGGTGGAAGAAGAGCGAACGGTTAGTTAGCCGGTGTAAATTTGACGCGGCGAGGCAAGTCTCTCCGCGATTTGAGAAATTCCGAGAGAGCGGAATTCCACTCGAGCGTGTAAGGGGCAGATATATCCCCGCGCTGCTGCTGCTGCTGCTGCTGCTGCAACGCTCGCTCCTTTATTCTCTCTCCTCGCCTTTTTCGTCCTCCTCGTCGTCCGGCTCTCTCTTCCTCTCTCTCTCTCTCTCTCTTTCTCTTTCTCGACATCGTCGTCGTCGTCCTCCTCCTCCGCCGTCGTCGGTTAACATTCATTATATATGGCCCGATAAATCACGGCGAATGGCAAATTTATGTGGAAGTCATGCCAGCTAACCTTCCTTAATTTTTAAGCTTCGAGGGAGAGAAGAAGATCCTCCTCCCCCTCCTCCTCCTCCTCCTCCTCCGTGCTCTCCTTGCCGTATTCTCTCCGTCTCTCACCCCCACGCGAAGATGTATATGCGCGCTGAGAGAGAGAGAGAGAGAGAGCACGTCGTCCTGCGGATTTTTCTGATTCGCACGTAGCCTCCGCCGCCGCCGCCGCCGCTCTCGTATTTCGCAGTCGACTCGCGAGCCGATGATTTAGCCTCTCCCGCGTTAAAACAAACGATTGGCCTTTAACGAAGTCGCGGCGGCCCGAAATTCGCCGTTCCGCGCGGTTAATTAGCCCCGCTAATGGGATTCGATTAATTGCCGCCCGCGAAATTCATGCCCGGAATCGTTGATCGAGGACCGCGAACTGTCCTGGGACTTGGCGCGGCTTCGATTCTTTGTTTTTCCGCCGGCGGATATGCTATTCGGTA
The DNA here is from genome assembly GCA_035047165.1 of Ormyrus rosae. NCBI lineage: Eukaryota > Metazoa > Arthropoda > Insecta > Hymenoptera > Ormyridae > Ormyrus > Ormyrus rosae. The sequence continues at coordinate 6,985,240 of JAWWML010000032.1, forward strand.
AGCCAGGGAGAGAAATTTCTTTTCTCTACTACTCGCCGGAGCGCGGAGGGGTATAATTGCTCTCTCCCGCGCAATCGTTCGCGCAGAGAGCGCTAAATTATACGTCAAACAAACGCTCGTAATGAATCTTAAGCAGCTCCGCGATAAATTATTGCAGCCGCACACGCGGTAAAGCTCTCCGGTGGTGCACTCTGCTCTCATTGGCGTCCCGCGCATATTCGTTCCGGCGTAAATCAAAGGATCAGTTCGGTAGTTTGTTAAAGCAAAGTTTTCAGTAAATTGCAACACGCCGGGCACTCGCCGGGCGTTTCACGCTCGATTTCAGGCGATATCGGGAGCTGCGCGCGCACAATAATTTGCAATATCGGGCCGTCCCTCTTTCCCGCGCGGAATTCGAACGTCTCGTCCGTGGTAACGATTCTCTTTTTACGGCGGTTAAGATAACGGCGCGCGAAAGCGTCGGCCGGGAGCGGACGCTGAAAATTACGGATTGAGTTATTTATTATGTATATACGCGTGTATATCGATTAAATTGAAAGCGCGCGGCGTTACATAATTCATCGACGCGGCTCTCGTATTAATTTTTACGCCGGCACTTTTACTTTTATAACGCGCCGTGGCGGCGGTGGCGGCGCCGGGGGGGGGGGGGCGGTAAGTAGAGCGGGAGAAATAATTTCATACGCGGCTGCCTAGATTATCCGGCGCCGCGTTTGTGCGAGTGTGCTTTTTTTTTTTTTTTTTAATAATTTACTCTGGTTTCTCGAGTGGCTCTTTTGCGTTTTATGCTCGGCGGCTAATTTCCTGTTATCCTAAGCGCCGATCGTACTGTTTAACGAGTTTGTGTATGCACTGAGAAAACAGTTTGAACGAATTTAACTGAATGTGCAGTTAAATATTCACGGTAGGATATTCGTTTGTTTTAATGGAATTTTTGGTTGATTTAACAAACATTTCGATTTTGATCAAAACGTTTGTGAATTGAAACGTCAGGTTTACTTATGAATCAACTATCATTAAATCAACCGAATATATCCTATTGTGAATATTTACTTGATTGTGAATATTTAATTGATTGCATATATTATATATAGTCGATTTAATTTGTAAAGGTGTGTATTTTGTAGAAATAATAACTTAGCGGGCGATCAAAGGATAGCGGGTTGGTTCAAATAAAATCGTAGACAAGTTTCTCGGTAAAGGTACGGGAAGTAAAGATTCAGTTACTCAGCTCCCCGCGTACCGCGTATTTATTTACATTGCATACATTTGATAGCTGCGCACGCTTCGTCATTCGATGTAAATACGCGAATATAGACATTAAATCTCGCAATTTCAAAATTTTAAAATCCTCACGCGCCGATCCGTACGCGGAGAAAAATTTTCTAGTAAAAATTACTGGTAAAAATACATTTTAATTTCATCGCAGACTGTAAAAATCTAAAAATTTACCATAGTTTTTAGTGGTGATTTTAATTTTTTTATAGTAATTTTTTAGATTTTTAGCCTGTGATCAAATTAAAATGTACTATTTAATAGAAAATTTTTCTCCGCTTACCGTTCAACAAGTTTATTAACTTTTCAAGTGTAAATTATCGACTCGATCTTCGCTTAAACCTCTCGTCCGACCTATTTGCTTTAAAGCCTTGATCAAGCAGTCTTACAAAAACAGGATCAAAGCGACAAAGAGCTCTCCATTCACGGTATAACATTATTGTCGGGCGCAAATCCACCCCAAGTCAAGAGTATTAAATCTGCTCCGACTTATAGAGAGCGAGCGCAAAAATCGCGCTCTCCAGCCATGAAAGCAGCGACGGCAGCAGCCACCGGGGAATCAAAGTAAAATAACGTAATTAGTATATCGGGCGATCCCTCCGATATCCCCAGCAGCATCAGCAGCAGCGCCAGTCGTTGTCGGCGGTAATCCGGAGCTATATAATCAAGGAGTCAAGCCGACGACGACGAGAGCGCGGCGCAAAATAATCCGCTCTCTCCGCTCGTCCGATTGCCGCGTAATTCGCGGCTGCGCATCGCCCTCGCTCGTCCGACCGCTTTCGATTTCGCGCCTCGGGGGAATATATATACGTATGTATGTACGTACGAGCGCGAGTCCGCGCCTCTTTACCGGCCGAGCGCAAAGAGGCCTTTTCATTTGCATGAGACCTTGGGTGACTTGTATACTTTTTGCCGAGCGTGTCTCGTCTCTGGATTTTCTTCCTTTTTGGAAAGTCTCGACTTCTTTCGGCAAATCGTTCCGACGAGGCGAGGAGGAAATTAGCGAGGTGCGGATAAGCCCGATGAATATAGTGTCGCGCGGAGGAAAAAAAGGGGGCAATTAAAATTTACGTAATTCCTCGCGACCGTTTCGATCTCCGGCGATTCGACGAGCGTCCATTAAAAAAAAATCGGCGCAAAAAAGAGTCGAGAGAGCCGTCGAATCGCGGCGGAGAGCTGGTTTACGGGCTCGTAAATATATAAAACGACGCGTTGCGCAACGGCGGCCGAGAGGTGCGAAAAATAAAGAAGGATGAGCCGCGGCGGCCGCTTCATTATTCAGCATCGACGAAAACCTTGATATTCCCTCTCTCGCTCAATGACACGCGGCTAAGCGCGGATTAATCATAAAACAGACGCACAGAGTGGCCGCGCGCGGTAATTGCCGGACTGGAAAACGCGCGCGGGATATATATCCTCTTTTTCTCGGAGCGCTTTGGCTTAATGAGCTCTCGGCGACGAGCAGCGCGCGCGGCCATAAATATTCATGCGCCTTTGGAAATATTTATGCTAATGCGAGAGTTATTCATTGTGGCGGCGGCGGCGGAGGAGCCGCGCCGCTCTGCCTCTCGGTAGCTGCGGAACGGCGCGTTATTTAGGTCGCGTTTATAAAAGCCCGGAGCGGATTCGAGTGTATATACCATTTCATCGGCGAACGACCGCCGATGGATCGCCGGAATTTTTCCGGCCGCCCATTGTTTTCCGCGTTTAGGATTTAAATGGCGGATATGCTTCGGAGTGATTGCCGCGCGCGAACGAGGTCGCGATCGCTGGAGGAGGAGCGAATTTAGCGAGATTTATTATTCCTACCGAGCTCCGCCGCCGATTTCGACGCGTAAATCAAAAAAGTGTTCTCTCTCTCGAGCGGTTCGACGGAGCGAGTGTGTTTGAAGTCTAGTTCGCGCGGCTGCGAAATCGGCGCGCGTGTTTACCCTCTTGAAAATAAATCTCGCCGCGCGAGTGACGCAACCGCGGCCGCTCGTCATCCGCGTGTGCGCGTGGCCCGCTCTTCGTTGGTCCGCGGGTTAAAAAAGCCGAGAAACTAGGTTTACGCTCGACGCTCCTACGGAATTGAGTTATAAAGCGCGTCGTCGCGTCGCCGCGGCTGTTAAAGTCGCTTCTCTCTCTTTCTCCGCGCTTCTTCGACGACTCGGCGTCGAGCCGTGCGTGACTCAAGGTCAAGTCCCGATGTACGCGCGAGCGATTCCGTTCGTTTTTCGCTCGGGCCGCTAAGCTCCTAGCTCCACTTTCGTCGGGGGAAGAGCTTCGATCGGAGATCGCCGCGCCTCGTTGTTTCCCCGAGAGAAATTCGTAGCCGATTCGCGACGCTTTGGTGGAACTGGTTCCCTTTTCGGCGAGGCGGAGGTCGTCGACCCGAAATTCACGGCGGAGCTTTTTATATTAACTCGGAATCGAGAGCTAATTGCGCCAGTTGAAAAAATGTTTTTTAGGACGGTCGTCGAGGCGCTGAGAGAAAGTATTTTCTCGATAATTTGGCGGCAGGTATGTATCCCCGAGAGGAAAAAATATATTGGAAATGACGTCAAAGGCGTTAAGAGCGACAAAAAAGCGGCTTTTACGAGGGAAAAAAAATGACGATATCCCCCCGCGTTTTATTGGGAATAAAGTGTCTCGTAAATAATTAAGCGAAAACAAGCGCGGACTCTGAAAAACAATGCGCCACTCGCAGAAACCCAGTTCTGCCACATTATATTCAGCCGTGAAAAACGGCCCCCTCTTACCTCTGTCTATGCAGCGGCGGAGGAGCGCGGCATTCCGATTTTTTTTTCTCCTTTATTTTTCAAGAGTCGCGCCGAGATGCCTCTCGGTATTTTCTGCGCTCGCGGAGAGGTGCGAAGAGCGCCTCGCTCGCGGCCGCAGAGGGAACGAGCGCTCTGGCTCCGATCGTAAAGTCCTTGTTTTGGATTCCCTCTCCCCCTCCGCCGCCGCCGCTGCCTCGGAGAGCCCGAGAGATTTTTGCTCGTTAATTCCTTTTGCTCCGCTTGCGTATGTATGCAGCGGCGGCGGCGGCGGCGGCGGCGGGGGGAAAAAAAAATTCTTATATTCCGCGCTCTGTGCGCGCGCGAGAAATATATCTTTGACGCTTCTCCTCCTCGTGCTGCTGCCTCCTCTCTTCTCTCCTTGGCGGCGCGGCGGTCGTCGCAAAAAAGCGCGCCGAGGCGGAATAAGAGCGACGATCTCTCGCGCTGTCGAACAGCCTCGTAACGAGTTTGAAGACGGCGGAAAAAGCAGCGCGGATTTAAGGATCGCCGTGTCTATCTCTCTCTCTCGGGCCGTTTAAACAAATAACCTTTTATTGTTATCGTCGCGCATTAACGCCGCCGAGCCGTAAATCGAGAGCGGGAAATTGCGCGCGCCCCCACGCGGCCCGATCTCTCTCTCGGGCTTTACGTACGCGTATATATCGCAAAGGCGGCTCGTCGATGTACATAAAACCGGCGGCAAAAATCGGCCGGCTCTCTCATTGAAATATATATCGATGAGCGCGACGCGCGAGGCGGGCCAATTAACTTTAAGAAGCGTCTCTCTCTCTCGGGTTTATGACGGCGGAAGGGGCCCCGTCGATCGCTCTCTTGTATATAGGTGTAATTACCCGTCGGTCCGTCTGTCCGTGTGTGCGTATCTCCTCGCGATTTCGCAGAAGCGCTTAATTAGCGCGGCGCGCGAGCGAGCGTGACTTTGATTCCTGTCTCCGCGCGCGTTGCAGCTATTTGCTCTCTCTTTCTCTCTGCTTCGCCAGAAAAATATATATATCCGAGCTCGCGTTCTCTCTCTCCTCGGGCCGCCTGGCATTGTTCGCGGAGCCCCGCCGATGGGCTCCGCGTTTAAAGAATCTTTATCTCTTATCGGCCTGGAAACAAAGTCGCTAAACAATGCCGGTCTCTCGGCTCTCTATTAAATCGAGCGAAGAAACCGCCTCGCGAAAAAGCCCCGGCGCTCTGATATCGCGGGCAGTTAATGCGCGTACTCGCACACGCATACGCGCGCGGACACCCCTCCGGCCCCGTAATTAGCCCCTCGGTTTATACAGCGACGCGGTAATCGCGAGCCGCGGCGCTCGAAAGCCGAGTGTACACGCGAATTAGAGCCCGTTCGAATTTCCCGCGCCGCCGCTGCTTTATGATTTCCCGTTGTGCCGCGCTTTCGCTATTATTTATATCGCTGTGCTTTTCCCCCGGAAGATCGCTCGAGACTCGTACTCGCCGAGAGCCGCTCACGATTTTCTTGTAGCGGTTGACCCCTGCAAAAAGTAATTATGCGCATTCGATCGCGATAAGCCGAAACTCAAAGGCAGAGAGAGCTCGATTAAAAAAGAAGAAAAAGGAAGGAGCCCGGAGAATGCTAATGAAAAGAAAAGAGTCCCAGATGCGACGATTTGACGTTACACGCCGAGCTTATACAGCGCCGAACAAAAGGAACGAATATATAGATAAAAGAAATGTCTTGCATATAATTAAGTCGATTAAAATCTTTTATTTCGCAAGCGTCACTGGCCGACCAGAAGGAGAACGAGAGCGAGAGCGGATTAATTAATTAGTCGAATTTATTCTGTTATTGTGAGCCCGCGGCGATAATTGCACCAAATAAAATGGTTATATATCGCAAACGTATTATACTCCCGAGCATTCGAGCTAAACTCACGGCGCGCTAATTGAATTCGAGTTTATTCGCGTTTAACGGCTTTGTTTTCACTTTCACCGCGCGCGGAAACTCGCGCGGAAAACGACGCGCGCATTATTACTCGGCGATAAGTCGATGCGCGAAACTCGGTTAGCCGCGCCGGCTGTTATTCGCGAGGAAGCTTGGAAAAGAAAAGAAAATAATAATAAACAAACCCCCTGCTTATCGGAGAGCAGCAGACTCGCTCGCGACTCGGCGTTATCTGCTCGCAAAAGGACGACGAGCGCGGCGGCGGCGATAGCGGCTTAAAATCCGCGAAAGAAACTCGCCTCCTCTCGCCGCCGCGGCCGGGCAATTCGTTTAATGAGACATCTTTATGCAGAGACTCGCTCTCCTCCTCCTCCTCCTCCCCCTGCGGGCTCTCTCAGATTACCGGCCCGAGAGCGTTAACAATCGTTAACAATGCGGCGTCTGCTCCTCTCTGGCCTATCTCCCCCCTTCCCCCTGGAGCGGTATATACGTGGGAGGTTGCGCTAATTTATGGTCTTCATTTGTGAGTTGAGCCACGCTCTTAATGGATTGTTAGTCTTGCTTATTGTAATATCTCCCGCGAGAGAGAGAGAGAGAACGTTTTAAACTCTTAGCCCAGCGCCTTCTTTGAATTTCTCGTCGCCGTAATTAAAGTTAATTGGTCCGTTATTCGTGCGCCGCCGCCGTCGCATCGCTTTGCATACGAGTGTGTATGCATCGCTCCGATCGCGAGCGCTTGAATATTTATATTTTCGCGGGGCCCGAATTAAAAGGATTTTATTGTTTCTGCGTATGAATTCGGGGCGCGAGGCTTCTGCTTAGATTTAATTAGAAGGCCCACCTCCGGTTTGTGTCAACAGGGGGGAGAACAGATAAGCCCGCAGTCTTTTATTTGTGTTTACGTCGAAACGGCTTAGAGGTTGCGCGCTCTCGAATCGGGGGGGGGAAGAAAGACGCGAGCGATTAATACACTCTCGCGGCTCTGTATTATTAGTCGAGCTGTCGTTAAAATTTCGAGAGGAGGGATTTCGTCATTAGCGGCTCTCTCATTTTACGACGGCTACTTAAATTTTTTTTTTTAAAACACCGACTGCCTGCCTGCCTTCCATCTCCATAAATTATTGGTAAAACAATGTATACTAATTTCGAGCTCGAAACCGAACGAGCTCCTAAAATAACTCGGAAGGCCGTATTATTAATTATCCCGCGTCGTCTTGCGTCGAAATTCGAAATCCTCCAATTTAGCGCGGAGAAAAATTGCAGATTCACAAATGGTCGGGGACTCCGAAACGAGCCTCGGCCACAAATTTCATTATCCTCGAAAGACTGTCGGCTCGGGCGAAAGAGCGCCTTCTTCTCTCTAATAAATTCGACACAATCAAAATTCTGCCGCATGCGACAAACGAAGGGAGGACAGAGAGAGAGAGAGAGAGAGAGAGCGGGAAAAAAGGAGCTGCGCGCCCCGAAGCCATTGTCATCTCTCTCTCGGCGGAGTCTCCAGTGGAGAGCGCCAAAAAAAGGGCACCGTCATCCTCTCGCCTCCCTTTCCGAATTCCGTGCTGCTTGCTCTCTATTATAACTCCGCGCGTCGAAAAGGAGAGAGGCGAGGAGCGGAGCGAAAAAAGGAGCGATGTCCCCTTATTCACGGGCCGGAATAGAATCGGGCTTGTTATTAACACGTTCGCGCATAACTCGGATTCGAGCGACGCGAAGCGACGGATTTACCGCCGCCGAAGCGAATTTTTTATACTATTTTTTGCCGCGATCGAAGCAACGATTTTGCGAATGTATACACAAGAGCTTCGTTCGAACCGCCAGAAGCCACGCGGAATGGGAGTCGGACGAAAAGATTTAATGCCTCGGCTTTAAGCGCCGCGCGACGTAAAATTAGATGTTATTACCGGGGAGAGAGCACATCGGCGCACAAAGGAAGGACGGTCGATTTTACCGGTCGATATAAAAGCCAATCGACGGATTAATACGCGGCTAAAGCGTAATAACCCCGCTCCGAATATCGACGGGGATGCGGGCAAAAAGCAGGGGGCCCCGCGCTTCTTTTAACACCTCCGCAAAAATCTCTCTCTCTCTCGGCTCTCCTTCGCGCGTACATAAAAAGGCGGATTCCGGCCTTCGCGGCGCGGCTGCGAGATCCTCCTGCGTTTTATTATTATCGACGCGCCACCTTACTCTCTCTCTCCTCTGCAAAAAGTCGTTAAAAGCCTCTCTCTCTCTCTCTCTCTCGTCGCTTTTGACGAGCGCGGCGTGCGGGCATCTCTCGCGCGCGTATATACCCACAAAAGCATCTCTCGGCCCAAAGAGAAAGAGAGAGTTTTCGCGCTCGATTGAGCGCCGCTGGCGTGAACGAACCGGACGGCGAGCGAGCGAACGAGAGAGAGAGAGAGAGAGAGAGATTCCTCGGGCGAGGGAACGATACGGGGGGTAGTTATATGGTGTGTGTGGGAGAGAGGAGGAGAGAGCGAGCGATCCGAGTTATGCCGCGCTCGTTACCAAGCTTGTACGTACGCCCGGCGGAGGTTCGCTTTTACGGCCGGTCAGCCGAGGCACAAGTCGACGAATATGTATATACGCGTCGAGCTTTAAAGGCGGGAAAATCTTTGACGAGCCGAACGAAGTGCCGGCTTTTCCGGATTTACAGCGTTTATAAGCACGATGATTTGTCGGGCGCAAAATTTCGAAAAACGCGGGTATATTATGAGCCGACCGCGGGGGGGGGGGGCGGCTGGCGAGGAATGCGAAAAATAGTGGAAGCCAAGAGCGAGAGAACGGCCGCGGCCATTTTTAATCGGACGCTCCCTCGGCGAGCGAGATCTTGCATTAGAGCGCTTTTTGCGGCTGCCTTCTTTCGTTTATGTAATTGCACGCTGCAGTGCGGCTGCTTTTAATCAATCACGCCCGTATATCGGCTGCATTTTCGACCCGAGTCCGCTCGCCTGGGAATTTTCGGATATACGTTTTCGGAAGCAAAAAAACTCTCCTTCCCGTCGAACGAACATCGATCGGCTTGATTGCCCACTTGGCGGGCAAACGGCGCGTAAAAAAATACACCCGTCGATTAAAATCGCGGCGGCGGCGGCCGCGGCGAGAGTCGTCGCTCGAAGGACAAAGACGCCGATTGTCGCGCAGGCCGAGTGCGCGCACGTGACGCGAGCAGCGCGTGCACGCTTTTGACGCGCGCGACGCGGACCGATCGGCCCGAGTTTCGTAAAGCGGATTTAATTGGCGGAATTAACGCTCCGCCTGCAGTCGCAATTGCGAGCGAGGACGGAAGGCGACGCGCGGATTTTGCCTTCCCACGGAATTTTTTTCTTTTTTCACCGAGGACTCGAGTGCTGCTACGCAGTTTTGCCCGCTTTTAAGAGTGTATCGATCGTTTAAAAATGCATATTTATTTACTCCTTGAAAACGGGCTCGATCGCGCAGCCCTCGATATATATAAATTTCGCATTATTATTCGCGGAGCAATATAAAAGCGGAGATACCTCGGCGCGCAAAAAAGAGAGCGCGGGGTCCAGTTTCGAGCGCAAAATATAATTCCCAAGTCGGCGGAGCCGCGGCTCGAATACATTAATAGCTAACGAAGCGCCATAATTCATTCGACATCGATATAAAGCACGCGTACGAGCCCTTATGGCGGCCGCACGACTCTCGGCGGCCGAGACATTTATACGCTTTGTATGCGGGCTTCTCCTCCTCCTCTCGGGGCCCAGTCAAAGGGACGGCGAAAGATTGAGGGCCAATTAACTCTCGCCGAGTAACTTGATTAATCTGCCGGATAAGCCCCCGGATATTTATGAATAAAATATCGCGCGGTTTTTGCCAAGCGGCGGCGGCGGCGGCCAATATCTTCATGTTCCACGGCGAGTGCAAACGTTTTTCCCCCTCTCCCTCCCCCGCCGCGGAAAAGTAATAACGGGGAGCGAAATAATTATCGGGAGCTCTGTAATCGGCATTATTAATCGACTTGACGAGGGATATATGATTTTCGAGGTCGAGGCAGTTTGCTCGATCAAAATATTATTATTGGCGACCGACGCGTTTTGTACGGTGTACACTCGTATTTATGAGAGTAGATTACCGCTTTTCAGAGCCGTCGAATTGAATACACACGCGGCACGGCATCGAATCGATTTAAGCCCCGGCTTTACTTTAATACCTGCACTTTTAACTGAAAATTCGGAGAGTGGCCGCGTGTTCGGCTTTTAATCTCCCGAACTCTCGATATAATTAACGATCTCCAATGCGATCTACAATTCGCCCGCAAATAAAGAAATCCGCGGCTCTCGAAATTCCCGAGGAGGGCCGAGCACATTGTCCGCGGGAATTCCCCCCAAGGCGCGCGCGGGGGAGAGAGAGAGAATTATCCCCCCGCGGTTGTTATCTTACTTAAACGGCGCGCACGAGGTATAATCGGGCCGCGGGAGTTTACCGGCCCATAAATCCAGTCGCCGCCACGAGCGAATACAGCGTGCACACACACACGGAGAGACACTGACGCGCTCGATTCATCCCCTACGGTCATTTTACGGGGTCGCGCGCCGCGGCGACGGAAAAATTTCACGCGTCGATTCGTTCGCTTTCTCCCCGCGAATACAACGAATATAATACAAGGGAGCTTCGGTCGTATTAAAAAAACTTCTCGTCAAGAAGTTGCCGGGGGACGCCCTCGTAAAAAGTTTTATTGCGTTGGCGCGCGCGCATATAATCCGCGGCCGGATTATCGCGCCTCTGATTTCGGAATTACGCCCCAAACGAAAACATTCTTTCTTCCACCGGAGAGAAGCCAATCCTCGGGGTTGAGAAAGACGTTGTACGCGCATTATTCGGCCGCATTGTACAGGCGGTAATCCGCCGCGCGGCGGACACGTTTATCCACAACACCCAAGATTACGTCGAGAGCCGAACGCGCCAAATCCCTCCGGCAGCGGCTACAAAGAATCTCCGTTCTCGTCGATACCTCGGCGTAGCCGTTTACCGGCGGCTAATGCTCGACCGACACAATGGCCCCGAAACTCGCCGGGCAGAATTTAATTAACCCGGGGGAGGGGGGGGGGGCGAAATCCTCTCCTTTGAAGTGCAGAGTAGCAGATTCGGCCGGGCTGAAAAAAGGACGAATGAAAGGAGGAGAGAAGGAGAGAGAGAGTCAAGAGGGAAGGAAGATTCTTAACCTCCGCGGACAGACGGACGGACGAACGGACTTTAGTTAAGGGTCATTGCGCATCGATCATGCGATTCACGGCAGTCGACCTCGGGCTGCCTTCAGGGGGAACGAGGGAAAAGGCCGCCGGGGGTGGGAAGGAGGGAGGAGAAATGCTTAGGAGGATGTACATGAATAGAGTTACAGTGTGGAAGAGCGGCGGCGGGGCAAGAATGGGAATAACGGGGAAGCGCATGAAAGGATACTTCTTTTTTGCAGCGAGTAATTGTACGATATTTGGGGTGGAATTTGTTACAATGCGACGCTTTGTCGGGGCACAATGCCACTCGTAAATGGATTTTAATAGTGGAATTAAAATATGCCACCCCACACACGCATACACACGTTTGTTCCGCTAATTGTTTCGCGCAGCCATCGCACGCGAAAGTCATCGATCGACGCTGTTTGCTCGAAGCGAAATATATAATTCGCCCCGTTTTTTCTGATAAATTGCATTGTTAATTCGGCCGCCGAGGCCGAAAGATTCGCCCCATACGTTACGCCGCTCACAATGAGCAGCCTCCTCCCGCAATAATGTATCAGCGGCGTATTTATCAACGTCGTCGGGATACATTGTCGCTTTCTGCGGAATCGAAAAAAAAAAAGGAAAAAGCTATAGGCCGTCTCGAAGGTGAAGGAGAAAAGCCGGGGGAGCGAAAAAAAAGGAGTAAGGCGAACAAAGTGGAGAGATTCCCCCCGTTGCGGGTATCAATTGATCAACGAGAAACAAAACTCGCCCGCCATCCGCAGGCCTCCTACACGCGCAGAAGCCGCGGGAAAAGTAGCTCAATAGATCCATTGAAATTCGCTCGCTCTCCCGCGCATATCGAAACAAAAAGGGCCAGCAAAACACGGCGCGCGGCGACAACAAGAAGACGAGGAGGGAGACAGAGAGAGAGAGCTGAAAAACCCCCACCAGAGAGAACTAGCGGCGCTCGACACCCTCTCTCGCACAGGTCTCTCTCTCTCTCGCCGGCATATTTCGCCTCGAATCGAATGACAAAGCGGTTCCTTCGTTTAGTGCAGCATCCACCTTGAGCTAGCTCGCACACGCATACATATCGGTCCGAAAGCCGAATTCGGAGCCCGGCGCGCCGAAGGAGCTCTGCCGCCGCTGCCTGCCGTTGGTGGGGGAGAGCCCCTGTACGCACGAGAGCGGGGGGCGCGAGCGGGGGATGTCGGAAAAAAGAGGAGCGAGAGCCGGCAGTTAGCGAGAGAGCGCGAGCGAAAACACGCGTATAATCGATTACGCAACGAGCGCCGCTGCCCTTTTTCCTCGGCGGGTCTCTCTCTCTCTCGGTCTCTGCTTCCTTCGCGCACCGGCGTATATATAAATCAACCTTCGGCGCCGCTCGCCTACGCGCGTGTGGACGTGTCCAGCAGTGTCGCCGCCTCCGGAAAACTACGCACAAGTGCCCCCCGGCCACATAGATGGGTCCCCGTGCTCGAGAGGATGAGCCTGTACTTCCAGATCGACTGGAGCCGGTTCGGCGGCAATCAAGTCACGGGATTGAGCGTGGTTAGTGAGAGGGAGATCGGTTTGTTTTGACGCCGCGCGCGCGAGCACGTGCGCGCCGGGTTTCGCGGTCGCACAGGTGGCGCTCGCCGCCCGCGGCTCTCTGTGCAACACCCCGTACCCGCGCCTTTTTTCCTAAAAAGCTCGTTTTCCCCCCGTTGATTGAATATAAACTCGATATTGGACGGGGCTCTGCTGATTAATTCGAGCACTCGGCGGCGAATTTCACTTACTCACCCTCCCCGGTGTACTCGGTCACGATGATATCCCAGTTTTCGTTCGCGCGATAATGGAGTTTATCAATTAAGCGACCAGAGCCGCCGCCGCGTCCATTATAAATTATATCGTCCGTCCTGTGTTTTCAATTCGCAAAGAATCATCGCAGCGTGTAGTGACGAGCCGTCGTTTTGCGGTTGCAGGTGGCGACGCGGCCTTGGAGCCCGAATCAAGGCAAGGCGCGGGAAATGACGAAGCTCTGCAACCACAAGAGAAAAATCACGCAGCAGCAGCAACAACAGCAGACCACGCCGATCGCCGCCGCCGCCGCCGCCGCCGTCGCCGCGGCCTCCAATCAAATTGACGCCTCCAACCCCGCGGCGATCGCCACCATACCGCTGAGCGCCGAGTCGCCGATACCCATTATCGAAAAATCAAAATCAGGTAAGTGGCCAAAAGCTTTTTTATACTTTTCCAGTCTCTCTAAAGTGGAATGAGTGAAAATTCACTTATTCGAAGTGTATACGCACTTATTCGTCATGTCAAAAGGCTTCCACGTGCAATAAGTGAATGTGCACTTATTATGTAAGTGAAAATCATGTAAGGGCTGAGAAAATTCAAAATTTTCGCTTATAAAAAGGTTATTTTTC